>JAJJMC010030282.1:1045263-1083309 GCA_023531435.1 Papaver californicum
AGCTCACAATTTTACAAAATATCTCTAATCTATAGACTATAATATGAGTATTTGATAAAATGAAAAACAAAAATTGGTCCTCAACTATTATTCGTGCTTCATTTCTTGTTTACCAATATCAGCAAAGAATAAGAATAAGATCAATTGTTTCTTAAATAAAAGATATGCTGCTTACCATTTTACAAAAGTTTTGAGAGGAGAAAAAGCTCTTGAAGAACTCAGGAACTCTAGTTACTAATGAATTAGAATTGGGGTTCATTTAAAATTTGAAAACCCCGACCACCAAACCACATAGACCAATACATTTATCCCAGATACTAATTAAATATCTATCAAACTCCATTGGAATTCAATGATTCTGCTTTGCTCTGCAGAGTGAAGTTAACAGAACCACAGAAAAAACGCAACACATCTCTTCTTCACTGGAAGCATTTGTCAAATACTTGATGTACAATAAATCCTAGTCTCTTAATACCCCCAATTTCATACACTATAGTATAGTGGCTGATCTCATCGACCCACAAACACATAGCTGAATACTTTATCGAACTCAATCTACTCTCCCACGATCAGCTGCAACCAAAATCTTGCGTCAACTTGTCGACGAAACACGTCTGGAGATACCTGAGTAGGTTTTTGAATTTTGGGGGTGGCTCGAGCACTCCCAGCCACCCCCAGTTCTGTCGCTGCCAGGCCTAGCAGAGGGGAGGAGAAACTGTACGGGATAATCATGGCAGGATTAGTTCTCAGAGCTGAACCGCTTGGGAGACTACTGCTTTAGCCTCTTCTGAAACTCTGAATGGTAAAATCCATTTCTAAGACAAGGGGCCCAGGGTAACTCTGAAGTTCACTCCCAACATATGTTACCTCAGCTGTTGGAGCTAACTATGGCCAAATAATTCTAGCTCTAGCACTTTTTTTTTTAGGAAAGCTTACATAGGGTTTGAAAGGAGAGGCCATTTATGGACTCGACCAGCGGGAGGGGGTCCCACGGGAAGTTTGATCGGGGAGAGGTGGAAGAAAAGGCTCGGGATAGATTTAGGAGTCTTTGTGCAAGCCGTATGCGGTGAGAGTCGCACGTACGGTAACGAGGGATTTCCCATGTGATAGAGGGGATTTCTATGGATTCAGGGTGGCTAAATAATTCGTTAAAGGTATCTTATGGGCTATGATAAATGTCCATATTACCTTTTCATCTATGAAAAAGTCTAATTTGCCCTTCAATCTATTAAAACCTAAACAAAACAAAATCTTACAATTTTTATTTCAATTCAAAACATTTTCCTCTCCCTCCATATCTCCTCCTTCTCCATTTCAACCGAATTTCTCCATCGAAATTCCTAGTCAATTAATTGGCGATTCGAAAAATTCGTCGTCGATTAAACTCTAAAGTTCGTGATGAAGAATCTTACTAAAGGTGTAGAAGATAGTAGTAGTGATGACAAAACCCATGTTATTTTTAGAACCCTAAAGTGAATGATTTTCTTGTTTGATTGATCGAGTTGTAAAAAAATTAGGTTTCCAGAAACATTTACGGTTGGGTTCGATTGGAAAATCCAACCGTAAATATATATTCTCAAGAACTTACTTTGGGTTCGAATTGAACCCAACCATAACTGGTTTCTTTTGAATTTTACGTTTGGGTTATTAAAATACCCAACCGTAAATAATAAGGAAGGAGATGAAGATGAAATTTTACGGTTGGGTTCGATCCTAAACCCAAAAATAAACTATTTTGCACTCAAAGAATTTTTTTTTTCTTACGGTTGGTTTGATTCTAATTGCCAACCGTAAATTATTCTTCATATGTCAAATTTTTTGTTTTAAAGATTATTTACGCTTGGGTTCGATTGTCAATTCCCAACCGTAAATTATCCTGGTTAGTTCAATTTTTTTGTTGATGATTAGTTACGGTTGGGTCCTATGCTAAAACCCAACCATAAAACTGTTACAATTGATTGTTCCATGAATATACGGTTACGGTGAGATTAGGATGAACACCTAACCGTAATTGTTAGTTACGGTTGGGTATGATGCTGAAAACCCAACCGTAAAACTGTTACGATTTGGTTTTCCGCCATGAAATTACGGTTACGGTTTGGATAGGATGAACACCGAACCGTAAATGGCGTTTACAGTTGGGTTCGACATGAAAACCCAACCGTAAAATTCCCTGAATCACAAAAAAGCATAACTTTTTACGTAATTTTATCAAATTTGAGCCATAAAAAGACCAAGAGTTTAAGTTAGAGATATACCTGACTACTCTGGTTGAGTGAATCAAAATCTAGGGTTTTTAAAATAACCCTAAAAAATTCTCTTTCATTTCTTCTACTTTTTCTTCCCACCAAACCAAAAAAAAAAAAAAAAATTGATTTGATTTGATTAAGTATAAGTTTATTTTAGATTAATTATTATTAGCTTAATCTATTAGCTAATTAGTTTTACTAATATTAACTAATCACGGGTAGTTTAGCCATTATGAAAATATCATGGATAAGGGGTTTTTGAAACTCCTACCTAATGTCCCTATTTTGTCTTCACATGGGAATCCCCTCTATCAACTTGGCAGCCCCCTATGTAAGCTTCCTTATTAGAGCAGATACCACTAAAATACCACAATTTTTTATTTTTTTTGATAAAAACTACAGCTTCATGGATTCATAGAGGGGTTTTTCATGTAAAGACAAAATAGGATCATTGGATATGAATTTCAAAAACCCTCTATCAATTATATTTTTATAATGGCTAAACTATCCCTATTTAGTTAATAATACTTAATCTAATAAGCTAATATATTAGACTAATAATAATTAATCTAAAATAATGTTATACTTAATCAAATCAAATCAGATTTTATATGTTTTGTTTTGTTGGGAAGAAAAAGTAGAAGAAAAAAGAGAGAACTTTTTGGAGATTTTTGAAAAACCCTAGATTTTGATTCTAGTGAGAAATTTGAGGTGGATGAATCCTTGTATGATAACCAAACCAAATTTTACGTACCCATTGATGGAGACCCAACTATGGATGATAAAGAGGTTTTTACTCGAAGTGATGATGGAATCTCAACCAAATGGAGAAACTAGTCGTCAAAGTGAAGATTCAATGGCCGAGAATAGTCATGTATACCTCTAACTTAAATTGTTAGCCTTTTTATTGCTCAAAATTGATCAAAGTACGTAAAAAAAGATTATTTTTTTTTGTGATTTAGGCTAATTTACGGTTGGGTTTTCATCTCGAACCAAACCGTAAGACATATTTACGGTTAGATGTTCATCTCTAACCTAACCGTAACTGGACTTTAATGGAGAAAAAACCCAATCGTCACAGTTTTACGGTTGAGTTTTTAGCATCGAACCCAACCGTAACTCATTATTTGCATGGGTATTTATTGCACAAGTTACGGTTGGGTTGGGCCAACAATTTCAAAATGTAAATAATTTTACGGTTGGGTTCGATTTTTATTCCCAACCGTAATTGAATTTGTATATTTCTTTTCTTTTTTACGGTTGGTTTTGAGGTTAAAACCCAACTGTAATTTGTCATACAGTTGAGTTCGATGCTCTTAACCTAACCGTAAATTACTCTTTCTATGTGTTTTGTTGACTAATGCTTTGATATCTTTGGTTCAGCACGTGCTTGTACCTCATTCGATGTATGCTCAGCCTCCTCCAAATGATATTCTAACTGAAGATACTACGCATCACTATTTGAACGACTTGGTAGGTTATAAATAAGTTGTTAATTCCTTTGGACAATATTGCTAAGTTTTTTTTTTTTGTTTAACTTTGTGTTTTTGGACCATGTATACATGGGAAAAAAAAGCTGATGCAAAGCAATGAGCTAGAGAACATGGCAAACTCATCATGTATGTGATTGTTTGTAAGAATCAAGTGAATGAGCGCCGCTTCCAAATGGTTTACGAGTGTAGTGGAATCCATACAAGTCATGCAAAGAAGGGTACAGTGTATGAAGGAAAGACGAAGAAGAAGAATACTATTTTCATTAAGAAGAGGGGATCCTCTTTCAAGCTTCAATTTGAGACCAACAACGAAAAGAAGTAATTTTTATCTAAAGTTGTATGCATGCGGTCGTCACAACCACCTACCATTGGAGAGTTTGTTAATACATCCTTATGCGACACGGCTCACCGTGGAAAAAAGGTCATCGTAAGTTCCATGACCGAAAATCGTATGAAACCCATTGATACCCTCAGACACTTGAAGCAAAGAAACCCAAAAAATATTTCTACTTTGGAGACGATCTACAACGAAAAAGCCAAGTTGAAAAGTGAGAAGTGGCAAGAAAGGGACCAAATTCAACAACTAATGTAATTGGAGGAGAAACACAACTACTTTATGTCCATGAAGAAGATGAGGATAAACAAATAAAACATATTTTATTGGCTCATCCCGAGTTTATAAAGTTGGCACTGTTCTCCCATCAAGCGCTTTTAATGGATTACACGTACAAAACTAATTAGTGTTTCCTTTTGCTTCTTGAGAGACGAGCTCGAAGAAAGCTATATGTGGGCATTGGAACAAGTTAAATTATTCTACGTGGAAGGATATACCCCTAAGGTGATTATCACCGATAAAGAACAAGCCTTGATGAATGCAATAGCAAGGGTCTTCCCGGATGCTCATAATCTTCTTTGCACGTTCCACTTGTGGAACAATATTCAAACCAAGTGCAAACCGATTATTCTTCCAACAAAGAAAAGCGAGATGGAGAGAATTAAGAAATTACCGGTACCTCAACAAGAAAAGGCCAAAGAAAATTTAGAGGGGGATGACAGGTTGGCGGAACTAAAATGGGCTAGTTTCCAAAGGGAGTGGGAAGCTTTGACATGGTCTATCACTAAGGAATCTTATGAAGAAAATGCTCATATGTTAGTTGCGCATTGGATCCATTATCCAAGTATTGTAAAGTATTTAATGGACCATTGGTTGAATCCGTACAAAGAGAAGTTTGTAGCGGCATTCACAAACCAATATAAACACTTTAATAACCAAGCTACAAGTACTGCGAAGTCATCTCACAACCGATTAAAGAAGAAGCTTCATAGTTGTGATGGTGGGTTTGTTACGGTCTTCGAATCCATGCACGATTATTTTCTCCGTGACCTTGATAGAGTTAAGGAAATTTCGAAAGAAGCCGTTGTAGAAACACGTCATTTATAAAGACGATCCATGGATTGAGGGAATTTCTTATAAGGTGTCGCATTTCGCAATTGATAAGATAATGTACGAAGTTAATCATTATAGGTTGGGCAACTTACACGGAGAAGAAAAGTGTGCTTGTCCTAACATGTCAAGTTTGGGACTCCAATGCTGGCATATGATGGCCAAGTACGAAAAAGACGGTGTGATACCAATTCAAGATACTAATTCGTTCTGGCAACATTTATCTTTCAATGAACCCATCTTCGAGCAAGATTTTGGTGGATCGTTTGCCAATACCGACATTGGAAAAGCTCTAGCCGCGAAACACTCCACATTAAATCGGGTGCAAAGGAAAATACGGTTGAGTAAGTTGAGCGACTTCGTGTTTCCACACACAAGGTACGATGTCAAGGAACCAACTAAAGGGAAGAGATAGGGTAGGCCTCCTACGAAAGAAAAGAGGCGTGTGGTGCGAAAAAAATGAGGGACATCTTGGAAGATAAGAAAAAGAGAACCATCGGGTTTTAAGCATTTGCAAAAGGAATATGAAGCGGAGGATGAGAAGGAGGAGGATGTTCAAGGTATAAAGAAACGAATAAGAAATCAAACGAAATAAGGAGGACCAAGCCTAGTAAATTATAAAGGAAAACGTCTCGCGCTTCCTTCTCAATAGAGTTAAGAATTGAAGTTGGTGCCAAGGAAAAAGGTCTGATATTTCGCTCCAAACAAAAATCAAGAAGCATAGTTGAGGTGAAGAAAAATGAATGGGTACTTGAGGAGGCACAAATGACTCCATCAAGTATTGATAAAAAGTCGATCAAAGTTCCCGCCAATCCAAACTCAAGAAGAGTTAGTATCAAAGAATTAGCAAGAAGCAAAGAAAATACTAATATATTATTGGTTGAAGAGCCGCATACGATCCGGCTTGAAAGAGGATTGATGCAAGCACCATCTAATTGCGTTGTCAATATGCGGCCAAATACTATCCAACGCTTTCAATTGCGTCATCCATTATATCTCACCTAGATAAAGTCTTACATTTGCACCAACAAGAACAACCTCTGTCGAACAATTGACTAAGAGAAGATGTGTGATGAGGATGGTGCAAATGTGTCATTTTGTCACTCCCCAATCCTTGGTGTAACCGGTTCGAGCAAAGTTCCGAATTTTGGACCACATTACGACTATTGAAGGAAGCCTCCGCACAAATTGTTTCTGACTCGGAGTCGGAATGACAATTTAGACATATTGACTATATGTAATATTGGTAGTGACAATATCATAAATATTTTGAAGGGATCAAATTATGAATAAAGTATTTTATTGGAATGTTTTTTCCATTAGTTAGTCTTTTAGCAATGAAATATACTAATCCAGGATACTTTACGGTTGAGTTTTATTTTAAAAACCCATCCGTAATTAAGATTTGAACAAAAAAGTATGTATTAAACCTTGGTTGCGGTTGGGTTCGACCTTTAATACCCAACCGTAAATGAACCTAAAAGAAGCCTAAATTTATAAAAAAAGCCTTTTATCATTACTTAGACCACATTACAACTCATTAGACCATTAAACTATTACATAGATAAATTAAATTACCACCAACTAAACCACATGACATTACGAAAGTACTAATTCATAGGTTTGTGAGTGAGCAAGAAGTCCTTTAGGATATTGTAAGAGGTAGGTATTTAAAAGGCCATATTTTTCATCTTCTCCATTCCTGAATAAATCTCTCTAAAACTACATCTTCGGTTTTACCCCCTAAGTCGTAGTTGACCAATAATACGATCTAATGCTATAAATTATGTAACTTGTTTGTGTATTGTATCACATCGACAAATCAACTTGACGAGATCACGGTTATAAGGGTTACTGGTTTCAGAACAAAATTTTTGATAAATGGTTTACTAATAACTCTGGCTCATTATACCACCTTGCCTTCTTTCTTCTCCTCTTTTTGGATAACATAGTACATATTTGCGGCAAATACATAAATCTTCATCTAAAGTAAAATCAGGATCTTGAACCCAGGTTGAGCCATAATCTAGTATATTAGAGTGATAGTTTAGTTGGAGATGATTGATGCAGAAGAAAGGTGTAACTTCTTAAAAAATAAAATGGGTTTGATATATATTCAACCATTCTTATTTGTTTCATTTATAAAGAAGATGTGTGACGGCTCAATTTTGAAAAAAAAAAAGGTTGTACAAGGTTCCAACAACTCTTTTTTGAAACCAAAGTGACACAAAAAATCAAAAAAAAAAATACGGTAGGGAATAAGAGTCACGAATCCAATCGTAAGTTTGGGGAAAAAATTCAGACTTACGGTTGGGTTTGGAACTTCAATACCCAACTATATAACTGTTAATCCATTTTATGTCATTTTTACTGCTGGGTTCAGAAGATTCGAACCCAACTATAAAACTGGGAACCCATTTTCTGTCAATTTTACGGTTGGGTTTTTGAGTCCAAAAACCAACCATAAATATTCTTGAACCCTTTTCATTTTTTTTCATTTCCTTTTACTCCAAATTTATATAAATAAATCCAATTTTTAAACTTATTCATCCATTCTAACTCAAATTAAGGTAAATTGGGTCATTCACTCAAACAAAAACTAAACAAAATGCATAAATTAATAACACAAGAGATATAGGATAGTTTACGGTTGGGTTTGGACTCAAAGGTCCAACCGTAATTTCAATTGGAAATTCACTTATGCTTCTTTGGACTTATCTAGTAAATTCATAATAATTTTCATTGAAGGATAAGAGATTACAATAAAGTTAACGACATAAAGTAGATCATTAACATTACACTTGATTAGTTTTGACTATTTTTGATGCCTAATCGACCAATAGTCATCATCGAAATACTCGTGATCGAAAAACTTGTCATTTTCTTTCAATACATCATAGCATGCAAAATGAGTGAACTTTCTGGCATACATATGCCTATGTTCCTTAAGAGCATGAAGAGTATGAAAAAAAAAATGGACAATATGTTAGTATTATATTGAGATCATAATTGATTTGATTAACATCCATTTGAGATATACTTACATATCCATTGATGTCGAGCTCGGGAAAATTAAACTTGGCATTGTACAAATCAGTTCTAAAACAATCACAACGATTATAGAGTTGTTGGAATCTATCCTTGACCACGTTCCATGTTCTTCTACTTCTAATATTGTCTAAGCCAATAAAACGTTGAAAACCCGGTTCCAAGAAACTTCCACGGTTTGAGAAGAGTTAATTTTTAGATGTGAGTCATGCTTTGTGGCAATCACCCACGCCCGAACAGCTACAACATCTTCATTGGTGGACCAGCTAGTAGCCATGTTTGAGAAGTGTTACTTTTTTTAACTAGATGAAGAAATATAATATGATTTCAGAAGTGTGAGGATTTTTCCTTTTTTTACGCAATAAACACCCAAAGGCTAGTGTAACGGCAAATTTTTAATCTAATCGTACATTATTTAAACGAATCATTTTTCCTACCAAAGAGAAAATAAAAATTCAAATTAAAACGTTTACAGTTGGGAACTGAGACACGAACCCAACCGTAAAACAAAATTCTTATTGCAGCCAAATTTTACGGTTGGGTACAAACTTTCCAAACCCAACCGTAAACAATCCTTTCTAGCGTTGAATTAAACTTCAATTTTGGGTTCAAAAATCGAATTTTTAAAGTAATTCATTCATTCTAACTAGTTTTAAGGTAGATTGGGTCATTCAGTCAAACAAAAACCAAAAAAATACGCAAGTACTAGAAAAAAAAATTTTGTGGGTTCAGGAATATTAACGGTTGGGTTTGGACTTGCGAACCCAACCATATGTCTGGGAAAGAAAAAAATGTCAGTTTTACGGTTGGGTTTGAACTTGCGAATCCAACAGTAAATCTGTTTTTTTTTTGTTTTGCCAGTTTTACGGTTGGGTTTGGACTTGCGAATCCAACCGTAAATCTGGGTTTTTTGGTTTTTCTAGTTTTACGGTTGTGTTTGGACTTGCGAATCCAACCGTAAATCTGGGTTTTTTTGTTTTACCAGTTATACGGTTGGGTTTGGACTTGCGAATCCAACCATAAAAATGGGTATTTGTTTGTCCTTTGACTTGATTTCTCCTTTGTTTGATATCCACCTTGAAAATTATGTAAATAAATCATGATTCTAACTTGTTCTACACAAATATAGCTACACAA
Organism: Papaver californicum; assembly: GCA_023531435.1. Taxonomy (NCBI): domain Eukaryota; kingdom Viridiplantae; phylum Streptophyta; class Magnoliopsida; order Ranunculales; family Papaveraceae; genus Papaver; species Papaver californicum. The sequence continues at coordinate 1,054,635 of JAJJMC010030282.1, forward strand.
ATCTTCTTGCACTTGAAATTCATTTATACCAATTTAAGATAAAAACTTCTTCATTCATTCCAACTAAATTGAGTTACATCTGTCCATTAACTCTAACATCAACTAAGAATAAATTTCAAACCAAAACTCAAAAAATTAATTCGTCCCAAGAATTTAATATCCACCTACAAAAACAACCAAGTTTGATACATTTTTGATATTAAACAAAGAGTTAAGGAGAAGGAGGAGGAGATTCTTTGACACGGGTATTACGAGCACCACCACAAACTCTTTTTTTGGTCATGCTACCACGACCACAAGTACGTGGACCAGCACAACCGCCACGACCACCACGACCACGACCTTGCACATCCTTGGCTTCATCATGTGTCTCTTCATCACTAGGTAGCGGCTCACTTGGGCTAGTACCCACACCTCTTGAATCGACTCTAGTCCTCTTTAAGCCCCGCTTCGAGTCATTCTGGTTTGGCTCATGAAGCTTCCTGATTTTATGTTGCAGGGTCCTTTGTTGATTAACCGTCATCAGATCACCTCTACTTATGCATGGAGTCATAGTCTCTTCCAATGCAAGTCCTTTCTTTTTCTATTTACATATGAAAATAAATATTATTTGAGTTTTTTGTAATAAATCTTAAAAACTTTAATAGGATAAGTCATTTATGTACCAGATTGAAATATGGACTTTTCCAATCTGCATCAAATAGACCACCACTTGTTTTGTTTCCTTTACCCCTTTGAATAATTCTCATAGCTTCCAGTTCATTATTGATCACATTAGGGTGACCAAAATGGCGATACCAATCCAAGTAATCTTCTACGAACTTTTTTTTGCCCGGAATTGGAGTTACCTCCCTCTTTGGAGTTGGTATTCCGGTTTATAACTCTGGTTCCAAACCGCGATCGAAGGTGTTGGGGTATCGTTGAGCACGATGCTGGGGCCTTCGATCATAAATCCATTCATATACAATTTAAAGGCTTCGATTGTTACCTTGGTTTGGACAAAGCCATATTGACGGAGAGTTCGACGAGGGTTGGTCATTACGAACCCAAACGGATGCTACAAAGGTCCGTTGTAGCCTGCCACATCACTAAATTCACGTTTATCTTCTTCATCTTTATTATCTTTAACAAGTTTTAAATGAGGATCAAACACCACATCTTCAACGGTGAAAACATCAATTTCCGTCATCTTCGTTGCTATATGAGCTTCTTTCCGCTTTCTGAGTACCGGTGAATCAAAAAAAATTCATGTAGGACCAGTAAAATCAGCTTTCCACTCGGTATTAGGAGCCAGGATCGGAAAGTAGTCATAGACCCATTCCTATTAAGATAACAAATATATATATATATATAAGAGAATGCGCAATTTTTTTTTTACAAAACATTGAAATTAAGCCTATAAATTACCTGAAGACGACCAGTATTCCCAGTAATCTCAGTAGCTCCAACCCTCGAGGCTTTTCTAAAGTTGGAGAGAAAATAAGCGAGGGTGGTAGTACCCCATGAATACTATGTGTCTCATTGAGATCCTTCAACCATTGTAGAAAATAAGTGTTCACCCTATTTCCCGAGTTATCAACGAAGAATATGGTACCAAGAAGATATAACATGTACGCTCTGGTTGTACGCATAACTATAATTACGTCTATCACCTCCCAATCCTTCTCCTTCTGCAGTGTTCCTTCAAACTTTTCCCTCAAACTACGCAACAAGATCTTCTTGGTCATACCTAAACCTTTCTTCCTTGCTTCACCCAGTTTATCTCCTGCAGCATGTTGAAACTCTTGCTCGGCTTCTTTTTTATCCCATCCAAGAGTGTATTTAACAAGTATACAAAGATCACCCCAAGACATATTGTTGTTAAAACCTTCATACACAACTTTTCCTTCAACTTCTAATACAAGAATTGACTTGACATCATCTGACGTTATTGTCATCTCGCCGAATGGGAAATGAAACGTACCGGTTTCAGGCCAATAACATTCTTTGAAGGCAATGCAAATAACACTATCATATTCCAACATAGAATGGTCAATTCCAGACGCTAACCATGTATCCATCACGAGAGTACGAACGGCTTCACATTCTTCAACTAACGGCCAATGTTGATCCCTTTAACGAACCAATTTCTTCACGGCATGTGTATGATCCTACAAAGAATAAAAATAATTTTTTTAATCAAAATCATACCAAAAAGTTATAATTTAAATTTAAACAAAGAAAATCATACAAAACAACTGAAGTTTTTATATTATTACCCTGGTCTCTGCAACTTTGGCGGTCCATGAATTTGGATAACCAAATAATATTGCAGACCTTTCTGGGGACTCACCCCAAAGCCTTCCATTCTTCGCCTTAGGAAACAACACGTCTTTGCATGTAGGAATATGTTTGTCTTTCGACGAAGGTTTCTTCCTTGGCTTTCTTTCCTTCACTTGAGGTTGAGGCGAATAAACAACAACTTCTTTACCTTTTCCTTTATCAACAACTTCTTCACTTGAGGTTTCTTCGTCTTCTCTTGTGGTGGTTCATTAATCACAAGTGTACCTCCACACATCACCGATAGATCTTCAAAGTCTTGAATGTTTTCCATGTATGGTTGGAAAACATTATCTTCCTCTTGAGGTAGTACAACTTGTTTAGAACTGCTCTTTACTTCCAAATTCATCTTCTTTTTATCATTCTCACGCCTTTATTATCTACCCCTAAATGAACATCATGGCGAGGGTTGGGAGTGTGATCAATTGGTGTTAAGTTATTACCCCTCTTGTTCTTGGGTTTTTCCCTATTCTTATTTCTACAACATACAAGTGTATATCAACTTACGGTTGGATTTCGACTTTAAACTAATAGAACCCAAGTGTAAATCAACTTACGGTTGAATTTCGACTTTAAACCCAAACGTCAAATTATTTACGGTTCAAAATAGCTAAACGTGAAACCCCCTCACCCACCCACCCCCCCAAAATGTTTTTTTTTTTTTTTGAGCTATCAGGGAAATTTACGGTTGGAAAATTACTATCGAATTCAAGCGCAAATTGAATTACGATTCAAAAACCTAAACATAAAAAGTTAATCAATTTTTGGATATAAGTGAATTTTATGGTTGGGAAATGAGAATCAAAACCAACCGTAAATTTTCAACTTCATCTTCTACTTGTAATTTTACGATTGGAAATCTTAAAAACCTAAACGTAAAATTAAATCTAACCCAGTTACGTTTGGATTCCCAACCGTAAGTTCTTCAATCCATGGTTTCACGTTTGGGTTTTCAACAAAAGCCAACCGTAAATCGATCTGGAAACCTTTTTTTTTTTAAATCAATCATTCTAATACATTACAATCACAAAAATGAGAAAAATAACATGGGTTCTTCTCGAATCATACCTCATATACACCATCCGTTCTGGTTGGGAGTTTGATTGGCTTCACCACCGATTTGTTCTTCAATTTATTGATTAGGTTGGTTTGAATTGTTTGATTTATTTTGATTGCCATCACTGCTACCTTTTATACCTTTAGTTGGATTCTTCATTTTTACTATAGAGTTTAATCGTCGACTATAAATTTTTCGAATCGACGATTAATCGAAGACGATGAATTCAATGGAGAAGAAAATGTGGAGAAGAAGAAGTTATGGTTTGGGAGAAAGAGTTAAATGGTTTTGAAATGAATTAGATAGTTAGGGTTTTGTTTTATTGTTTAAATTTAATAGATTGAAGGGTAATGTAGACACTTGCTATTGTAATAGGATATCCCCTTGATAGTTTTGTGATAGTGGTAAATAAAGGGTTTCAAACTCTCGAACTTGTGAAGATTGATTTTAGATTTAATAAACTAATTTTGAACTAAAAATATACACAAAATATGAAAATGATATTCACAAATACTGAGGTTATGGATTTTACCATTAACCACTTTTAATTGGTTCCGAAAATAATAATCTATACAATTCTAGCTCAAATAAGTGACTCTAATTTTTTCCAAAGGTAGATTTTTAAAATATTAAATATAAATCACAAGCATGGCTCATCAAAAGCTCTAGGTCACAGCATAAACCATCAAATAAAATCACAATGAATTAAGAAAAATCATAATTTCAATTAAACAAAAATGCAAAAGTCATAAAAGAATTATTAAAAGTTACCAAGTAATCATGGAAAAATATCTTCCTCCTTGCCTCAGTGATGGGTTTTAGCTCATCTTGCTCAAAACACCCTCAAAAGATTGGTACATAGCTCAAAAAGTGCTTAAAAGATGAGAAGAAGTTAAAAGTAATGTAACATGAAATCTGCGACGTTTTATGGACGTTACAGAGTAACTGTTGCAATAGAGCTTGAATATAAACGTTGTAGATGCTAAGATATCCGTTGCAGATGTGTTGAAGAAACCGTTGCAGGTGAAGATAAATGTTGCAAAGACGAAGATATCCGTTGCAAATGGATGAAGAAACTGTGGCTGAGAGGTTGAAGAAACCATTGTCGTAGCCTCTGTTCTTTGTGTTCTTCAGCAGCAGCAGCAACAGATTTTTGTCTGGATCTTTTCTCGTGAATCTGGCCTCTGCCAGTCCCCCACCCCCAAAATCGATCCTCGACTCCTCTATTTATAATAAAACAATTACAAACTCCAAATCTCATGAAAATCTTCTCCCTTTAATCATCCAATCTCGGCAGTAAAGAAAAAATATTCTCAACCTTATTTTTTCATCTTTTGATCTGATTTTCTTTCCCTTGGCAGCACATCTCGATCATTCTGAGTTGTTTGTTCCCTTATAAATCGAGATTGTTTCCCTTATGATGTCGTTAAAATCTTCCATCAAATCAAACAGTTATGAGAGAGTATTTTGTTCCCTTTTTAACGCAGCTTGTTTCTTTCTTTTGACGAGAGTACAACAAGTTTTAGGGCTAACCAAATCGTGTACAGATTGCTAGCATTTAAGGAAAGAATATATCTTGTCTTAAATCCAGAAAGTCTCATCCAAATCACGTAATCTAAACTTCACAACCGAGGAGAATGAACTCCCGCCAAAATTCATATTTGAATTTCAAAAGGTGGGTGCCCTGAAACAAAGAATGTGTGCCTTTATCAATTATGGATGCCTTTATCAATTTAGTGGGTGCCTTTATAACTTTTTGAGCCAATTTTTCCCAAATGTTTATTTCTCCAGAAATACCTAAAAACACAATAAAATCACAATATAAGTACACAAATGAGTTCTAACAATATATAAATTGAGATCAAATAAGACACAAAAACGTGTCTATCACCCATATCCTACTATTTAGTCATCCTGAAACCTTGAAAATCCCATCTATTGGAACCATAAGCCCCTATATGAGGGTTCATTTTTTAGGTGGTCATGAATACAAATAATTTGACGAACACTTGGCGACATCATAAGCCAATGGGCTCATACAATGTTAAGATGCAATCAAGAAACATGGGATCAATGTGTTATACTACATCATCTCCAAATCCACTTAATTTATCTCGCCTCGAGGATAAGGCGTGGACAATCCGGAAGAGATCGAATGATGTGACCAAGACCATACATGTGACAGACATGCCAGACACATGGTTTGGCATCCACTCAGCAATGAATGTTTGTACAGGAGGGCAGAGACATGCGAAAGCGTCTAAGTGGGTCAAGATTCAATTGACTCACAACAGATATTTAGGTAGGACCCATGTAGGGGTTGCGCTGCGAAAACTCGTCTACTAAGAGGGAGTCTATAAATACCGGACTCATTCTCAATAGAAGAGGTCGAAAAAATTCCATTGGAGAAAGAAGAATAGAAAAACCTTAAAAAAATATTTCATTCTTATCGTAACCTTCAAAGCTCTTCTATATTTCTCTGAGTGTCCATAATAAAATCATAAACTCAATACCCCGTGGATGTAAGCATTAGCTGAATCGCGTAAATATACTGTGTTAAGTGTATGATTGTTTACTTTCCGTTATTTTCCTTTCCTTATTTACTGATTGCTTAGTTAATATTTTCATATTCCTTAGTTGTTCGTGTCATAATAACGTATAACTTAGCTTAGATTACTCAGCAAACTCACCGTAGAGCAATCCTTAATCGCAGTATACCAATTGTTATGGTTTTTTAGTTAATCACATCAACGAATTTCAATCACATAAACTATAGGAAAATTAGTAATTACAGTGGTCCTGCCTGATACCGTAAGATCCATTACTGTGTGAGAATAGGTTTCAGTTGGTTTTTGTGGAGTTAACTCGGTATATAAAAAAACTGATTGGAAGGAAATAATAAACTTAAATTTAAAAATAAAATAAAAAAATGTGTCGAGCAATAATCAACTCTGGTCTTCATTTCGCACTCCAAAGTTGTCTCCCTCAAATTTTAAACTTTAGAATTTGGGACAAAAACTATGGTATAACGCACGTTAGAACGGGAGATAAAATCCATATAACCTAATTTAAAGACCCCCGGTCTCTTAAAAGTCAAACTAGCTAAATTAGAGCAAAGCCAGTGGGGTGGGTATATTGGCTAATTTTCCAATTATAACTCCACAGTGGGATTGCCAAACCCAAAATTTGGGTTGGCAAATTGTCATTTATGGGAGTTTGTCAATCGAAGCTCAAGTTGAGGCGATAGACTCAATTTGAGACGATCGAATCAGGTTGAGACGCTCGCCCCAGGCTAGGATGAGGCTCATCTCAACTTGATTCAACGACTTTAATCTAATGGCTCTGATTATCTCCCTATAAATTCACATAATTTCAATTCCAAAATCGCACTTTCTCCGTTAAAAAATCTTATACTTTCACTTAAATCTTAATCTGTCCATCTCAAACTCTTGATGTCAACTTATGGATCCTGAAGTGGAAAATGAATAAGCACAAATGATAGTGGAACTATGTCTCCTACGATCTCAAGGGATTATGCTAGAGATTGATCAAATGGATGAAAATTCAGACGATGAGAGAAGGATGACCAACCATATCATACAATTATACTCAGGGAAAATACCGCGAGATCTAGAACCAAGACCCATATTGACAAGAAGATGGAAGTGGAGATATCGAGAGGAAGGACATCAACAAATGATACGTGATTATTTTACTAATAGAAGTGTGTAGTTTGATGAATATTTTCAACGTCGCTTCCGCATGCCACAACACTTGGTCATGCGGGTTATTGGAGAGCTTTGTCGGGTAAACCCTAAATTCAACTATCAATTTGATGCACTAAACATACGAGGACATAGTCCTGAACAAAAGGTCACTACATCCCTAAGGATTCTAGGTTATGGTGTGTCGGTGGATAATTGTGATGAGTATTGTTGTATGGTAAAAACAACAACATACAAAAATCTCAAAATGTTTTGTCAACCATTTTAGGCCACGTTTTTTACGACAACAACCGCAAGATGATGTCGACCGACTACTAGCTGAAAACACACGAAGAGGATTTCCCAGAATGCTAGGTAGCCTTGATTGCATGCATTGGATGTGGCATGGATGTCCTTATGCTTGACAAGTTCACTATAAGGGCCACTTCACGAAACCAATTGTTATTTTGGAAGTAGCGGCCTCTTATGGTTGTTGGATACAATATATTTTTTTTTTGGACTACCGGGTTCTAATAACGATTAAATGGCACATTTCATCGTCAACGGAGGATGTTTTGGGATGATTAGCCTTGATTTATGCTTTTATTTTCATAAATCACATTTGCTTGAAGAGCTGAAGTATGAAACAGCTCCAGCTTCAAATTTCACCGTCAACCGCACTAACTATCATAGTGGGTATTTTCTGGCGGATGGAATTTATCCACAGTGCTCAACTTTAGTTAAATATTACGCTCAAGTATCCCCAAGAGAGCGTGCAAAACAACATTTTAACACCAAGCAGATGGCAGTTAGGAAGGATATTGAACGAGCATTTGGATTTGTAAAGAGGAAGTTCCATATAATTTGTGGACCATATCGTTCGTTTAAACCAATAGAAACGAATAGAGTTATGCTCACTTGCATCATTTTGCATAATATGGTAATCGAGGAGATCCGAAGGGATCCTAGTTGGATAAGTTATCCATATCAAGATTTGAGGAAAGATGTTGAACCCTGCACGGTGTGCCAGCAAGAGAGTACAAAATGGTTGAAGCGAGAATTGAGCATAGAGGATTTGACCGTTGAGATTCGACCGTTATCGAGTAAACCCGAGTCGCTCGACCCAGGTTGCCTCGATCGGTTCAGATTACTTCGTTTAGGCAATTCCCAGAGCCCAAAACTTAGTTTGCCTATCCACCTGGCTTGAACAATTAGCCTATATGCCAATGCCCACGGGAATTTCTCTTAGTAGCTTGATATTCTTTGAATTAACTACTTAATATAATTGTTCGAAAAGTGTCTGTCTTATTTTTGGGTCATATTGTCAAGTTAAATACATGCCTACATTAAAATATATTGTAAGAACAAAAAAAAAAAATAATAATACTAAAAACTGATTATATGACACATTTCCAAACTTGTTACTCATCAAATCTTATATCCTAAAACTCTTTAGGTTATTCTAAATTTGTTTTTCCAGAAAATGAGGAAATTTATTGAAGATGGGAAAATATTTATAATTGTATGTTACAAGTATATATAAGAAAAAATAAAAATAAAGTGCAAAGGGATACAATCCAAGCAAGTTGGAAGTAAAGAGAAAGTGTGACAAGTTTCAGTCAGAGAAGATGCACCGATCAAGCCTGAAATTAAAGTTTCTATTGCAGGCAGACCTCCAAGCAAGGATAAATGCTTTGACTTCAACGTTGACCTAAAAGTGTGATTGATAAGTGTATAGTTTGCTATAATTTAGCGTCGAATCCATACCAGTATTTGGTATATTTCTTGTATATTACCTTGTATAAATCTTGTTTTCTTTTATTTTTCTTTGTTAGGTTGAATCATCCAATAAAAACTAAAGAGTGCTAAAAGGGACAAGGAAGTGAAGAAGAATTAGAAACCAAGTGGAAATCGTTTAAATTCATAAGTATTCATCTTTATCTTTTAAAAAAAGAAAAACGATTTCAACGACCCAAAATTTACTCAATTTGGATAAGAGAAGAAGAAGTTATGAGCTAAACAATAAGCAACTTAGATTTTTCTGTTGGTCTTAATTGGGCCTGCGTTTGAAGAAAAAGAAGGTGTGTCTTTAGGCTTATGTTTGGACGAGATTTTGTCCTAACTTGGATATTTTGCAAGTTTGATACACAGACTTGTGCATGGTCCCGTTCCTACTTTATCTAGGTTTTCTAGTGGAAAATAAGGATTAAGAGGAGGTTCTAAAAGCCTATATAAAGGGAATCTTAAACACAACTTTCTCTACACGACCCACTTGGGAACACAAGAAGCAAAGGAGCTTGGAGCGGATTAGGGTTTTTCCCCTTTAAGGGGAAAACCTTGGCACTTTCTTCTTCTTCTTCCTCCTCCTCTACTCCTGTATATTTTCCATAAGTTTTGACAAACCCATGAATAGGTCATTTCCTTTATTGATTAAGGATTTTATCTAAGTCATGAATACATTGTTTGATTAATGCATTAATTTTGTTATTCACTCTCTCGTTATCATGTTTTATTGCATATAAAAATTATGTGATTGTGTTCCAATAATATGATTTGTTGTTTTGCATATATAAAGTCTCGAACTAAATATGCTTGATAACTTCACTCTCGCTAGTTAGGGTTTCTAGTCGGTTCTTTGGAAAGCTTTATCAACAAGTAGTAATTTGTGATTATTGTAGTGTGAGTTTTCAAGGGAGTCATAAGTAAAACTTGACCTTAAGTTGAATATAACTCGGTTGAGAGTATGTTACATTTGATTAACCAATCCCAAATATTTTAAAGCATTCTATAAATTGAATCTTCTAGATGTTGCATTAGGTTATTTGGTTGAAAAGAATTCATGCATTGACAGTTGCATTAGGTTATTTGTTGATGACTTCTATTCTGGAAATACAAACAATACCTCATGGCATAGTTCATACCTCTTAGCTGACATTGATGTGAAGCTTCAAACTTTTAGTAAGTGATGTAGGTTTCTAAATAAGAATTGCAATAAACCAACTGATAAGTTGGCTAAACATATTAGAAGATTTGGTATTCTTTAGATTGGGTGGATAAACCACCTGATATATGTGATTTCAAGTTTATTATTAGCTTATTTGAACAATGTATTAACTTTAATGGGTTAATAAATCTTCTAGTTTGCATAAAAAAAGAGGCATAACGAAGTATTACACCGGTTTGGAATACTTTAAGGTTTGTAACACATGAGTTGGTGAACAATGATATCGATGTTTGATTGGATAACATGTGTAATGCTACTGATGGATGGTGAATTCCTAAACCAAAATTCTTCTTCTAATCTTTATTAATTGCTTGCATAATTTACCGTTTTTACATATTATAGTTTAATTCATAATAAATCCCTCTTAGTTACAAAAGAAGTTGAAACAAAAATAATAATCCCTGTTGTCTATATGAATGATCCTTGCTTACTATTGTACTTGTTAATTCCGTAAGTGTAGGAAATATTTTGGTCGGATGATAACCCATCAATGATTGAGCTTTTGCTTGAAATATTATTTTGTTACATTTAATCCAAAGGGACCAAAGAACCACGACAGGAACTATGTCCATTCTTCTTCGGCATGCCCTGAATTGCCTTTAACATGCCAGTTTTGTGCCAGCTGAAGAACAAAAGAAGGACGATTCCAAGGATGATGATTTGGAAGAGACCATACTCGATAAGAATATTGGCATTTCAATAACAAGTGTCAGTTGATTCACATTTAGATTTACAAAGAGGACATCTACTTGCGAGATTGAAACTTCTATATTGTACAAAGTCTTGCGTGGAGATTTTGTAGTGTGATGCAACCTGGAAAATAGTTTTGGAGCAACATGTGAATTCCATATTATCTTATAATGGAAGTTACGGATTGATGAAACATGGGAATATTTCATTAGTATTTGTATGTTGATTTGATAGAAAAAAGATTGATGGTAAATGATTCTATGATATTGAATCATGTTGGTATGGTAGAGGTGGTGGAGAGTGACCAATGATGATAAGCATGGAATCAAGTAAAGTTTACTTCAAGTTCCTTGAGGTTTCTCTTGAAATGGAAGGACCGGTTGCTGCCATTTGATGTGATATGATATCGAATACAACCTTGCTTAAATCCATCTATCTTGCACAAGATAAGGAACATTCCTTGTAAACACTATGAAGAATCCTATTATCAAGCCAAAAAACAATGCTGATGCAATTCCCAACTGAAATATGAGATAAAATAAGTTACCACTTGTGCTTGAATTGTAATATGTTTCCACACCAAACAACCGTAAGGATAAGATCACCACTGTACTTCTCGCGAATAATGATGTGTCATATAGATTTAGGTTCCTCACAAAACTTCCATCCTCACTTTGCTATGAGAGCTTTATTTATAATTCTTAGGCTTTTTATTCCTAACCCACCCATGTTGATAGTAACAACTATACTATGCCAGCAGATTGATGATGTGTACGCCAGGTCACACACTATGCCACCTAACAGATGATGTGTAATATTCCATGTCATATGCCAGGCTGTATGCTAGGCGGTGTAATAGATAGTTAGTATAAATAAGGTGTCTGTCTGTATTCATTTAATCAAGAATTGAATAAAGAAGAAATTCATTTTATCAGAGTTATTACTGTGTCTATTATGGTATCAGAGCAGGCTTGTATTGGGAATACACAATGTTTCATCCTTATCAGAAACTTTTCAGAAATTCTCAGACGGTTGTCTTGTTTCAATCAATTTCATTATTGATTACTGCTTACTTTTTCATCTGTTCTTTCGATCCTCTCAAGCATCTTTAAAGAAGACAAATTCAACATCTCGATTGTGGCATCAAGTAATGAATGTCTCTTGAGATTCACATTTTCTTGTTTTCGATCAACTAAAAAGAAGAAGCGTGGTAGACAGTCTTTGGTGTGTAATCAATTCTTGTAAGTCTTTTTCAACAGTATTCATCTTGGTTACATTAAACAATTAGTATATTCATCGACCAGAGTTTATCATTAATGTTCAGAGAAGCATAAGCAATCTTCTTCTATAAATTGAATCTTGAAAGAGAAAGTTAATTTTTCTTTCATTTGCATATCTGCTACACAAACTCTGACCTGCTTTACAACCAAGGTTTTCTGGTTTACTAGTATTAAGAGAGTTTGGCTCAATTCTTAATAGTTTTAATCCAGAAGTTCTTTGATTGTAGTTTTTAGTTGATCATTTCAGAAATCTTTTGATCTATTTCCTTCAAGATAATCAAGTTCATTATCATCATTTTCTTGCATCTTCTTCCTGATTTCTAAAACACTCTCTCTATTAAATCAAGAAAGTAATTCGAACTTTAATGATTGAAACCTTTCCCTCTTCATCTATGTCTGGATCTACATCTAATATGGAAAATCCAACTTCTCATTCAATCTCTAAAGTTTCATTAAATCAACTTACTAGTTTTGTCCAGTTAAAACTTAAGGAAGACAATTTTATCACCTGGAAAAACTTGATGAATCCAGTGATACATAAATACAAGCTCAAGAAATATCTTAATGGATCTTTTCCATGTCCACCTCAGTTCACCAGTCCAAGGAATCAACAGAATGGAATAGAGAATCCACTCTATAATGATTGGTTGGATGAAGACTCAACAATAACTATATGGATTCATTCAACTATTTCTGAATCTGTGATTCCATACTTTTCAATATCTCATTCTTCAGCGGAACTGTGGAAAAATATAGAAGAACGCTTTGGGATAGCATCTTCTACTCATTCAATCCAACTAAGAACAAAACTCCTTTCTATAACACAGGGTAACAAATCTATCTCTTCCTTAATTAGTGAAATAAAATTTCTTACTGATCCGCTTGCATCAGTTGGTGAAAAAGTCTCAGATAGGGAACTGATAGTAGTCACACTAAAAGCACTCAGTGATGATTATATACCTTTTGCTACTTCGATGCGACACATGAATCCACCAGTGTCATGCATCGAGCTGCATAATAACCTCATCAGCGAAGAATCAATTATTCAAGAACGACAGAAGAACTAGAAAGATGATCAATCTCCAAAAGCATTTATAAGCCAACTCAGGTAGAGGTTATCAGAGAAACTTTTACTCTGGATCTAGAGGTCATTCTAGTAGCTACATAGGTTATCAAAGACCTCACTACAATGGTCCAAGGTATCCTAACCCATCATTTTTTCCAAGATCGAGCTATAAAAGAGGTTCATACTCAATAGATAAATTTGTATGTCAGATACGCAACACTTCAGGTCATCTTGCAATAACATGTCCTCAGCGCCTCAATTTCACTTATCAGGGAAGAGATCCACCATCTAACTTGAGTGCAATGTTAGCAGCAGCATACATCTTTGATGATGCTGAATGGATAGCTGACAGTGGAGCTAACCAACATATCACTTCCAATGTTAAAGTTCTTCAAGAATCAAACACTTATGATGGACCAGAAAAGATTCAAACAGCAAGTGGTGCAGGTATGGCTATAACTCATCGAGGTAATTCAACACAGGTAGTGAATTATACTTCTTTTGTTCTAAATGATGTTCTTCTTGTTCCTGGGGCATCTCACAATCTGTTGTCTGTTCACAAGTTTACCTCAGATAACAATTGTTCCTTAATTCTTGATTCTGCTGGATTTATTGTGAATGACAAGAGATCTGGGAAGATCCTTTTCCAAGGACCGCATAGGAATGGGTTGTATCCAATTACTTAAGGAACAAGGCACAATTCAAACATGGCTCTGACTTCAACAACCAATGATAGTCTACTACTTCATCGGCGATTTGGTCATCCCTCTTTCCAGACTATGCAGAGGATATGCTCTCAGCTGCAACTGTCCAGTATTCTTTCTAAACCCTTTCACTGTAATGAATGCAAATTGTGTAGATCAAAGAAACTATCTTTTCAATTGTACAGTTCAATGGCACATAAACCATTAGAAATACTTCATATTGACCTTTGGGGTCCATGTTATGTAGACTCAGTTTCTGGGAATCGCTATTATGCAAATATAGTAGATGAGTATTCGAAATTCTGTTGGCTGCTTCCATTATCTTCTAAAGATGATTTCAAGTTTGAATTTGTTTCTCTGGTAACTAGACTAGAGAATCTATTATCTACCAATGTTATAACAATAAGAACAGATAATGGGGGAGAATTCTTAAATACTTTCTTAAAGCGATTCTGTGCATCTAAGGGTATATCACATCAACTTACATGTCCCCATACCCCATAACAGAACGGAGTAGCAGAAGTTAAGCATAGACACCTTTTAGAGATTACTAGAACTTTTCTATATCATTTGAATTTGCCAGCATGTTATTGGGTAGATGCAATACTAACTGCAAGTTATGTTATAAATCGTCTGCCAACAAAGTCTATTCAGTATCTATCTCCTTATGAAGTGTTGTTTGGAAAGTCACCATAATATGAGTTCCTTAAAGTCTTTCGGTTTTCATGCTTTCGATGGTTGAAGCCATATACTACCAATAAACTAGAACAGCGCAGTAGACATTGCATTTTTCTTGGATATAGTCTGAATCACAAAGGATATAGGTGCCTTGATCCCACTACTGGCATGGTTTTTGTTTCTAGGCATGTTTCATTTGATGAGACAACATTTCCATATTTGACATTAGTGAATTCTGCTTCAAGTACACAAACCTCAGAAATGTCAGAGTTAGATATAGCATTCAATACTGATCAATCAGATGATACAGGAAAGAAAAGTTTAGACATAACACCACTGCCAGACTCTTCTACTGCTACAAACACTCACATGATGCTTACCAGGGCAAAAACATGGAATAGAAGACCTAAGGCCTATTTATCTACAAGGTATCCATTGAATATGGCTCTCTTAGGACAGACTATACCTATACCAACTTGTATAGGCTCAGCCAACAAGGACCCATCTTGGATAATAGCAACCAGAAATGAGTACAAGGCCCTGATAGAGGTAGGAACATGGACCTTAGTGGATTCACCTGGTCCAAATAATATGACGGGCTGCAAATGGGTATTTCGGGTGAAATATAATCCAGATGGATCAGTTGACAGATACAAAGCCCGGTTGGTAGCAAAGGGATATCACCAACAACAAGGATTGGATTATGAGGAAACGTTTAGCCCGGTGGAAAAACCGGCAACAATAAGGGTTGTGTTAGCTCTAGCAGTCCAATATGATTGGAAGTTACATCAATTAGATGTATCTAATGCCTTCCTCCATGGTGACCTCAAAGAAGAAGTGTACATGGCCCAACCACCTGGCTATAAAGATGTAACCAGGCCCAATGTTGTATGTCTTCTTCACAAAGCAATATATTGGCTGAAGCAGGCTCCACGGGCCTGGTATGAGAAACTAAGCAAAAGCCTACTGCAACTACAATTTGTTCACTCCCAAGCTGATTCGTCATTTATTGTTCATCGTACAGTATTGATAATCACCATTGCACTAGTCTATGTAGATGATATAGTGTTGACTGGAAACTCAAATGAACATCTAACACAAGTCATTCAGGAACTGCAACTAAGTTTCCCTATAAAGGACTTAGGAAACCTTCATTTTTTCCTGGGCTTAGAGGTTAGAAGAACAAATGGGTCACTGTATCATGGACAATCCAATATGCACTGGACCTATTACTGAAGCATCACATGGAGGGATCAAAGCCCAGTCAAACACCATTATCAGCTTCTATAACACTCAGCAAGGACACATGAACTCTGTTGGAAAATCCGACTGCTTATCGGTCCTTGGTGGGAGCACTCCAATATATGACTTGGAAACGGCCTGATTTATCATATGCAGTCAATCTTGTATGCCAATTCATGCATGAGCCAAGAACAACACATTTAGAGGCATCCAAGAGGATTCTACGTTATATAAAAGGAACACTGCAGCACGGACTTTTGTTCACAAAAGGAACAACTACTCTAACAGGGTATTCCGATGCGGACTGGGAAGGTTCTATTGATGATCGGAGGTCAACGGTAGGATATGCAATCTTCTTAGGATCCAATATAGTAGCTTGGTCATCTAGGAAACAAACGACTGCGGCTCGCTCTAGCACGGAGGCTGAGTATCGGACATTATCCCATACTGCGGCAGAAGTAGTATGGCTATGTTTTCTCTTTAAGGATCTACACTCTAGTGGAGGGATAAGAGAGCTAGAGTTCATGCCTTCCCTAGACAGAAGCCCGAGCTGATTTTCATATAACAGGAGTACCAAGAGTGGTATGTGAAAATATAAGCTCTATAAGCTTGGCAACAAATCCAGTACTTCATTCGAGAATGAAGCATGTACACATTGACTAATACTTTGTCCGTGAGTTAGTACATGATCCTGCTCTTGAGGTCTTCTATGTACAAACAGTCCAACAACTAGCAGGTATCTTCACGAAATCCTTACCTGGACCAAGGTTTATAGATCTCAGACGCAAGCTCAAGGTTGTTTCTCAACCTATGAGCTTGAGGGGGGATAAGAACTATACTATGCCAGCTGATTGATGATGTGTACGCCAGGTCACACACTATGCCACCTAACAGATGATGTGTAATATGCCATGTGATATGCCAGGCTGTATGCCAGGCTGTTGAATAGATAGTTAGTATAAATAAGGTGTTTGTCTGTATTCATTTAATCAAGAATTGAATAAAGAAGAAATTCATTTTATCAGAGTTTGTATGTTAGATAGGTTTACACAATTTTTTCCATTTAACCAAGTGAAACTTTTAGATCCACCCCTGTCCCAAATGAAGTTGTGCATGATCTTGTCCAATGAATTTATCACTGAAAATGAGTGTTTGGTACATAGAAAAATAGTACGCCACCAAATTTGAGAGCACATTCTTAACTAGGGAGACTCTACTTGCCCTTGTGAGGAAACTTTTCTTTCACGAATCCAATTCGGACTCAAACTTTTCCGATACGGGATCCCAGAGAGTTTCTTATTTTGACTTATCCCTAAGAGGCATCTCTAGGTAGGAAAAACGTAAAGCTTCAGTTGCACATCCAAGATTTAGACTTTGGATTTGATCACTTGAATAAGCTTCGGTTACCCCATTCTACGCAATACAACCTCAAGGAAAGACCAACTCACTCTATCAAAAATTTTATCTAAGTCCACTTTACAATTAAAGTCCAAGTGTTGTATTCTTAGTTCGAGAGTCGATAATCTCATATACAATTAAGATTCTGAGTCCATTTTTGTGCACACTCCTCTAAAGAATGTATATTTGACATGCTAATTTGATTAGTTGATTAGTTAACTGATGGTTCCATTATCATTCATGTTTAGAATCTTGACCCTCATTATATAACACCTAAAATTAAATCATTAGTGAAGTGTCACGTGCACAAAATCGGACTCCAAGATTCCATCCTTATTTGCATTTTAGGTTCTTTAGAATATTTTTCAAAAATCATAAGAATGTAGAATATTTTCTAATATCCACCCAAAAAAATATAAATAACTAAAACAAACAAAATATATAATTGGACGACCGAAGGGAGTCCTTCTATATGTTCACAATGGGAGCTAAAATGTAGTCGTCTTATAACAACTATTTCAATCTCGCTTTTATTAAAATATCTCTAAATATATACCATATTTCTTTAAATTAAAGCAAAAATAATGAATTAAATGTATAGCTATTGTTTAGCTTCAAAATTTCGTTCAAACTTGGTGTAGTTTAAAAGATATTATGAAAAAGAAGAGTTTGACAGAGTTGCTAAAAGTCCTGAAATGATTGTAAAAAGCTTTTAGTAACCATTTCGATTTCTTGATTTTCCAATTCCTTCAAATCTAACTCAAATTTCTTCAAATTGGAACCAAAATCTTTCAATTGCACTATAAATTAACTGTATTTTACTCATAATTAATTGATTACAATAATTTTAAATGACCAACGGATTTGAAAAAATTAAAAAATAGTTATAAAAAGTCCAATCTTCGATCGGACCCCTTACCGTTACACGGTCATCTAGTGTTACTATGAACTCACTTTTTTTTTTCCAGAATTGAGATATTTTTCTTGATTTTCAGTTATATGGAGGTTTTTGTTTCAACAATTATTAACTAACCGTCTATTTAGACACCACAAAAACCATACTGATACAAATAAACCCCAAATGCAAGATCCTGTTTTCATAGGGACGGGCCATCTTTTGGGTTGTTTAAGTAGACAGTCTGACCAGAACAACTGTTTCTGTTTCAGGTCAAGATTTAACATTAAACCCAATTTGGGATACGTCCAATAATGTCCATAAGAAAAAAAGAAGAAATTCCTTAATACCAAGTGTCAACGACAAAAAGGATTATCACACATGTCGGCAAAAAATTACACCCCAATATTCTTAACTTCATAGCGAGTTTTCCACCGTCCATTGCTACCCACAATGTAGTCAATCTCGGCTGTTACGGTCAAAATTGCGGTGATTTTGTGATTTTTAAGGTATCGGTTATTTTCCTTGACGATATCCGAGATTTCGTTCCCCGCGATTTGAACGCGAATATCGGCCGTGACGCCGTATCTCGTCCGCGACACTCGTATCTCGGCCGATATTGGACCCAAAAGCTCTTTTTTGAAATTTTTGTTTTTCGAAGTTTTTTTTGTTTTTTGAAAAAAAAAAATTTGATTTTTTTTTTGACAAAAAAGTTGGACCCAAAGCTACTAATGACATCATGGCTCTCGAAATCTGATTTATAAAAAAAAAACTTATGTTACCAAAATTCTAGATGAATTCCATCACCAACCCGAGCCAATGATCTAACCCCTCCTCTGTCTTTGATTCGAATGCACGAAACTTCGAATCTTATCTGCATTGTTCTTCTTCTTCTTCCCGAATTGAGACCTAATCAAGTCAAGGAAGGTAGGATGATAGCTTTGAAAGGAAAAATTGGTTTAGGTTGATTCTTATTTTTGTTTGATGAATGAATTGAATGTATGGCTTCCGAATGATGGATTTATCTTAAACTTATCTTTGCAAGAACTAGAAAGACTTTAGAAGTTATGAAAATCTGCAGCTGTAGTGAATGAAAAATGGTACATAACATGTTTGTGTTATTGCCTGAGTGACCATCTCTTTTTTGCCTCCAGCACATAGCTTGTTGTTTAATTAGAGTTGGTCAAACTTGGTCTTAAACTTTGAAATTAGAGTTGTAATATGCTCGTTGTTTAACTCATTATTTGTTTTTCTTTCTTAAAATTTATGTTTATATATTATATTTGAAATAAATCTAACATTACATTTAGCCGATATTTCACCGATAATCTTCCCAAAATCAAGGTGTCAAGGTGTCAAGGTCCCGACCGCGACACGACCGAGATCCGAAATTGACTACATTGGCTACCCATCACAAAAGAGTCGACATGATCCGATCCGGTCGACACAACTAAATAATGACCGAGTAGTTGAGCAGAATTTTTTGTCTGGAAATCTCTTCACCATCATCTTCGTTGTCACTCCCACATTTATGGTGTCACCACGTGTCCCCACAAATCATAGAAAAATGAAAATTTCTTCAACTACTACTTTATACCACCTTTCTCTCTTCATCATCACCATCTTCTCCAGTCATTACTATTACATACAAAAAGTTTCTCAAAAGTCAAACACTTCTGAACCAACAATGGCGGACCCAGAAACACTACTAACTCATCAAACTCTACTACTCAAAGAAATAACTGTTGATTACACTCCTGAACTATGTAATCATCCAATAGAAACTAATGAAATTACTGTTTTATTTGATGAAAGAGGTGGATCAAGATGGAGAACAAAGACTCGTTACCAGTACGGAACTTTTGGAGCTAGTATCAAATGTCCTGATGGCAATACTAATGGTTTGAATTTCAATCTTTATTTATCTTCATTAGAAGGTGATAAATCACAAGATGCAATTCATTTTGAATTCTTAGGGAATAATAAGGGCAGACTAATCATATGATTGCTGGTACATCCAATGATAGCGAACAAATTCATGAGTTAGGGTTTGATTGTAGTGATGGGTTTCATGATTGTGAGTTTAGATGGGAAAAGGATTTTATTGAATGGTCAATTGATGGGGAGATTGTTAGGAGAGATGATAGAGAAGAGGGGATTGAGTTTCCTGAGAAAGCTATGTTTTTGTATGCGTCGGTCTGGGATGCTAGTGCTATTGCTGAAGGAGGATGGACTGGGATATATGAGGGAGGTGATGCACCTTATGCTTGTATCTATAAGGATGTTCGTGTTCCGGTGTTGACTGCCGTGGATGTGGTAATTTGATTTTTTATGTTTTGATTCTACGATTTTGTTGAACCTTTTTGATTGTTGTGTTGTTGGTTCTATAAGTTGAGTAAATTCTTAATTCTATTTGATGGAGTTGTAGTGAATTGGGGGTTTTGTTTTGAATTAGAATGCTATTGGAATATGGTGTCTGCGCGATGTGTTTAGGATCTCATAAGTCATACTGCATCATGTTGTCTTTCTGGCCTCTCTTTCTTTGGTTCAAAGTTTCATTGATTAGCTTAGTCGATTCTGCTATTTGAGTACATAGTTCGACATAGGTTATTAGGTTCTCAATGTTTTGGTTGATAAACTGATAAACAGTGAGACTGGATACTTCTCACATTCGTCACAGAACAGATATGAACTTAAAAACTATAAACCTTTGTACGCATTTCAACTATAGTTGGATCATGGACTAATTTGTATACTTTTTATTTTGTTTGTGCTTTCTGTCGAGTGGCAAGTTCGGCTGAACTCGTTCATTTTGGCAATTTCTCGTTGTTATCGGAATTATTATTTTGGCTTGTTCCATAGAGTTATGCACTTATACTGTTAGGATATAGACTTGTAGAGAGTAAGTTTTCTGCTTTGCTCTCTCTAGCCTAGGAACAGTCTTAGTGTTGGCTGTTGGGATTGAGGATTTGAGTTAGTTGATTGAATATCTGTCGAAATAATGCATTAGGATTTAGGAAAAAAGGTATTCTTACAAATGTTACGATTCCAGCTGCTTACCTTGTTACTGCATGTAAGTCTGTTAGAGTACATGTTATTCACATTAGGATTCTGCTAACATCTTTTTTGTAAACTAAATGGAAGGCTTGAAGGACCCATAGGGGAGTAGTTATCAAGGGAAGATATTAGATTAAGAATGTCTCCTTCATGGAAACTGTCTCGAAAATATCAGCCTTTCCAGTACCTTTTTTATAGCTTTGAGTATAATACTACATGGTCCCTTCCAACAGTATTCTAAGAAACTTTTTCCTTACAGGCGGACCAAGAACTTCATCCAGAACATCTTATTCATCAAACTCTACTACTCAAAGAAATAGCTGTTGATTACACTCCAGAAGTATGTACTCATACATTAGAGACAAATGAAATCACTGTTCTTTACGACGAAAGAGGTGGATCGAGATGGAGAACAAAGACTCGTTACCAATACGGTACATTTGGAGCTAATATTAAATGTCCTGATGGCAATACAAACGGTTTGAATTTCAATCTTTATCTTTCTTCATTAGAAGGTGATAAATCTCAAGATGAAATTGATTTTGAATTCTTAGGTAATAATAAAGGAGTTGTACAGACTAATCATTATACTGATGGTACTGGTAATAAAGAGCAAATTCATGAATTAGGATTCGATTGTAGTGATGGTTTTCATGACTATGAGATTAAATGGTCTAAAGATTTTATTGAATGGTCAATTGATGGGAAGATTATTAGAAGAGATGATAACGAAGACGGTGTTGAGTTTCCTGGGAAAGCTATGTTTTTGTATGCTTCAATTTGGGATGCTAGTGGTATTAACGAAGGAGGATGGACTGGAATTTATGAGGGTTCTGATGCACCTTATGCTTGTATGTATAAGGATGTTCGTGTTCCGCTGTTAACTGCGCTGCCGGAGGATGATTCTGAGGATTTAGTGTGTTGATTTCCTATTTTGTGTTAGGATTTTTATTTTGTATTTGTGTGTACCTTTTGTTGTATAATTAATTTAGTTAATTTTCTCTTCTTTTTTTCATTAAGAATTCTATAATTTTCTTGGAGCTTATCAATCATTGTGTTGTTGTTTCTTATATGTGGAATAAAATTCTCTCCTATTAATCAATTTTAGTTGGTTCAATGGTTAATGGATGACTATAATATTGGTCTTATTACTAGTCTGTTTTTTTAATTAAAATTGTTTTTCATGATTCAATTACTGCAGTGAAGTGAAATACTATGTTCTACTTTATCTACTGATCAACATTGTAACTGGGAGCCTTGGTAACCGGTGAGTGTATGACTCAAGACTGAAATCTAATGTGCCCGGTGTGGTTTGCAAGATTGATACCAACAAGGAATTTGACAACGTGGATAGGTGTTACCGTCCATAACATTGGCCCAGCAATGAAACGCATTGGCTGACACCAATGAAGTTTCATTGGTAAAAATAAGATAAGTCCAAATGTCAAATAAGACATGCAGCTTCATTGTTAAAAGCAAGATAAGGCCAAATGTCAAATACGACATGCGATGTTGAAGTTTCATTGGTAAAAATAAGATAAGGCCAAATGTCAAATAAGACATGTAGTTTCATCGGTAAAATCAAGATAAGGCCAAATGTCAAATACGACTGGTAAAAGCAAGAT
Source organism: Papaver californicum (assembly GCA_023531435.1). Taxonomy (NCBI): domain Eukaryota; kingdom Viridiplantae; phylum Streptophyta; class Magnoliopsida; order Ranunculales; family Papaveraceae; genus Papaver; species Papaver californicum. Next base: position 1,077,354 of record JAJJMC010030282.1, read on the forward strand.
AAGGCCAAATGTCAAATACGACATGCGATGTTGCACTGATGTGTATCCGAAGATTGGGTTATTGGTCCAGCAATGAATCACATTAGCTGATATAAGGAAGCTTCATTGGTAAAAGCAAGATAAGGCCAAATGTCAAATACGACATGCGATGTTGCACCGATGTGTATTTGAAGATTGAGTCTAACCCAGTTCAAGAATGATGTAAGAGATAGGAATAGGCCAAGAGTTGACATATGCATTGGTCCAAGGCCTGACCAAAGCCTGGACAGTGCAAGCAAGAGAGTAGCACATATGGATGCGCTACTATTCTCTACTACTCGTCTAAGTAAAGTATATGATACATCCTCAGGGATGCAACACCAGTAACTGATGCGTCCCCAGGGAGGCAGCACAAGGCTAGAGCTCGAGAATCCATGAGGATGTACAATTAGCTCATAAGTGACGGTTATTAGTTGGTTATTTGCTTTATGCATGGAGCAGAGCTGTGGGACAAATGGGAACGGTTATAAAGTGAATTTATAACCTTATTAGAGCATGGATAACTGCTTGGGACAAGTGGTGGAAGGATGGATCGAGTATGGAAGCATATGGGTCAGTTATGCACTTTTTGGGCGGTTATACTAACTGCTTTGACAGGTGTCTGTCCAAGGTTGGTGCAAGAAGGTTGCACATAATTTGGTCATGTTGCTGAGATATAAAATCTAGTGAGAGCATTTGTATTCATTAGGCTTGCATAGATGATAGTGTGAGACTCAGATTGTGAGAGCATTTGGTGAGGTAAGGCTTGATTCAAGAGGAATAAGCCTGTGTTAAGTCCCTATGTAGGCGAGCTCTGTTTATCTTCCCCTTTGATGCAATAAAATGAGTTGATTGTGTCATAAGCTTTGTGATCTTGGTTTGCTGATTGTGTTTGTGTATGTATGGCATTGTTCGAATGTATTATGGGGTACATTTGAGAAGACAAGAGGAAGAAGACTAAAGACTTCCGTCGTTAAGTGGCTAAGAGTTAGGCAGAGACATGCTTTGATGCGAGTGTGCTAGGCTGAGTACTTGTTGGTGAAGCTTATTCACTGAACTACAGAGTATTGCTGGTCATAACCCAAGGAAATTGAAAGCTGCAAATTGGGGTTGTGACAGCCGGGTATCAGAGTTGTGTTTGGTACACATTCGAGTGTATTTTTTGGATAATACACTAGTATTTATTTATCTCTTAAGCCATCTTTATGTGAGAAAGCAATCAGTGCATTGTATTCGGGCGAATTGCATTAGAAATGAGTTTTAATGGTGACATGATCGACGAAGACCTACTGGGTACGTTTGATCAGTTAGAGAAATATTGTGACCTCGGTTAAATGACCATGGAAATGGATGGTGATGACTTAGATATTCCTCTTATTCCTGAAGAAAATGGCAGGATAGAATTACTTGAAGGAAGAACATCATATTGGTTTAAAACATTTGATGAAAGAGTTGGAGCAGTGGAAGACAGCGTGTCTAATGCTTCCTTGTCTAATTGGGAAACAATGCTGAAGTTACTGAATTGAAAGGGCAATTCAGTGTCGTAAATACCATACTAACAGACCATGTGAAGCTAATGTCCGAGGAGATGACAAACCATCACAAATTGATCAGTGCTAGAACATATGTAGGGGCAAATGTGATCGGGGGAAACTCTACTGTAGTCCTTCAGCCAAGAATTTATGCGGGTTCCAAGATGCTAGGGAAATTGAGAATTTCTTGTATGATGTTGAGGCATACTTTGAAGCAAATGGAATCAGGAAAGAATAAATACCAACTCTCGCTGCAAAATACCTAGGAGGTGATGCTAAGGTTTGGTGGAGAACCATGCTATAAGAAGATGAAGCCGCTGGTTATATACCAGTCCTATGTCTTGGGAAGACATGGATGAGAGGTCAGTTCTGGTCAAGATATGGTGCTTGGTTTGCAAGTGAAAGCTTGCATAGGATGAGAATGACGGGTACACCACATGCCCATACTGATATTTTCCTTGCATTGATGCAAGCAGTGCGTGGCATGAGTGAAGAGGTACAAATGTTCCAATTCCTGTCTGGTGCATGTTCTTGGGTTAATGCTGAACTCAAGGATCGTCAAATTCAGGATGTTCATATGGCCATCCAGGTAGTAAGAGGACTTACTGACTGCACACAAACTGAAGATGTGCAAGGTTTTGATGGAAATGCCAAAGGAAATGAAAGATATGATGGAAGCAAGCGTAAGCATGAGCCAATGGATAACGAGCTATTTTATTTATTCCGGAAGTTCAGGAGATGCTTCATTTGCAAGGGCTTGCATTTTTCTAGAAGTTGTCCACTCAAGGCGCAACTTACTTCATCATTTGGGAATGACTATGGGAGTCATTCCAGCAAGACTCGTGATGCTCTAAGTCAAGGTACAAGGAAGAGGCTTCGTAGTGAGGTGGTATCTCACTTTGACAAGGGAAGAAACTAAGCTAGAATAAGAGGAGTGTTGATATCTCCTTGGGAAACACTAAGAGCAGGAAAGAAGATTGTTTTCTATACTTTTTTATTTAGCTTTAGTTACTGAAATGTCGCAAACTCTGTGTGTAGAGTTTGGTTCTACAAAATTTTATCGAGTCTTCAAGTTTGTATATGCTTTGCTTTGGTGTAAGCAATTTGCTTTGTTAATAAAATCTTTAGCTTTTGAAATGATCAGTTGGATCATAACATGTAATGGTACATGGTCTCGCTGTGTGAGAGCATCAATGTATGAAGGTGTTTTCGTTTATAAAATCTCGACTCTTTATTTTCGAAGTAAAGCTAGTTCATGGAGAAGTGCTGCATAGCATACTAAGCCTAAGGTATGAAATAGCAAGTCGAAACAAAAGCTAATGAGCAAATCATAGATAGGAACGGGGTCCTAGTTGATGTGAAAATGATATTGATGTTTGGGAATTGCAATATTGCACGATAGCGGATAGGCAACAACGGTGCAAGCAATGCATAGATGATATACACATTTATGTGGCATAATTCGTCTCACATTTATATTGTTATTCCTTAACTTTTTGTACTAATACGATCTTTTTCTATGTTTTTAGGTATTTTGGAAGAATTAATAAATGTGGAAGAAATTGGTTTTAAATTGATAAAGGCACCCAAAGTGTTAAAAGAACTCTGGATTTGGATAAAGGCACCCACTCTCTATCATTTCAAAATAATTGTTTTGTCAGGAAAATTGACTCTTTGAATCTGTGTAAAGCTGTGAAGATTTGGGACGTGAATTTGGACAAATTTTGGGAGTTTAATGACAAGAATATTTGTTTGCCTAACTAAGAGGAGTTTTACAAAGATTTAAACACAACATGATCAAATCTCGTGAGATATTTCCCACGGACAGGTAGAAACAACTCAGGACACTTTTCAATAAAGATGTTTCTTGTTATTTTCTTTCTATACTTTTCATTGAAACAACTCAGGACACTATCAATCATCAAAGTTGTAAGAAGAAAGAAAATCAGAATCATCAAAAAAATCATATCGAGAAGGAATAAAAATCACCGAGATTTGATTCTCATTGATGAAAAGATATTAAAGAGATTAATGAGAAGATATGGGAGCTGATTGTTGTGCTAATATAAATAGAAGAGTCGAGAGATCAATGGGGGGGGGGCTGTCTCTGCCAGAAAACAAAGAAATAAAATCACAAAAAAATCTGCTCATGTGAAGAAGATGAAGAAACCGTTGCTAAATCTTTAAACTTAGCAACGTTGATCTTCAGTTTGTAACACTTGATTTGTAACAACGAGTCTGTAACGTCCATACACCGTTGCAAACTCGCTGCTTTTATTATTTTCTCTTCTTTTCACCTTCGTAAACACTTTGTAAGCTATGTACCTATCTTTTGAGAGTCTTTTGAGCATGATGAGTTAAACCCCAACACTTAGATAATGGAGGAAGCTATGTTTCACACTTGTTTGGTAACTATATTCGATTCTTTATGGCTTTTGCACTTATTTAATTGTTTCATGATTTTTCTTAATTGGTTGTCATTCAATTTGATATGTCATGCTTAACTTAATGTTTTGATGGTCCATGCTTAGGATTTACAATCAATGTTTGAAAAATCTATTTTTGGAAAACAAAAAGAGTCTATAAAAGAGATTAAATGGTTAAGAATCGATATTTGTACCACATGAATGTGAAAATCGGTGGAATTCTGAGTCTCTGTCTTTCATAATATTGCTACCATCTTTTGTACATTTGCTAGTTTTAGTATTAGAAATTAAATTTAAATCTAAAATCGAGTCTTCACAAGTTCGAGTAAACGATACCCTATTTACCATTTCTACAGATCTCAACAATTTTTGGCGTCGCCGACGCGGACTTGTTTTTAGGTTAGGGTTTTAGATTTTTTTTTTCTTTAGGTTTAGTTTTAATTAGTTTAGGGTTTTTATTTTTATTTTTATTTATTTTTTGTTAGATTTTACTTGAGTATTTCTCTTAGCTTTGTTGTGCAGGTAAAGTTTTACAATTTATTGTGGAAATTGCCTACCAAAAAGGTAAGTAGTATACCTTAATTTTTATTTTTAGATTTTTCATTAAATTTTTTTTATTTGTATATATTTGTTTTAGATTTTTTTTCTTTTATTTTGTATATAAAAAAATACGTGCACACACAGCATTTTGCATTCATCAGACTACCGATTTTTAGGAAAACCCGTGGATAAGTAAGATGAACCCGTTCCTTGGGCCTGATGGGAGTTACCAGCTGAAAGTCCACAAGACTTAGCCTCGTACCTTTGACCAGTCTTTGACTGTAGGTATATTCTTCTAAGGTAACCTGAGCTTACCTATTTAGTCGAACCTGCATTTGCACGTGCAATATTTTAAAAAATGTCGAACTGGTATTACGATAACCAATACAATGAATATCCAAACGATTTTCAAAATGGATATTACCCGTACTATGACCATAGTGTGAATAGTGGTTGGGACCATCACCAACCTTTCGAAGGTTATGGGTCATACCATGGTGATCCCAATTACCATTTGCACGATCACCAGTCATATGAACGGGAAAACGAGCAAAATTCAAGTTATTTGTCTTTGAAGGATGCCCTCGAGAAGTTGCAATTGAGTACTATTTCTTTCAAAAAGTCCATGAAGCGGATGCGATATACTATTCCTTACAGTGATCCAAATACCATTCTAGAAAGATCACTAAAGTTGTTGCGACCTAGTACTCCTTATGAACCTATTATGCTTCTAGAAGAATCACTCAAGATGTTGCCAATTTTAAATTATCTTAATTGCTCAAGATGCAATCCTTTATGTGTCATAATTCGTCTCACATTTATATAGTTATTCCTCAACTTTTTTTACTAATATGATATTTTTCTATGTTTTTAGGTATTTTCAAAGAATTAATAAATATGGAACAAATCGGCTTCAAAATTGATAAAGACACCCAAAGTGTTAAAGGCACCCTAGATTTGGATAAAGGCACTCACTCTTTATCATTTCAAAATAATTGTTTGGCAGGAAAATTGACTCTTTGAATTTGTGAGAAGCTGTGAAGATTTGGGATGTGAATTTGAACAGATTTTGGAAGTTTAATGACAAGAATATTTGCTTGCCTAACTAAGAGGAGTTTTACAAAGATTTAAACATAACAAGATCAAATCTCGTGAGATATTTTCTCACGGAAAAGTAGAAAAGAATAAACCGGGAAACATAAATTATTACATTTTTCTTGTTATTTTCTTTCTATACTACTCATTGAAACAGCTCAGGACGCAATCAATCATCAAAGTTGTAAGAAGAAAGAAAATCAAAATCATCGAGAAAATCAGATCGAGAAGGAATAAAAATCACCGAGATTCGATTCTCATTGATGAAAATATATTGAGGAGATTAATAAGAAGATATGGGAGATGATTGTTGTGCTAATATAAATAAAAGAGTCGAGAGATCAA
>JAJJMC010030282.1:1098309-1137526 GCA_023531435.1 Papaver californicum
CCTGCTTTGTTTTGCGCACTAGTTTTACATTCTTATTTTCATCTTCTCTTAAGTTCACAACGGGCCAACGAGCTTTGCTAGCTGGGTTGGTATCAGGTGATTTTATCCTGAATTCAAGTTTGTCACTGAAAGGGTATAGCAGCATCTTCCTGAAGGTGTACCTGGCAAATATTGAGTTAAGGGCAGTCTGTTGAACAGGCGACTTCACCTCTCTGTGTTTGAGTGTGTGTGCATTTTAATTCTAACCCTCCCTTAATCATCTTCAAGTTCTCTGTGTTTATTTTCTCTGTTACAGGAAGTATATTTTCCAACAGAAACAAAGAGAGAAAAAAAAGATAAAAAAAATACCAGGCAAGTTAATCAAAGCTTAATCTTTCCCTGATTTAATCTTAATCATTATTGTGTATATTATTTACAATTAAATGAGTATAGTGTGAGTATGATTCCTCCCTAGATATTTTGCATTAGATGAATTAATCATGTACACAGTAAAAGAGGTAATATTCCAAAAAGAACATGAACACCCTGATCAAAGGCAGGCATCTTGAGAACCAATCGAGATTTCATCCCCATATCTAGTTGGTTCATCTATTTAGTGCATGCACTAGTTTGTTTCTTTGTTTATTCCTTTCTTTCTTTTTCTTTTTTCTTTTTTTCTTCCTGTTGCAGAGTTGTCCGCATTAAGAAAAATAGTTCTTCTAATCTTTGAATTCCTTGTGGATCAACCTAATGTATAAGAATGAAGTGAGTTTGATATCAACCTTCCGACAAAAACAGAGAAATTGAAACAATTAAAATTCATATCGATTGAAATTGAAAATCTAGAGTTTTAAACTTTCAATTGATGGAGAAGAGGAAGAAATGAACTTTAAACTTTCATTTGGTGGTATCGTATCAAAGAACTGGTGTTAATGGTGATGGTCTGATCTAGTGGATCAGTGGATGAATTTGATGGTGAGTGGTGGTGCCGTAGTGGTGAGAGCCGCCAAAGAAGAGAAGAAAAAAGTCGAATAAAAAAAATGAAGAAGACTAAGATTAGTTTTTGCTTTCAAATCAATGGTTATTATGTAGCGGGTTTAACGGTTATGCTCGGCCGGCTTTGAAGATAAAACCGCACACCAAGCCAAAAAATCAATGATTTTTAATTATAATACTACCGCCGACTGTTAGATGAACGGTTCAATTTGATAACGGTTCAGTCGGTTTCAACCGGATTATTTGGTCCGGTCAATTTTCAGTGCGGCCCTAAATTCTTAAATTCTGGTAGCAAGACAAGCATGACAAAACATGCAAAACACACACGATAACGACTTCTCAACCACTTTGTGCATTTTTCATTTTTAAGTACTACTTGTGTATCAAGTACAATCATATTATAATACATGTGCACCATTGCCAATGAGAATCTGCTACGTCGCATTTGCACGTTGAAAGTGACTGGCCACAGCCACTGAACAAGAAAGAAATTCTTCAACAATAATGAAAAATAAATTAGATTAGAATAACCATACTATTTAGAAACGATAAAAATATAAGCAGAAATATCAATTAATTACACACAATATAAACGAAGACTCCGACTATATTATTAGTGCATTTTTTTTCTCTTTTAAGAACAAATTAAAAAGCTACATGTGGATCTCATTTGTAACCAACTGGAATCTAACATCTTACATTTGCACACTAAATTCATCAACCTAACTAGAGGCTGGACAAACGGGGCGAAACAAATGCGAGACTAGATGTGATACCTTTCCCTTCAAAATTAACAGGGGTGCATTTTTTTTGTGAAGTCATGAACGAAAGTGTCATATCCTTTTATCTTAGTTTGTCCCACCTTTAATTTTTCTTTTTTGATGATGACTTTCTAACCAATATAAATTTGCCTTATCTGGCATAGATTATGGATAGATTATGGATGTTCTTAGCCACAAAGCCGGAGATTCTTTATCTTTTGGGGACTGCATTGTTATGCACCCACAACAAGATATTTCATCGGTCTTTCATTCGCAAGTACATTTGCTCAATATATCGAATTCGGAAGAACAATTCAACCAGGGTAACACACACTATAAACGAGTTCTCTAACATAAGAAGAGCGAATAATGTTTTTTTTTATCGGCAAAAGCACAATAATATGATAGATCCAGGATTAAAAATAGAAGAAGACAATATATAAATTTTCTACTTTGAAGAAACAGATAACGAAAATACAAAGATCAATTAAGATTTGCTCAGAAAGATATACATAAATATACTTTGAGAGCCAGATACAAGTGAGGCAATTGCCCCCGAACGGCTCTGCCATTGACTAACAGTACATAACAGACAAGAATTTCTCAACAATAATTTGAGAAACAGATTAGAAATAACATGCTAAAGTCAACACTACAATCAGAAATATGAGCTATACATCAAACAAGAGACACACAGATGAAGGTTGAAACCATGGAAGAAAATACGTAAATGAATCAATCTTCCAGCAACTTATAAACCATCCATTCCTCTTCGGAATCGTCTGAAGAATCCGGCACTTCAGTTAATAACGGAACACAAACATCCTTCATGGTATAAACATAAGGTGCATCATTACCAATATAATACCCTGCCCATTTCCCAGCTTGAACTCTACTAGCATTCCACACCATCCCACGTACAGACATGACCTTTTTAGGAAACTTGTTTGTATTCTCTTCTCTCGTATATCTTCTAATGACTTTGCCATCAATTAACCATTCAATCAAATCTTTAGACCATTTGATTTCATAATCGTGGAACCCTTCACTACAATCAAAGCCTAATTCATGAACTTGTTCTCGACTATTGTCAGTTGCAGTAACATATGCATTAGTTCGAATACTTCTCTTATTATTACCTAAAAAGTTAAAACCAATCGAATGTATAGGTCTATAATGCATAGGTGAAGCAATACGAAAATTGAAATTCAGACCAGTTGTATCACCAGCGGGGCACTTAATTTTAGCTCCAAATGTACCGTACCGGTATTCGGCTTTTGATCTCCAATTCGAACCACATCTTTCGTCGAAAACTACACTGATTTCATTTGTTTCCGTTTCCATTTTGTGAGTACATGCTTCTGGATTGAACTCAACATATATCTCTTTGAGTAATACGGTTTCATGGATTTGAGTTTCTTTACCCACTGCCTTATCTGCCATTTAATGTGTTTCTGAATGGTTTCTTTCTTCTTATTGTGATGGAATTCTGGATGATTGATTATGAGAAGAGAAGAGTGATTGGAGATGTGCTTAAATGGAGTGTTTTTCTTTAATAAAATAAACTCAGGTTCTTGACTTTGGTTAAATGATTAGAAATTGACCCGGTGAAAGCTTATCCATATGTGGAATACCTTAACCAGGAAGAATCCGCTGTGTCACGCTTGCACGTTAAACGTAATTGGCAATTTCTCACCTTTCTTCATAGCGCGGATGACAATTAAAATATTTGCAATTTCTCACTCTGACTCAAGTCAGTACAGCGCCGGCGGCAACTAAATATCCAGTCATTTGCAATGGAGTCTAAAAGAAACTGATTAAGTCATATGTGGTCGCGTTCTTTTCACGGTCTTGCGTAGGGGAAGATTGATTTGATTTGTGGAAATTTCAACACCAATTTCATCACAAAGTCCGGTGGTTTCTAAAAGTAACTAGTAAGTTAGCTAAAAGTGAAGTCAATTTAAGGACTCCTAATGATATAGGAAGTACAATATTTGAAGTATTGGAAGCCTGGAAGGACTTGTAAAGTCAGAGACCTAAAGCTCCAAGACTGCTAAAGGGGCTAACGATGACATAACTAACACCTTGATGCCAACTTAACACCTATTGACTGCACCTTTACATCAGATGCACAAGCTCCACTAGTAATCTTCCACACATTGCAAGTTAGAGAAGGATGAACACACTTTTTCCAAATCTGTATATCCCACATCAAAACAGGCATTTTTGCTCTTAACTTTATTCACTGCCATTGCCACGGAGAACTGACCAGAAGAATGACCACTCCAAATCATCATGTCCTCACCAGTATTAAGAGCAGGCAAATCACCCACAGAGAAATAATATAACAACTCCACAGGCATGTGCCATTGTTGATCAACAATCATCATACTTGAGTGCTGCCACATATAGTCATCAGATTCAAACTCATGAATCAGAGCAGTATCTTTAATCCAACAATCCTTCCCCACAGATATACTTCTACCATCTTGTATCATCAGTTAAGTCTTAAATTTCCCATTTTAAACCAGGCCAAATGGACGATTGGATTGCATATAGTATTTGATCCAATCATTATTACTTAGCAAGCATGAATTTAGCCCAATCTTCATCAACAGTGAGAATTTTCCGGAGGAGTTTCATAAGCATAGCTTTGTTTATGTCTCCAAGTCTTCTTATTCCCAGACCACCTTCTTCTTTCCGAACACAAACTTTATCCGAACCAACAGCAATAGCGTTCCTTTTCTCAGCAGATCTGGACCATAAGAAATTATTATTTTCTCACATTCACTAATAATCCCCTTAGGCCACTTGTACACTGACATGCAATAAATTGGAATACTGCAAAGTACATACTTGATGAGTGATTCTAGCTTGCAAAACCAGGAATTTGCCTTTCCAACTAGCTAATTTGGACTGCCGATCTTCAACAAAGGACCAAATATGAGCATACTTAACTCTACCAGGTAAAAGCATTACTCCCAAATATTTGTCTGGAAAAGAAGACAGACCCATATTCAAGACTTCAGCGACCTGCCTTCTCCTACAGTTAGGTAAACCGTAAACCATCAACAAAACATTTACTCTTCTCCTTGCTAACCACTTGACCTGAGGAGGATTGGTATTCCATAAGCAATTTCATCAAGTTTCTTAAGCTTCGTTTATTTCCATTGCAAAAGATGAAAATGTCATCTGCAAAGAAAAGATGTGAAGGCTGAATTCCATTTCTAACCACCATTGGCAAAATTCATCCAATACTCTTCACCAATCCTTGCTTGGCTTCTAACCAGAAAAGACAGTACCCATACTGTTTAACACCAAGAAATCAGTGAAGACGACATTCAGTCAGCTGAGAGGGTTAGAAGGATCATGGTAAGAGAGGAAGCTCTATATTTTTATACGAAAACAAACTGACCCGACCATGTTTTACGTGACAGATCATAAGGTCGACACCTTTGCACCTCGCCTCTATGTCTTCAATCTCTGCATTTGATGGTGGATTATCCTCCCTAGTTAAATATACTACGAAATCAGGTTCACCAGGAGACGACTTCCTAAATTTGCTATTAGGCAAAAACACATCAAAAGCTGGTTTTGCTTCATAATCTATATGCATATTTCTAAGACAACCAGTAATAGAAAAACCCTCTTCCAATTCGGTTGCTGACATTCCACTGCTGTCTTTTGAGTCCGCAACACAGGTAGGAGTAGAACAATGCTTGTCATTCTTCATAGTCCACTGAACACCATGCCGACTAACAATATATCCAAGTGACTTCAAGTGCTTATAAGCCTGGAAAGAATCCCAACTACACCCACTCTTCTGTTCTGTAAGCATATCATACATGTCACTTAAAGAAAGCACCATACCATCACTGTTAACAAGAAGTAATGCTCCCTGTTCAGCCATGAACAAGGTCTCCCCAATCGACAAATAGGACTCCCTGTTTCGGACTATTCCAGTTGTAGCCCAACATTTACCTTTCTTTTCTATAACCTCTGCCATACTCATTTCCAAATCCCAACGAGCCTTGGATATAGCTTTCCTTTGCTGTAATTTAGGTATGCAACCAGACATAAAGAGATGCTCATCTTCGTCTGTATCTAGTAACTCAACCTCTGAATCTTGTGTTCCGTCAGAAGAAACATCCCAAACTTTAACCTCCATTATGCCAATCACCACAATACTTGCACAAGATAGCTTTGAAGAACCATAAAAGCTTATAAAACTAATCCTACATTACCCGCAAATACCTTTCCTCTGCACTCATTTTCTAACAACCCTTCAGACCACAAGAACAAGCCTGAAATGACAGAACCCTGAACTTAAACACTCATTCTGTCACACTAAACAATCAAATCTCATAGATTTCATTACTACCTACACGAAATTCAAAAATTCTCACACAAAATTCAAAATTCTCCCACAAATTTCAAACATATCCAACTCTGAACCGAAAATCCCCTAAAAACTAAGGCCAATTCTCATTGCCCCATGTTCAAAATCAATGCTACTAATCAAAAATTCAACAGAAAGGGGGAAATAAATACATACGTTTTAATAGAACCAACAGCTCCTTTCTTAGCATCTCCTTGTAATATACTTTTCAGTAATTTTGCTGCTTCTCTGCTAGCAAAATCATTTGTCAAGATTGGTCCGTTCTTTTTGAACCTCTTTTCACTGCCTTAAAAGCTGCTGCTGCTGGTGGTGGTGGTCATTGAAGGGGAAGCAGAAGAAGGTAAAGGTTGAAAAAATGATTTCAGGGATTTGTGAAAACAAAGGTTTTTGATTCATTGTTTGCTAATGGACACCGTTGGAATACGATAGAGGGTCCTTGAGATGTGTAGCGAGATTCAAGATAATTGATTATTACACTGGCTATTTTACTCGGGGCCCCAATAAAGTCAATGATCTTGGTCATATACGTCGACTATGGTCAAGGTGTAATTAATAAAGAGGTGTAAGAGAATAATGGGTTTTCTTAAGGGGTGCACAGGTTTTTTGCCCAAACTGTAGGTCGAACCGACCAGAGCTCGGTTTACTAAATGTAAACCGTAACCGAGCCATCCAATGATCGGTTTGGTTTTTGGACCAGTCCGACTCGACCGGTTTAAATCGGTTGTAAATCGGTTATTAGCCGATAACAAATTCCGAGCATTCAATAATACATCTAAGAACCAAAATCAATCTATTACAAATTCAAGTATTCAATTATATCTGAGAATTACATTTTCCTGCATCTTCATCTTCTTCTTTTTTGAAGTGTTTTCATAAAAGAACCCAAACAAAGATTACCATATATAGTTTCTAAAAGAGAAAGAAATCAAAGAATGAATTAATGAATTAAAAGTAGAAAGATATATAGACGCAGAAAAATAAAGATGATAACTAACCAGACCACACCTCACCTGGACTAGAGTATAATCTAGATTTTGATAGAAAAAGTAATCCACAAAGTTGATGAATACTTCTTAGAAAATCAACATAAACACACTGGTCACAAGATATCAGATTTCACAGATATTTCTGTTTGTGAATCATCATATTCTAAACTCCATTTGAGTCGTCATATAAGATGAAGCATCTCCTAATCTGTTTGTCGAGCAATGTGAACAATAGACTATATATCTTGTATCCCTATCCTAAGTCTTTTGTTCTGAGAGGTCTTGGTATTGAATCTTTGAAAGGAGATTAGAAAGAAGATGGAGAAGAAAGAAGAAGGAGAAGAGGCAGAGGCCCCGAAGAGAGGATAGAAATATTAGGGAAAAGGTTTTATTTAGGCTTATAATATAACTTAGTTGTCAGCTAGGCTCTAATTAGATCAAGGGATGTAACTGCTCGTTTTTTCAGCTCGAATCGGTCGGCTTTGGCACTCAAAATGTTGGTCGAGCCGAAGATCCTACGGTTGTGGTTTTTCAAACTGTCACCGACCGTTAAATGAACAACTCGGCTCAAGTCGACTCAATATTCGGTTTCGGACCGGTTTCTTCGGTCCGGTCGGTTCTTGTGCAGCCCTATTTTTCTTGTAGCAAAAACAAGAGTGCACTTAATGAGCAGAGTAATTTTTTCTCAGTCAAGTAAACTTCCCCAAAAGGCCATGAAAGAGCCTCTTACTATAAAGTATGAGCAAAGAAAATTATTCGGCAGATTTGCACCATTCTAGAATAAACTTTTGTTGATTTTCAAAAGTTTCCGGGGCCTAGAACATTAAAATGTTATTTAGGATGTTGATCTTATTGTAGCACAGTGCTAAAGTTATCTGATGATAATTTTTTTTATTATAGAAAAACTTAGGCATCGCCTAAGAAGTGGCTACAAGAACATCCGAGTCAGTGGTAGTAGTATAACCATGAATGCCCTGATGGCTATTTTTACAAAATAAAGCTAATTCAAACGCTTCCAAATTATCAGTTCTTTGAACGATAGAGAGATTGTTTAAGACCAAAGTAATAGGAACCTGTTTTAGGGTGAAAACAAATGTACTGCAAAATAGTACTTCCAGGTAGGTTGGAGAGATCAAAATCGAACATGACGAGCCTAAACCAAGAAATGGTCGTTCACGTCCCGCTTCAATCACAAAGGTGGAGAAGATTGGGTAGGTCTGAGGGGAGGGAAACAAAGAAGGTTGGGAAATCTCAGTGTGATGAGTAATTGCAGTGTGTAGTTTAGAAATAGATTATCTTTGGGATGAATCACTAATTATGTATATCATGTTAGTTCTTATTTCTTTCTGTCTTTTTATAGTTCTGAAAAGACTCAATGATTTCTCGTAAGTGGTGGAAGTTAGGGAGAGATGGAGAAGTGAGATTGTAGTGGAGCCATGTTAGAAAAGTAGGGAAGAATTGTACGACCACTACTCCTCTTCCTCTCAACTGATCTGTAACCGTCCCACTACTTATTACCTTCTTGTTCGTGGATGTGTTTCCACAACGTACGATTTCCGTAGACCGCCAGACCAATACCCCAATGAGAATCCCCCCATGTGTTGTATTTGATATCTCGTAGAATGATAGTGGAGTCGCTAACCACAACTGTTTTTATTAGGTTAAGTCAAGTCAAATGACTTGCTGAGTCGGTGAGGCAGGTTGTGCAACTCACTGGATTACTAATTAGACTAATCATTGTCAAGCCTGGTGAGTTTTGAGATTATATACTATCTTAGGAGTAGCATGGTTGTTTTAATAGCTATGAGTCAACTTAGAAGTAGCAAGGAATAATTATGAAAGTGTTTAAAGCTAATATTACAAGGAGTTTCCTTAACAAGAAGGCTTATTGAATTTCCATACAAGGTTAGTATTGTTATTAGGCCAGTACAGAAAAGAATGGTGCGTTCCTAAGGGAAGCAAATAGCAAGGCTAGTGCTATCTCCTTAGCGCAAATGTGAATATGCTAGCTCCTTAGTGCAAAAGATAATGTGCTAGCTTCTTAGGCACAAAAGATAATGTGCTAGGCTTAGAGAGCAAGGATAATATGCTAGCGTTTTGGAGGCAAGGCTAATGTGCTAGCGGTTTTGGAGGAAAGGCCAACACGCTAGCTTCTAGCAAGGAAGCCATTATTTTAGCTGGGAAAGCTAAGACGCTACTACCCAAGGAGGCTAGCGCAAAGGCTAAGACGCTACTAACTAGCGCTTTCAGCATAAAGGCTAGGATGTTATTAAGGCCAAGGAAGTTAGCCTCAAGACTGATGCTAGGTAAAGGAAGCTAGCGCGAGGTTCAAGGAAGCTGCTAAGCTAGGAAGCTAGAGCTTCTGGCGTACTTGGCCAAGGAAGCTAATGCTTTGGCGCTAAGGCTAGGACGCTACTTGGCCAAGAAAGCTAGCGCTCTTGCGCTAAGGCAAGGAATACTGCCAAGGAAGCTAGCGCTCCTGCACTAAAGCTAGGACTACTAGCCAAGGAAGCTAGCGCTGGGGCTAGGACGATGCTAGCCGAGGAGGCTAGCGCTTTTAGCGCTAGGGATAGGAAGTTAGCACTTCTAGCGCCAATGCGCTGTAAATCCAAGAGGCTTGTGTTAGTCTGGCGCTCATGCGGGAAAAGGTTGGGTTAGCCTATATTAGAGGCACAATGTTCCTTTGGAGACATTGTTCTTCGTTTGTGGCGTGTCCAAGAGGAACGTCACATAATTCGTGGCTTTTTCTTGAGAAAAACGTTAAAGTGGTATACTTTAAGCTCAGGACATCAATTTGTGATATGTTCTTTGCGAACAAGGCATTAAGCGAAAATGTATTTTGGGGATTAAGCATTAGCTACTCCCATATTTAATAGGTGTTATTGGAACATCGATGCGCATTCGAGTCGAGTTCAAGGAATTCAGATGTGGAATTTATACGACTTGAGACTGATTCGATATGGCATAAATATTGTGAGTATTAGAGAGATTATAGGATCAGTTTTGGAATGCCTGTAGTTGTTTGTAGAAACTGTATTCTTAATTCGTTTGTGGAATATATAAGTATAAATACAGTATTTCATGTTTTGATATAAAGTTAGAAATAGGCGCATAAATATGGGCATATACTTTTATATTTCTGCTGCTAGGCAGAGGGAAAATTTTATAATTCTAGCCCTTGTAAAAAACTCACCATCTACAGAACCACATCCTCTTGATCATTTCTAGTAGTAGCATAGTAATTAAGATTGAACCTTCCTTGGAATGCCTTCTGGAATAACATGTTGAACCGAACCAAAATATCCATGTTCTCTGTTTGGATTTCCACATTCGAGCTTCCATTCTACAGTGTATCCTGGATGTCCTTTAGCCCCACATTAGGTGCCTTCAAAATCGTATGCAATTAAACCAGTAAAGAAATTATCAGTCACAGGGTCTTGCAAAGTGCAAATTTTAATTTTAATTAATCCTAAAAGACCCTGGAGACTGAGAGTGGGGTAGAATTTGAGGATCTCTGTAGGATCAGCAGTGTAGAGAACATTGTTAATAATATGATTTGGAATGTTATGCACTCTGTGATAAGAGCATAAATGTTTTATATTCTCAACAGTTTATCTAGCATTATGAACTTTGTGACTGGAAATATAATCACATCTGGCTTTCTAAATAAACCAGCAATCAGTGGCATTGGTGCAGATATCATGATTAAAAGCTTTGTTTGGTTGAAACCAAGTGTTTAACCAACTCAAGAAGGAGGTGTTATTTCCAAATTCCCCATGGTTTGGACCATAGAGTTCATGCCAGACTACAGTAGCAACAGGGAAGTTGATAAACAAATGAATCATGTCTTCCTCCCCACTTTTGCAAAATTGGCATATAGGATCAATGTAATGCAGTATGTTAACAGTTATAGCATTGGTGAGGAGAATATTGTGGCCAAATTTCCATAGGAACATCTGGATAACTGGCGCAATATCAAGATTCCAAATATTTTTCTAGTCTAAGGAATGAGGATCATTCTTGTACTTCCAATCAAATTTAGCTTTATAGAGAGCATTTACTGAGAAATTTCATGAATTAGTCAGGTTCCACTGAAACTGATCCTCTTCACCAGGATTTGTAGAAGTAGCTTGAATCTTCATTGCTTCATCATGAGAGAACCAATTGTTAATTTTAGTAACTTCCTAGTTTTCATCATCCAGCAATAAGTGCTCTACCCTTAAAATATCAAAAGGAAATTATCTGGCTTTTGCAGCTTAGTGTTAGAATTGTCCAACCATTTATCATCCCAAATATTGATTCTCTTGTCATTTCCAATTCTCCAGCTGCAACGGGTTTGAATATTACTAATACCCTCCATGATCCCTTCCCAGATCCAAGAGTCTCCTACTTTTGGTCTGATATCCATATCAAGAATGTTCATCCCCTCTAGATATTTAGCAGTCATCAGCTGGCACCAAAGAGAATCTTTGTTATTTTCCAGTCTCCACCCAATTTTAATTATCATAGCACTATTGAACATTTCCATATTCATGAAACCTAGACCCCCAGATCTTTTGGATTTTAATTTGTATCCAAAATGTATAGAAAATGTCTATTTAACATTTTACATTTATGTAATGTAAATGTTTAAAATTTTATGCGTCGGTAATATGGTAACATCTCATCATTGGATATTTGGTCGACCGGTCAATTTTTCAATACGTTATATTTAGACAGGCATTTAGCTTCTCTTTCGATGTCATTTTAGAATGATTAAATTTCGAATGAACGATCAATCCCTTTCCGGTGTTAATTAAATATCTCTAGCTAGGTGGTCCAAGACAAGAATGATCAAATTTCTAACGGAAGGGTGGAAAGCTAGCTGGTGAGTACTTAACTTTTGGTATTTATGATCAGGCCACCAATTTTTAAGAATTAGATATTTATATAACAAAATGTAACGCATCATGGTATTAGCTAGAAGTTTATCACTTTAAGCCTCACGGGTGTTTACCTATGAACCCTATTATTGGGACTGCATACTTTTTTTATGGGGGCTGCAGTTAATTATTGTGTCCAAAATAGGGATATGGGGTAATCCAATCAGGTTAAGAAGTCCTATTTACCCTTTGGTTAATATTTTGATTAGTATTGTTACCTTATTACCCTTCCAAAATAATATAAATCTAACCTAAATCTAAAAAACAAAACTAAAACCTAAATCAAACTCTTTATTCTTTTTTCTTCTTCCAAAACCAAAAACAAAACCCATCCAAAATCTCAATCGATTATCATTGAATATTCTCAAAAAAATTTACGTTGATTCTCAAGATGATCAGGTAAAGAGTTACAAGATCAGGCAGAATTGGTTTGAATTCCTTATCAACTAAATTTGGAACCTCCTCCGTTGTTGATCCACAAAATGAAGATTTGGTAAAAGAAGAAGTTCAATCACCAGTGAATCCTATCGAAATATTTGTTATTAGGTAACAATCGAAAAACCCATCGTTTATATTAGGTTTTTATTGAAAAAAATGGCTTGATTGATGAAGTTAGGGTTTTAAAAAAAAATTATGAACTGTATACGGCTAGGTCGAAAACATTTCCCAACCGTAAATATTTCATTACGGTTGGGAAAAGATGAACTCCCAGCCGTAGATTTATTTTACCGTTGGGAAAGGATGAACTCCCAACCGTAGATTGTTCCTTACGGCTTGCTTTTCCTATCCGTATGTTGATCTGGATTCAACCTGTGAACCTTGATATTTATGCCATTCTTAGGGCTGGGAAATCATAACATTCCCAATCGTAAGCCCGTTTACGGTTGGGTCGTGTAGCTTCTTGACCTAGCCGTAGATAAAATGTGAAACTATTTTTTTGCCAACTATTACTTGTTTGTAACATTTTTAGGAATCGAACAAAACGGTTGGTCAAGTACTTGAGCCATTTCATTGAAGCTGGCGAGTCATTGAGTGTTGAAAAACAAAGAACAATTGTACAAGGGCTTAAAGAGATAGCTAAAGAGATAGATCAACCTGAGGAGGATGTCCAAGAGAATGTTGTCGTAGTGGACGAATGACTTATGGAGTTGTTGAACCTTATTCTTTTTATCTTTTGATGTCTAAGACTTACTTTGTTGTAGTGTGGTTGATTATGGATTTGAACTTTACCTTTGGTTTTATTAATTTTTTTATTATGAATATGAATTTCTTAATATAGCTTGAATGAATTTGTTATTATTTTTGGACTGCTTGAATGAATGGATTGTATGAATTTATTTTTTATTGTTAAGTGATTCAAGGTATAAATAGCTGAAAAAACACAACCCAGGGACACTTACGGCTAGGTGTCCGGCAATTTATGTCAGTTTTACGGTTGGGAATACTACAAAAACCAACCGTAAAAACCTTAGGAGTAGCCTACGACTAGGTTTTTATACTTATCTTGTCGTAAGTGACTCTGAGTTTTGAAAATACGGCTAGGTTTTAACACTTACCTAGCCGTAAGTAACCCTGAGTTTCTTACTACGGCCAGGTTTGTGAATAAGCCTAACCATAATTTTCCATGAAGCTTGCTTGATTTTTGAATTCTTTAAAGGCATACATCAATGAAATAGAATAGATCTTTCATAACGTTACATTAAAGGAAAAGGCGTACATCTTTCTAAGCGTTACATTAAAGGAAGAAATAATGGAAATAAAATAGAATAGATCATTAGATCACACTTAAATACTTAATCATATGGGTGTAAATCATAGGTACTTTCTTCCAAAATGCGATAGCAATCCTCATGCTTAAACTTTTTGCCATAGGTAGTTTCATATCTGTCGAGAGCCATCACCCACTGAAAAAATAAATCAATTGTAAGTTTGTATGTTTGAAAACTATTTTTGATGAACGGCTTATTGATTGAAATAATTACTCTTGTCACACTGGATTTGGTGGGATGAGCTTCCTTTATAGCTTTCATTTCCTATTTCAAAGCTTCCAATCGTTGAAATAACTTCTCAAACCTTTTATTAACGAGTTTGATTGTCCTATTATTACGATTTCCATCTAATCCCACAAAAATCATAAACATACGGTTCCACCAAGAATCGGATATCTGATCCATGTCAATATCTTGATCAACGTCTTGGTTACTTTGGGTAATTGTAGCTTTATCGTAGTTGTGCTTTGTGATCATAACCCACGCTCTAACAATGACAACATCTTCATCGTTAGTGTATGGAGTAACCATATTTAGTGCTTGAAAGGGATGGGTGAGAATGAGTTGGAAAGGGAAAGGTGAAAATGAGAATGAGAATGAAAGGGACAGGTGAAGAATGAGAATGAGTTTAAAAGGGACATGTTTCCTTTTATAGGCTTTAATTACGCAACGTCTAGTTTTTCAAAGAAAAAATCCGTTGGGTGAGTCAGTCAAATTCAAATTTCGCAATAACTGCATCATAACTGCTTGTAGTTTTACTTACGGCTGGCTCGAGCACAAAAGTCAAACGTAGACAACTCATCTAGGTTGACTTACGACTGGTTTTACTTAAAAATATGATCGTAAGTTTTCATTACGGCTAGGTCGATACACACTTTCTAGCCGTAAGTTAAAGAAAAATTCAACAAAAGCAATAATTGCTTTTGTTGACTAGTACACTTTCTCCCGAACGACCTGATTTAAAAAAAAAAAATCTAGTCGTTGGGTGTTTCCTCTATATATAGAGGAAGTATTTTCTTATTCTCTTCAAAAGAACCTTGAAAATTATCCTCACTATTCTTCTCAAAAAAAAAAAATCTCATCTATTCATAAATAAAGAAAACACAAATATGGCTTTTACATTCAGCACCATAGAAGATATTGTTATAGTTCGGGTATGGGTGACAGTCACAAACTATGACACAGATCAAAACAGAAAGGTTTCTTAAACCAGGGATTGTTTTTGGAACCGTGTATTTCACATTTTTGTGGCGTTAGACGGGAATAGATGTTCAAGAACAATGAATGGAACCAAGTCCAGATTCGAAATAATTTATGATAAATGTGATATTTTTAGAAGGGCATTATATGACATTAAGGAAAGTTATCCTCACATCGATAGTGGGAGACGAATAAGTATATCTAAATAAGTTTTTTATCAAATCCGATTAGAATAATACTAACTTATTTCTAATTTTTCTTCTTCAGAGTAGATTGGCTCTTAGACGATATAAGGATGTCAGTGGGGGGAATTTCAACCATCGTGAATCCTATGAAGTCTTGAAAAAAATATTGAGTAGTTCAACATAGATTAACTCTTTAAATGTAATGTTATGATGTACTTTTATTTTTTTCCCTTATGTAATGTCCTTTCCATCAATGAAACCTGTTATGAAACAATATTAGTGCTTTATATGTGTAATTCAAATTACATTAAAATAAATACAGAGATTCAGTGTAACTTACGGCTGGATTGTCCACAATTCCTAATCGTAACTAATCCACAAATGGTAAAGCATAAATTTTTTACGATAGGATCCAATTTAAAACCTAACCGTAAAAAGTATATACGTCTGGGTCGATACTCCATTTCCTAACCGTAAGTTTCCCTATTTTTTTACTAAAGTACCCATTATTAGGGTGTTTTTGAAAAATAGAGTTGTTATAACACTAATTAGGTTGTTATTGATTGAAAATAGAGTTGTTATAACACTAATTGGGTGGTTATTTAATGGAAAAAAAATCCACCTATATATACTCAATTAACTAAATCAAAATCACACCTTCTACACCCAAACTATCCATCCAAAGCTCTTACATTCCCACTATATTATACTTCTAAATGTATCAACCAGTTTTAGTTTGGATGAAGACATATCTTTTTGTAAAAACTATGTACTATGATATCCAAAGAGAGGAGAAGAACGAAGGCAAGATGGTTTGGTCAGTCTTAGCTATTGGAAAAATATTCATGACACTTCTGTAGCGACACCGGTAACACTAACAACCGTAATATAACTAATTTGTTTTGTCGATTTATGGATATACAAAGACAAGTGAAAGAATATATGGGTTTAATTCGTTTTTGTAATCAACTTCGACTTGAAGGAGAAACTGATGATGAGGTTGTATCTTCAGCTAGAAAGGAATGGAGAAAGTGGAAAAGTTCAAATTTCACCCTTGGACCCCTTTTTGATATCCTTAAGGACTTCTTCATATTTCGTATGAGATATTAGAATAATTTTAAGAAAAAATTATTATAAATTATATACTGAGATAAAATAGTGTTTAATGAATGGAAGTACATTTACAATTTGGGTTAAATTGATTTCAAAGCAAGTAAAATTTCAAAATCCAGGGTCACTTACGGCTGGGAAATTCCCATTTTTCAAACTATCGATCTAGCCGTAAACATCTGGTTTTTCTCATTAATCATGTTGATCAGGTGTACGGCCAGGTCGACCAAAAAAACCCAATCGTAGAACTTCAAAATCATAGTTCTACGGCTGGGTCTCCTAGATAAACCCAGTTGTAAGTTATTCTGAATTTTCACTTCTCACTGTATCTTTAATGAAAAATTGGGGAAACCATGACACAATTTACCAAAATATATTCTCATTCATAATGAGTGATTCAAGATATATATCTTATCATATACTCACCACCATTCAACTCATCTACTCAATTAAGCATGGTGGTTCGTTTGGTTTTGACATGGTGATCGCATTCCACAGTTCAAATTGTTGCTCGAACCTATGACACCAACCCTTGGAGATCTCGTTGTCGTACGAGGCCCTCAAAGGAGGCAATAGGAAATCTTCTTTTAATTGGAGATCGATAAAATGACATTTCCGTACGTAGAATATGAAAACTCTTCTATTAGAAAATTCTCTTACATAAGTGGTTTTGGTTGGTGCAATTGTACACACTATTACGAGCATAAAATAGTGCACGACGCAAGAGAATGCTTCGGCGAGTAAGTGGCCGCAAATCGGCATGGACATCCAATGATCACTTGTGACGTTTACGTTGCAATTTAAACTCCTTTCAAATGCAACGAACATTTCCTCAATATCCGCCTCTTGTTCTCCATATTCCCCATATCTCATCATTACCTTGTAGAAATCCGGCTGTTTTCGGAGTTCACACAACATCTTTTGCCCAATGTAGGTGCATTCATCAACATTGTTAGTTCCGGACCCTCTATAAGTTCCAAGTTGTTCCGCACAATCATGGAAACCACAATTCCCGTCACCAGCAACATTGTCGGTGGCTTTGATATAGTCCCGAATGATTTCGGGAATATACTCCAAGTATTCTTCACAAATAATGTACCTAGTTTGGTAAGTTTGACCTTTATCATCTCTTGGGGGGCCAACCATCGTTCCTCTTGCGATACAAACCGTCCCCTTCTCATAATTTAATGCTATTATTATCGGATTTTCTTTAACCACCGAAGATTTTCCTTTGACATCAAACATCCTTCTTGCTAATTATTTGATACCAATTTCAGAAGAATCAACTTTAAAGGTTGAACTTCCTTGGGAGGAAAGCTCCAGACCTTTTCCTTTTACATTTTTAATGCTTGGTCCGCCTTCTTCCGTTTTACTCCGACTCTGTTTGTTTGTAGTCGTACCTTTTCCTTTCACATCCTCCTCCTCATACAAGGCTCTCAAGTTCTCAAAACCCGAAGGTTGTCTTTGATTTGAAACTCCCATCTTTACGTTCTTTTTCAACAATTTTGCATTCTCTTGGACCATTTTCTTCGCATCTTTTTTCTTTTATTTCCTTGTATTTTAGTACTAGGCCAACTCGTACAACCAAATTTATCTTTGGGACGGATTTAATGAAGCGTACTTGTCAAACAATCCTTTGTAAGCCTCGTGTCGCAAAACACATTAACTAAGCCTTCATTTGGTAATGGATCGTTGAATAAAAGTTTTTTCAAAAATAGATCCACATCTTTTATTGGGATCACTTGTTCTTCGTACCTAGCTATCACATGCCGGCATGGAAGTCCCAAAGCCGATATGTTGGAACAAATACACTCTTCACAATGGCCCAATGAGAGTTTTGATCTCATCAACATCACCCATTATCTTCTCAATGGCCCAATGAGATACATAGTATGTGATTCCTCGTAGCCAAGGGTTGTCCAAATAGACAACATGCTTTCTAGATCGGCTAAATTCAAAGAGCCCTTGGATTCGTTCGAGGTCACGCTTGAAGTAGTCTTCCATAGCATCAAACAACACAACAAATCCACCATCACACCCATTTAGCTTCCTCTTGAATCTATCGTGAGATGACTCGACCGTGCTAGTCGCTTGGTTGTCATAGTGCTTATGTTGTTTACCCATGCTCTAACAAACTTCTCCTTATGGGGATCCAACAATTGTTTCTTCAAATACTCTAGAACATCCGGGTAGCTTTCCCAATGGTCCATTAGCGTATACTCATTTTAAAAGTAAGTTTCTTCCGTCATCAACCAAGTCAAAGCATCCCACTCTAAGCTAAAACTAGCCCATTTAATCTTGACTACTTTGTCATTTTCCTTGAATTTGTCTTTCTCCACTTGTTGTTTCTCTACCGGTAGTTTGTTAATCCTCGCCATCTCGGTTTTCCTTGGAGGTACAATTATGGGCTTGCAATTGTTTGGACATTATTCCATATATGAAACGTGCATAGAAGATGTTGTGCGTTGGGAAAAACACGCTCTATTGCCTTCATCAATGCTTGCTTCTTATCCGTAATCACCACCTTGGGAGGATAGACCTCTTGGTAGAATAAATTTATCTTTTATAGTGCCCACATGTAACTTTCCTCCCTATCATCTTGTAAAAAACAAAGCTCAATACTAAAAGATGACTTCATCGATGTTTGCCCGATAAAGTTCAATATCGGTATCTTATACTTGTTCGTTTTATACGTGCAATCCATAAAAAATTGATGGAAGCATCTAGCCAATGTTACAAATTTCGGATGAACCAACAAAAGATATATCACTTCCCCATTCTCATCTTTCTTATACACTACCGTGTAGTTCGTCTTTTCCCCCAAATACAATAATTACTGCATAAGTTCTCTATTTTGATATTGCTCACTTCTCAATTTTTCTCTTGCTTGTAGATGGTAGTCAAAGTAGATGAGTTTTTCTTGTTTAACGTCTTCACACTATAAAGGATATAAATAGGTCTTGCACGCTGTTGATTCAACACATCTACTAGCTCCCTGTCTTGGGGGTTGAGCCTTGCTGCATAAGGATGGTTGATCAAACTCTACGAAATTGGGTGGTTATGAAATCCTGAAACCACGTCACTCATAAACCACACTTTCTTGACCTTGTTGTACTTAAATTAAAGCTTAAAAGGGAAACCACACTTCTTTGTACGATGCACTCCCCTCTTCCTCGTGCTCTTTGGTTTATACACAAAATTCTTTCTTTGATGACTCTTGTACTCCCCACTACTCTCGCAAACCATTTGAAAGGAGGTGGGTCTTACTTGATTGTTTTGAACTATAACGCATATCTTTTTCAACAATTTTTCTCGAGCCCATTTCTTCGCATCGCCTTTATGTACCCATTCAAAGTTATTGGCGTAATGATCATTTGTATCCGCACTCAATTCGCTAATAGCTGGGGGTTGATCTTCCATCGGTTTAGGTATGGGCTCCATATAAGAAAAATGAGACATAGCCGTAAGAAAATCAGGATAAACCATCTCAAGACCCTAGTTATGGCTGGGTTGAAAACTAAAAACCTGACCCTAACTACACATTTATGACCATATTTGGTACAAAAGCTATCCGTATACGAGCCTAAGTTTCTAATACGGTTTGAATTTCCAGCCATAAAAACATCCTACGGCCAGCTTTATTACAATTGCCAACCATAAGCAACTCTGTGTTGGGTTTACGGCCAGTTTTTCCAGCCCTAGTGGATAACATTTAATACCATTTAATATTCCCATGCAACTACGGCTGGATTCTCGTGGGCACAACCTAACCGTATGTAAGTTATACGGCTAGGAGTTCTTATTTATCTAGCCGTATATTAGAGTTTACGGCTGGGAGTTCATATTTTCCCACCCGTATATAACTTACACGGCTAAGAAACCATGATTTCCCAGCCGTAATTAGCCTACGTCTGGGATTTGGGGGTTTTCTGGCAGCGAAAAAATCAAACTTTCTACGTATTTTAAGCAATTACATGCAACAAAAACAGTATTGGAGTTAGATGTATACATGACTAGTTTGAGCTTCATTATCTTCATATTCTTGGCTTTGATCTTCAAAATTATAGTAAGGTTCATATTCTTGAGTTTGGGTTAAAAACTCTTGATTATCTAGAAAATCAGCCATCTCTGGATCATTGTTTTTTTGTATGAATATCTTCTTTGATTTAGAAGAAGAGGATTTACCTACCTCATAACTCTTGTTAGAATCACTCATTTGGGTGTTGAAAATCAAAATTTTAGGTTAAAAAAATAATTCTTTTTTTTTTCACTTCTTGTTCTTCTCCTACTCCCTCCAAAAGAAAAAAAAAGTTTTGATTTTAGTTTTTCATTAACTTTAAACTAAATCCTTAAGCTAATCAACTAACTCTTAATTAGTTTAATATTAACACTAATTAATCTAGGGTAGTCTAGGTATGATGAAAAATACTTGGATAAGAGGTATCGGGGTTGGTTACAAGATAGCTCTATTTTGTCATTTTGTAAGCCCCTATAAAAAAAGCTTGTAGCCCCAATAATAGGGTTCTTATCTATGCATTATTAGCTAGCTCTAGCAGTGTCATTTCAGTTTACCTATGTATTATTATTTCAAGGGTATTGTTTTTTAGAGCAAGGATATGGGTAGAGTATTTGAAAACTCTATCCCTTTCAAAATGAAGAAGTGACTAGACGAATGAATGATTTTTGCACTATGAGTTTCTGAAGTAGAAGGACTAGACGGGTGGAATTTTTCCGTCTAGTATAAAAAAAATCACTTGGACTGGGAAAGATCCACGTTTGGAAGTTTATCTAATTTTTTAATAATAATAACCTAGGTAGGACCCGTGTTTTAAGAGTTTAATATTGAAATAAATACCCAGATAGAAAAAGATCCTCCATTTAACACAGATGACTGATGTTTATCCGTGTAGTGAAGACTACCGACGAATGAGTGTATAAAAGATTTTGGGTGAAGGAGGCTCTTTCCCCTATCCATAGTAGAGTCTAATTTACTAAATTTTGATAAAACTCACACTTTAAATGAGAACTCTTTGCCCATAACCCTTGCTATTAGGAAACATCGATCTTCAAACTCCAATAATATCATTATCTTTTTTTTTCTATTAATTTACTCCCTTCTAAGTGTCAATATATATATAGAAAGGATATCATTATCTTTTTCTTCTTCTATTAATTTATCCCCTCCTAAGTGTTAATATATATATATATATAAAAAGGACCATTGTTAATATATATATAGAAAGGATATCCTTATCTTTTTCTTCTTTTATTAATTTATCCCCTCTTAAGTGTCAATATATATATATATATAGAAAGGACTATCACTAACATAATTTAATTAAGTGAGGAGAAGGCATGCTTCAAAAAAAAGAAAAAAGGTCGGTGGAGGCTTATTATTTTGTATGTAATTTTAACTAGTACTCCATTATTATCAATGAATTAGTTGGCAACCAACTATTTCACACAATTTTTCTTTTGTTGGATCGCACATGGAGTTGGTATTTTGGCCTTTTGGGGTCTCTATTGAATTGCACAGTGCTTCTTTCGCATTACAGTTTCCAATGAGTATTGTTTTAGCATGTTAAAACAATGAAGCTTCACGGTTGCTTACATTTTCAAAAAAATTTCCCTTTTCCATTTCTTTTTGCACATTTCTGACGCATCCGATCATCTTAATTTCTTTTAGTTTAAATTTTAATTAGTTCCAGCAGGGGGTTGTTTATAGAACATATATGAAAGAAGCCAAAAGATCCTTGAATAATCAAATTCTCTATGGAATACATAGCCACTAAATTCAATTACAAATGAGCATAAGTTACATACATAGTAAGGATCCACAAAACAAACATGACTGTAATTCATAAGCACTGCCCCTTCCCTAGCCCAAAAAATGCAAACAAAGTAGCCAACAAAAGTGAACCTCCGATCACGATGAAATTCATGTTGTTACTGCTAGTTGCTGCACCAGTTCCACTTGGTGTGCTAGGTTTTGGGGTAGGAGTTTCGGAAGGGGGTGTTGCAGGAGTGGCAGGAGTAGTAGGTGTTTTAGGAGTGGAAGGTGTTGCAGGAGTTGGTGGGGTGGCAGGAGTAGTAGGAGTTGATGGGGTATCTGCGGCGCCGACTGTGACCGATAATTTCATTCCACCAGAACAATGATTGCCTTCTGGACATAAGAAATACATGGGTCCAGCTACTAATGTAATTGTGGTACTTCCATCACTGTGCTTACTTTTGGCAGCTGACCCACAGTTATCATAGGCATCCTTGTCTACCACGTTTAGTGTATGGGATGACCCATATGTAAAAGCTGTTCAAGGTTATCCAAGAATGAAAAAATTAGTTAAAACAAAACTATGCATAGTTGATAAAAATTCACCCCAGTAATATTTGTACATCTCGTTTGCTTGGAATAAGTGAAATTTTATAAATTCAATTATGAGATAATTTAATTTTTAGAATTGAATTTAAATTTTTAAAAATTAATATTTGGATGGTAATTTAATTAATTTTGTTTTTATCTCGAAACTAATTCCATTGCACTATTAAATAAGTGCAATAAAAATTTATTATTTCAGAGGGAATTGAATTTCTAAGAAATAAAAATTATAATTACACAGAGTTAATTTGTCTTGTTTGGTTCAAATAATTGAATATATTTCTTAAAAATTGAATTACCTAACTTCAATTCCTTGAACCAAATATGCTAATATCCGAAAAGTATAAAGTTCTTATTAACCAATATCTATTATGAATACTTACTTATGGTGTCGCCGGCAACTAAAGTTTTGCCTGAATCCCAATTGTCATAGCTGGTGCCTTGGCTCCAAGCGATTGGATAATCCACGGCGAAGACAGCTGGAACCACCAATAGAAGAACCATCAGGGCTATGGTTGTAACACTAGGAGTTGCCATGAGTATAATATTTTGTTTGCAAGAATTGATCAAGAAACTGAAACTAGTAACAATTGTTTTCCAAGAAGTGTGAATGAAGAAACTGGAGAAAGAAAGACGATAACTTTTAGGAGTTTCAGTGCTTGTTATTAATAGATATCTAAGATTGATTTATAAATTAGTTAGTATTTTATTTATATTAGAAAGTTTCATGATAATGATCATAGATAAGAATAATTGTAAGGAAGCAGCCCTTTTTCCACCAAACACACTTCTTCTGTTAGTTTTATAACATCTTTCTACACGACAACTACACCTACCCCGGAGGTTCCCGTTTTCTGACTCAGTCGCACATGCCATTTTCCAAGATTTTGTTTTTTCCTTCGTTGAAGCAAATTTTTTCCAAGAAGTTGACATACGGAAACGATTTAGGCCCGTGAAAGTGTTTTTGCAGGTGTTTTCCATGGAGATAGATGCTTCAGAAAAGCAATAGATGCCGAGGAGACTGTGGCTATTTTGGAGGCTAATATTATACTCACTCTATTTCATAAAAACTGAACTATCTTAGATTTACATAATTTAAAAAAAAATAACGAGAAAAAGATATTTAAGATATTTTTCTAATTATATCCTTATGGATCATACATATCACATGTGGATATAATTAGAAGGAGATAACAAAAATGTAATAGCTGCTCCCAAGGGACAGTTTCAAATGGACTCAGTATAATTGAAGTTTTTTATTTTTGAAAGTAGTATAATTGAAGATTGCCTTGTAAACTTACGTTCTTTTGACAATTGGACTTGTTCTTTCTAATGAGATCAGCAAACTGATCAGAACAACTCTGTACGTCAGTAATTTGGTTTGATCAAATCTTCTTACTACCTATCAAAAAAGAAAAAAGGAAGGCTCCTGGATAACAATAGGTTTACTCGTTCAACCGACTACAGTTTTCAGTGATAAATTCTGTTGATTTTTAACACAATTTACATAATTTATAATGTGCGGTACGAAACCTAGCGGGTTGTAGGTGATACCAGTCCATATAAAATAGAATAGGCGATACCAATTCATATAACATAGAATAATCTGAACTTCAAAAATTACAAGGCTGTTGCAGGGCGTCAAATTTAGCAGGGAATTACCAAAATAAAACAAAACAAAAAACCCATATCATTTGGATTGGTAACCTGCTGTCGGAGTTGGTACCCTATAGCAGCCAAGAGAGCACGATTATTAATATGATTCAACCTAACGAAGTCTGGATTCAAACACCGAAGTTGTTAAAACACATAAAGTCAAAATATACAGATGTTGAATTGCCTTTCCATAGACCGAAATACTTTACAGTGATGGGACAATCCATCATATATAATATTATTATTTACTCCTCAGATTTTTTATAAAAATATTTTTAAAAAGTAAAAATATAAAATGAAATTTAATTAGTATTTTCTTAATGCGTGAAACTCAGCCAGTGAGGTTACGTTAAAACGATGTTCATGTGAACTAAAAACCAAGCTCAAAAACTTAAAGGTTTCTTTTAAATGTAGTTCACGCATTTATTAACTATAGTCCATGTAAAATAAATGATTAAGTTAGTCAAATAAATCTTTAAAATTAGGGGATTTTAGGTTCAGATTCTAAAAAATATTATTCTTACTGTCACGTCTAAAATGTTTTTCAGTTTTTGTGATAATCATAATTATTTGAAATTATGAAAAATATCTGAATAAATCGTTTCGCATCATATTTTTTCAGGGGTATAATTGGTAAACAAACTAGAATATAATATATCTAAAAGTCCGTGACTTGAAATTTTATAAATTTTATTTTGTTGGAAAGCTTTTAAAGAGATCTACACAGCGAGTACAAACAACAATATCAAATTTATTATTTTTACAAAAAAATCGGAGGTGTTTGTCCTTTTAGGTACAAATTTTAAAAATTGGAAACATAGTCATTACGAAGCCACCACAAAAGATGCATAACACATTATGCAACCACCAAAACAAATTATGCAACCATATTTTGGTTTATGTATCCATTAATTTGCCTTTACAACCATTAAAACGATGTATATGCCTAAAAAAATCATTCCAACAAAAAAAAGGATGCATAACGAATATGCAACCACTACAAATGATGCATAACACAATGTGCAGCCATATTCCATTAATTTGGTTATGCAACCACTAATTAAAACGGTATATATGCCTCGAAAATAACATATATTAGCACCAAAAAAATCTAAAAAAAAAACGTAACAGATTATGCAGTCATTTTGGTAGGTGCATAACAAATTATGCAACCATATTGTGGTTGATAATAGTGCTAAAAACAAAATGGATGCATAATGCAATATGCTGTCAATTTATTGACTGCATAACAGATTATGCAGCCTTTTTATAGTTGCATAACAAATTATGCAGACATTTTGGTAGTTGCATAACAGATTATGCAACCGTTTTTTGGTTGATAACAGTGATAAAAACAATAAAAGAAGAAGAATCAAGCACATACATGTCAAAAAAGAAGCAAATTTTACCGTAAACAAAAAACAACCATAGGATATCATATTTTCCATGGTAAACAAACACATCCAGTAAGACCTTCCTTGAGAACTCAATAATTCGGAATTCAGTTATGTTTAGAACACACCTAAAATTTAGGATTATTGCAACAACAACTCTTTTGACTAATAGACATGCAATCGAGGAAGTAGTAATGGTGTCCTATACACACTAAATGTACTTGGGTTTTTACTATAAGTAAGTACTTGCAAATCTGTAGACCCACCATTGAATAATATTTGATCGGAATGAAGAAGGCCTTTCTTGGTAACAAATTTTTTGAAATAGTTGTTGTTGAACATGGTTGGTGTTTGAACATCTAAAGGTGCAAGGTTATCATCTCCTGATGATGCGCTTGGGCAATTGTTTTTCTTGTTGTTACAAATGAACTATCTATGTTTGTCTCATTGTATATTCTTGCTCTGAAACTTGTACACCTTGCTTGTCCAATTATATGTGCACCTACATGCATGAGGTAATTAAGATCGATATGACCAAAACCCTGGAAAGAAAATCCCCTTGATTCTTGGGGGTAAAATCCTAAAAACGCCCAATATATATAAGGCGGTCGTTTACTGAAAGATACATATCGGATAGAGAAATCATGTCTTTAGTAGATAGACCCATATTTGAGAAGTCTGAGATAAGAGTGCTAAGGCTTGAAGATGGTTCCAGAATTCCATTATTAACAGTAGACTGGCTAGCAGTTAATGCAACTCTTTTGAATTCATTATTAATACCTTTTTTTAGTTAGGTCGAAGATTTAAGAATTGAAGTTTCAATGAAGACGAGGGAGAGAGGGGGAAAGAAGATTACTCACATCTAACATGATTGAAGGAGAAAGAGATGAGGGAAAGGAGACAGAGAGGCGGAGAAGGAGAGAGATGAAGGAATAAAACGAAAAAGAATACAATTTTGGAAAAATATGGGTTTGTGAGAAATATTCACCGAGAAAATGGGTATGACGGTGAAGTTTTCGAACGTGGGTTTGTGGGTAGAAAAAATGGAAAAATGGGTCTGACAGTAGATTTCACTTATAATTATTCTACATAACCCACAAAATTGTACACAATTTTTATATATAGCTCAAATAATTACATAAACTATTAAATTCTCAAATAAAAAAAATAATATTATAGTTAATTAACTAAATCTTATTGAATAATTTTTTTATGGAGTATTAAAAGAATGATTCTAAGAAAAGTATAAAGACCTTGGTTAATTCTATTTGGATTGGTGTTGTTGTGGAGATTTTTAATGGACTAGTTAAAATTATAATTCAATTTGAATTAAAGAAAGAGTTTGGGTTTAGTTTGATTTTGGGAAAAAATAGGAATTAGAGTTTATAATTGGTAAATTTTTATAATACTGCAAGAGGAATTACAATTATTGGGTTTAGTTTGATTCTGAAAGAAAGTAAAAGTTAAGGATTATAATTGGTAAATTTGTAAGAATATTAAGAGAAGAATTACAGTCAATTTGAATTACAATTTTGTTTTGACTTAAAGAAGAATTATGTTTCATTTTGATTTTGGGGAAGAAGTAGGATTTAAATTGATTTTGGAGAAGAAGTAAGACTTATTTGGTTTTTCACTTTGACTTAAATTTTTCAGGCTATAGCTAATAAATTCACGCCTACATTTAAGAGAAGCCAACTTAAATAATACCCCTTAAAAGTTTTTTCGTATGATCCTAAAGATCAACGTATTTTCTTTTTCAATTTATCATAATAATCTTTTAACAATATGTTTTGAAAATATTAAAAATAAATATAAGTTTTACAAACTATCTAGGGAAGATTGTTTCTAATCGAATAAATGGACCTTAGATCAATATATTTCTTTAGTATGATGAAGAACATTAGTTTGTTAGAGCAAGTATAATGGTAGAATCCAAGCTATATGTTTCAGGCTTGGAAAATGTATGGCATGTCGAGTCTATTTAATGATTTGCAAGTTAGAGTTATACATTTTCAAGCCATGTTATAAAGTTTTTAGAATAAAGTTTGAATAAGGTTTCTTGGAATAAAGTTTGGTATTCAAACGGAAGTGGCTATCCAATTGACACTCAACGTTAATCGAAATATTACTCAAATGATTAGAAAACGTCAGTACATGCATTGACACCCACAAAAAACGCCAAAAAGATGTGTGAGGTTTCCTTAGTATTATCTATTAGATATAATAAGCATGTGAATATTGATTGCATAATATCACACCACCTCATCAGTCAGATTCACCTTTGCTCCCTCTTCTAGTAAAAAGTGCTTCCCCACCTAAACCCAGATATTTAGGGGTTTCCCCCCTTCAAAAACCTAAATCTATAGATCTCCATGGATTTTCTTCCTATCTTAGGCTACACTTTCAGTTCACCGGCCCTAGAGATGATTTAGGTATTATTAGATGCTAGTTTATGTTATTGATCATGTTCTTATCCTCTTTGTATTGATTTGATGTTATGGATTCTTTGTTGATGCTCTGAATTCTGCTATTCATGGATATGATTCATCTCATCGGCTTCCTGCTGTTGTTGTAGATATATTTTGTTCCCTGTTTATTGTTCCACCCATGCGGTAAATCAGCTTCTTCCTCTATACCCAATTCTGATTCAAACAAACCAACATGAGGTAAAAAAGCTTCTTGTCCTGTTACTTATCTAATGTTTCAAGCCTTAATATAATCTAACATGTCTGCAATAAACTTTACCCTCTCACCCCTTTTCAGATTCAAATAAACCAATATATTTTTCATCTGTTTTTTTTCCATAAACCAATTGCAGACTTAATCAAAGCTTTTTAACCCAACTTTGTGTTTAAACTCTTCTCCATTTCATCCCCTTGGTCTGTTTGTGAACCATTTTCAATTCAGGGCTTTTAAAAGTTCTTAACCTTTCCTTGGATGGTTTTAACCTAGTAACATTGTGTAGCTAACTCAAAACCATGAATACTCCAAGAACCTGGTAAGTGAAAGGCCGTTTGTTTTGATCCTCTCCTTTACCACCAGACCTTGTTCCTGCATCACACCTTCTGTGATGGTTTTATCTTGTTGGTGGTTTCCTCTTTAGTTCTTTTAAATTCAGAATTCAGAGATTTCCTTTGTTGTGGTATTTGTGCCTTATTGGTTCTTCGGAGTTTCATTGAGTAATCTGCCGTTTAAATTGGGCTTGAGTTCGCTTCTGTTTCGGTTGATCTGTACCTTGATATGGATCGTGTTTTCTGTTAAGGAAGAAGAATATATGACTGAAAAATACTCTTTTAGCCACTCTTTGGCTTCTTGAATTGAGTATTGGCCTGCACTAAACCAATTAAGAGGGAAATGGTATGCTTTCTAGGGAAGGTCACATTAGATTTTTTGGCTTGTTGATGTTCATGATTTGATCAGAGTAATGAAACAATAAGCTTAAGTATTATTTTTGGAAGATTTTTCCTTGATACGACTTGAGATCCTACAATAAACTCCAGATTTGGAATTCATATTTGAACAACAATAACTGTAGAACATAGCACCACTCCATCAGAACATGATCAAGATTAATGAATCACATTAAAGATTTTTATCTATAACACCACATTCTAGCATTTATAGTTAATACCTTAAGTACTCTTTTTGGGACGGTGGATCTCCCAAATCTTTTTGAACCTTTTGGTATTTCAGTTTATTTTAACTACTTTAGTACCTTGTAGTCTAGTTTATTGCATAGTTGGAGTCCTAGTACTTGTAGTCTAGTTTATTTTCAGTTAATCTTTTGTAAAATACATTTTCTCCTAGCTTTGAAAACATAGCTATCTTCTAGAGTTTGGATACTACTTCAAGCCACAATAAAAGCTGAAGATCCAGTTTGAAGTTATGGATCAAGCCGGGAGACAAGGAGGTATTCAGATATTGTTTAAACAGTATTCTGTAGCATCTGGATACAAAAGCCTGACTAGCATCTCGGATCAATTGCATAGAAACCCGCCACCAACAATCAATTTCTTATGGCCATAGCCGTGTCCATCAAAAGTACATATTTTCTTGTGGAAAGCATTCGTCAAAGGCATACGGACCCCCGACAACCTCATCCATATCCATCTCACAACTTACAACATCTATTCCCATTGCAATTCGAATCCCGAGATTGCTATTCACATTCCGCATCAATACACCATATGGCCTGATTTGAAACATTTATTTTTGTTGCAATGATTTTAATCAACGTTTATAGTGTCTCAAATCACGCGTACTTATTTTTTACGACGGATTGAGCGACGCATATAAGCATCTCTTAAATTAATTAAAGAGACGCTTTTTATGCGTCTCTTAAATTATTAGCTACGCTTATTAAGTGAACCAGTATTATTTATTTGGTCAATTAGAGCGAAGCTTAATTAATTTCAGAGACTCTAAAAATCGTTGCATTGTTTTTTGCCATTTATAAATATTTAATATGCTACGCTTATATGTGTCTCAAATATTTATACTAGATTTAAAGAGAAGTTATTTTTACAATTGGGAATTCACAAAATCAAAAAATTTGCACCTCAACATTTCTTGTACCTGCATACAGGTTTGTATCAATTTCATTTTCAATCAAATATGAACCCAACTACTAAATAATTGCATTCATATCACTGAATCACTTGCAATACTTCAAAACTAAAACTTATCTCAACACATACACTTCTTACTTCTTAGCTTTCTTTTCTTGATATCTTCGTTCTTCACTCCATATTTAGCTTCGAATCTTGAACCAACCTATAAAAGTGATGAACAAGGCCCTTAATTAAACTGATAACAAGCTAGATTTAACAACTAAAACTAATACAATACTATAAAAATCGATACAAGAGCCAACAAGTTGAACAAAAAATCAGATATGTAGGAATGTCATACCATTAAATAACAATGTCTTAAAATGGCCCATCCAGGATCTGCATCCAGAACCTGTTTTTTCCAGAAGTTCCCGCACCTCTTTTAGAGTGAATGGCCTTAAATCAGCTTCTTCCACGAGCCTCTAATAAGATAGGTAGATAAATCAACACGGTGAATGATTAGATGGTTCAAAACAAAGAACATATATATAAAATGAATGGTACTAACAATGCCATCATTTTAGTTTGAAATAAACTTCCTAGCTTTCAAAAGGGAAATTGTCAGTTCATGTAGTGACACCTTATTTGATATATAGATGTTTAGGTAACTGAAAACTTGCAGTGACACCCCATTTGATACAATGACTTAACAAATTTAACAAGGAAGGGTCCTAATGAAGGTAATATTGAGTTCAGATTCCATACCTATTTGGATGCATATTGTTCTCATAATCAGAATCTAAGGCAGCAACAACACTAATTGACTCGTCATCCTTCAGAAAAGAAGCTACAATCCTGCATCAGTTCCATTTCAACATGAATATACTATGGATGACAATATTCTAGGTATAAAGCCATAAAGAGTAAGCATTTATCCCTTTTACAATGTGTCTTTTTGTTTAATTCTAGCATACAAGAGATGGGATTACTTTATGAGAGGAAAGGAAAAACAAGGGTCTCGAATAGGTAATTTACTGCTAGTCATTATCTCAGTTCACATCCAATATTCTCAGGCAATACTCTATTTCAGACAACGTATTCAAGACTGCAACTTTAACCCTTGACCATAAAAGATCAGATAACTAGGTCCCTAAAACCAAATATAGTAGGTAAGACTTAAGTTTAAAAAGAATAATAGTAAAGGGCCATACCACACTCTTCCATGAACTTGAGCGCTTTCTCCAAAAACGATGAAGTTCCATTAAAAGTAAGTAGTATTGGCCTACCAACAACCAAGGACCTCGCAACTGACTTATCCTTACCCCCTACAACATAGGTGTAACACTAGATCAATTGACTAAAACACTAACCTTAGTGCCGACCATATAACATGTACATTGAAAATAAATCATATATTGAATTCTGGAGAAGACAATGATGCCAAAATAGAACTGCTTTTCCATGTAAGATTACACACTAAGATGAGCAAAATAAAAAACAAAAACGATATGATTAAAGAAGAATAAACATGACTTCGTATCAATATAGCCAAAAATATTTTCAAGGAAAAGACTTTAGGTAATTCCTAGTTCAGACTTGTTTGTTATAACATCTTCCAATCAGCTTCCCAGATCACGGCTAATAACGTCAGTGTAACTTATCATTGACCACTTTATAAGTTTTTTTAACATATGTATTGATAGATACAATTTTCTGTCTTATTTAATCTTATATTTATATTGCTATTACTCAGTTTCTGCATAATATTGTCATTTAATTATGATTGTAGGTATTTTTGAAAAAATAAATAATCGTGGAAAAATCGGCTTCAAAAGTGTTAAAGGAACCCCAACAAGAATTGATAAAGGCACCCAAAGAAATGTTAAAGAAACCATCTCTCTTTCAAATTGAAATATATTTTTTGGCGGGAAAAAGTTTCCTTTCAAGCAGCGAAGAAGTGTATACGTGATTTGTTGAAGATTTTAAAGGGTTTAATACACGTATATTATCTTGCCTTGTTTAAAGGATTTTGCTTACAACTTTGACCCACAGAATCTCGACAATATCTCATTCTCGAGAAGTATTTATTCACCGCTTTATTTGATGAATAAGATATTCAACAAGTTTTAGAAATAAAATCAAAGTTGTTGTTCACGAGTTTGGATAAGGAAATGAGAATATTCTCAGACATTGATAAGAGAGATATTTTTGAGCTGAAAAAAAAAAACAATACAATTAACATTTTTTCGAGAGTTAGTTGAAAATGAAAAACAAAATATACACTCGAGATTTTATTTCATCTGTGAAGATTTTGATCATTAAAGAGAGAAGATTTTTGGGTGATTTGGGAGTGATTGGTCGATGTAGTATATAAAGGAGAGGAATGGAGAGCAACAGAGGGGGATGGCTTTTGCCAGAAATCAAGAGAAAATAAAGTACGAAAAATTCTGCCATTGCTGCAACACGAAGAAGAGAAGAAGAAGAAGAAGAAACTACATCCAGGAACTGTCATTAAAAGTCGTGGTGTATTCTTTTATATTAAAAGGATTTGGTGACAGTTTTATAACGAGTACCAGCGACAGTTCCTGGTTTAAGAAGATAAAAAATAATACTTCATTCAACTGTGCCCGATGTCAGTCGTTTATTCTAAAAGATTTTAATCTTTCTGCAACGAATTTGGTCAGTGTTTCTTTGTAAATTCTTATATAATTTTGAATAAAATGGTTTCTTCTTCCTTTTTTTTCCATGAGTAGATAGATTCCTCCCCTAGGATTAGAGAGACACCTCAACTATGTTTGCTAGCATGATATGACTATTTTTCTCTAATAATTCTCTTGGTCCTATTTTCTTGTGTAATTACAATAATAATTTCTTTATGTGTCCTAATGCTTTATTATTTGTGATATATTTTCTTTTCAGAGATAAGCATATTATAGTGTGGAAAATTATTAATCCTTTGAGAAAAACAATTGAATTAAAACGATTTATTTTTCAAGAAATAATTATTGTGTCTGAAATCGTCTTGTGTATTATTTTGAGAATTTTATAGA
Source organism: Papaver californicum (assembly GCA_023531435.1). Classification (NCBI taxonomy): domain Eukaryota; kingdom Viridiplantae; phylum Streptophyta; class Magnoliopsida; order Ranunculales; family Papaveraceae; genus Papaver; species Papaver californicum. The sequence goes on from JAJJMC010030282.1 coordinate 1,131,643, forward strand.
TAATTATTACAATCATCTAGTAAACATAGTTGTGATGAAGTCTTGAGTCCTAGGTTTTCTTTTATTTGTAAATTATTTTTAGTATTTTAAATATTTTTAGGATTTTAGAAAATATAATCAACAATCAATTTTGTTATTAGCACATTAATTGATTAAAAACTAGAGATCACAATTCTAAAATTCCTATGGAACGAACCGTACTCGCATACTGTCTCATCGACAACCGTGCTCTTGCGGTATTAGAACGGTTAGCTTCTAATATTGCTCAAAATGAACTTAATTTTCAAAATAGTGTTTCCAATTTTACCCTTGAAAATAATGATGAATATTTACCTAATTTAGAGGGCGAGGTTAGAATAGAAGACACTACATGTTTAGATAAGATTCAACCATCTTCATATTACTATAATGATGATGATAGTATTGATGAAGAATTTGAAATTCGTAGTCATAATGACGAGGAAGTTTTTACAACAATTAAGCTTCATGAAAATAATGATGTTTCTAGTTCCAATCCTAATAATGTTAATGATTATTTACATATTCAAGAGGAAAAGGATTTAACTAGAGATACCATTATTATAGAAGGTGAAATATTTCCTTATTATTATGAAAACGATGATGGTTTAGAGGAATGATGTTATCCCGAGACTAATGTTTTAGAGTCCAACGATTCAGGAACAATAGTCTCAAACAAAGATGATAGACTCGTAGAGGATGTGAATGTGATTAAAGGAAACCTACCTGATTATGAACTAGATAAAATAATTGACCATTTTCCTAAATCTGATTTAGAAATAAGGAAATTGTGACTAGTTTGTCCAAGGACACAGACTACTCTAAGTTAGGAGGTGAATATCATTTCCCCCGTGGTAATCCTTTGACTTTTAGAAAAGTCCCTCACTTGGGACTTGACATTTGTGCCTTTACCATATTAAGAGATTATCTTCATGAACTGTTTCCTAAACTTGATTTTGTCCATAATGAAATTCATGTGTTAGAAACCCATCATCCTGTTGATGTGGTTTACCCGGACCATAATACCGTAATTGATTTTGTTTTCCCACCATATATTTTTCTACCAAATGTGAGAACGTATAAATTTCAAATGTGTTAAATCTTAAATTTGGAACCAAACCTGATTATTTTAGAAAATTTGAATCGACACGTTTTCATAAAAATGACCACCACTCTCGTATACTTCTTTGTGGTCAGCTGTATGAGTCAAATCCAATTGACTTTAAGGATCCACAATTATTTCGATTATTGTTGTATGATTCATAAATTGTTACTAATCCTTTCCTGGTCTGGCTGAAGACTTTAAACTTAACGCTCTATGGGAGGAAACCCTATGCTTTTGGTACACGGTGCTGGTAATATCTTTCCTTGTCTCTTTTAGTTTTCTCGGTATTTCTCTTTGTTCATGCTTTGATTCATCTATCTTTAGAACATCGAGGATATGTTCAATTTAAGATTGGGGGTAAGGGAAGAAATTTTTTAAGAAAAACTAGTTATACCAAAAACTCCAAAATTTAGAAACTTGTGAACACTTTAGGATGACATTGACCATTCTAGGTAGATGGAAACAAATTTATTGGTCGTAGGAGTTCAAGGACCAAGCTAAATGGTCTATTCATAAAAGGACAAAGCTCAGGTATTAGAAATAATATGATAGTCATCACCATATCTCGGATTCGTCATCATATCACGTTATGTTTTTATTTTTGCAACTTGATATGTTTCTCTAAGTGATTTGGTGGGGCACTAGTATAGCTTTTTAGTCGCTGCTAGGATGTAGCATAGTAATTGAGTTCAATCCCCATTATTTTAATTGAACTTGACCATAAAAAAAATACTTGAGTATTGGCACTTGGATAAGAATATATGTGTGTTCTTCCTGTCTCTGTCGCCTAAGCAAGCGTGGAATGCAGGATCCGTGGGAGCTATCATGTAATCTGCTGACAAGGAGCATGCGACTAGATTCAAAAGATATAATCATGTTGTCGAAAATAATAATAATAATAATAATTATCATGTTCTCTCTTGTGATGAATGCTTGGTATTTAGACGATGCCATAGTTGCAGGTGATTCTTTGGAGGTTTCCAAAGCCTTGCAAATCATCCAGAGAGAAGGCAGCGGTAGAGGACTCTTTCTCAACATCAGCAAGACAGAGCTCTTCTGGACAGTAATTGATCCTAGAGTTTTGGAGGAGGGTATCTTCCCCGTAGGCATTAGGAGACCAACTCAGGGTGTTAAGCTACTAGGAGGACCAGTCAGCTTAAACTCAAGCTTTGGAAGAGACATCGTGCGGGGAAGAGTGGACAAGACATGTCATCTCATGCAGTCTTTGAAGGCTTTGTAGGACCCACAAAGTGAGTTCTTGTTGTTGAGAAATTGTGCTGGTGTATCCAGACTGTTCTTTACTCTAATAACCACAAATCCTCAAGCCCTCCAGGCCCCAGCTGCTCATTTTGACCAACACCTCATGCAGTTTCTCAGATACATAGTGACTGACGATGGGGAGGGATTTGGTACTATTCAGATGCGTCTTGCTACACTGCCAATGAAGGATGGTGGCTTAGGTGTTTATACCATGGGAGACGCATGCCACCACTGCTTCCTAGCGTCCTGCATACAAACACAACAGCTGCAGAACACCATCCTTCATACTCAGAGTGATGCGGACCAGCCCCTTAGCTTCCAACAAGCTCAAGCCAGGTTCGCACAAGTATGTGGGGTCCCTTTATCTTGTGCCAAGTCGCTGCCCCGCACCCTATGCACTTTCTGGCAGCCAAATACTTTGATGTGGTCAAGAAGAAGATACCTACTAGCTTCAACCTGTCTAAGCGTGATACCATCCTTTGGCAGTGCAACAAGTTGAGCCATGCCCAAGACTTTCTTAAGGCAATCCCCATAGCCGGGGTTCACCAAGCCATTGGGCTTCGTCAATTTCGGGCTGTCCTTATTTACATACTTGTTTTAGCTCAGTTCGAGGAGGGTTTCCTATGTTCTTGTTGAGAGTGGTGGGAAGCCTCGCCATAAGATGAGCTCCAACACCCTTTTGAGTGGAAATGCCTAGTCCAAAGAAAAGGGAGTTGCCTATTTTGTAATTGTAGTCAAGGCTTGCGATGAGATTCTGCAGCCTTGACACAAAAGCTATAAGGTCCTCCCCTAATTCCCCTAAAGTGGTGAACGCTAGCACTGTGAACCCATATCTATGATCTTCACATTGGGTAAGGTATTTGCTGTTCTTGCGAGTAGTAGCGTTTGAAATTGCCTGACCGGGCGTGAAGGCGTCTCCCCTGGCACCCGTGAATGGGGACACTCCTGTGACGTCAAGGCACACGTCTCGGCCATTCTCCCAATTGTATACTAGATATCTGCCGGACTCAAGGCTTGTCCAAAAGAAAGCCCAAGTTGGCTTCTTTACGAGCGGAGACTCCTGTTTTGTATCACATGTCTGACAGCACATCCCTGACTAAATCATGTCTAAATTTAAGACCTACCTCACTGGCGCAATGGAGTGCATGATCGCCAAAGATGTGTAATCGATCTTTCCTATCTAATAAAATTCCCGTTTTATAAAAATAGAATTAAAAAAAATAATAATAAAAAAAATACTTTTCTCCCTACCAATGTTATGTAAAAAAAAAACTTTTCTCTCTTTAATGAAAGCCTTTTTTATAATAATAATAATAATAATAATAATAATCATGGAGAATTGTGGAGAGAGAATCTCCGGTTCCAATCATGGAGAATTTAATGGTGCCTTCAATGAACTCCAAGAGCTATTCTCCAGCTGGGATTCTGGCCAACATAGCCTCAGGTATGAATCCGTTTACTTGCTGCCTAGTTAGTTCTCTTAAGTCTTCATCCTCCATTGTACATAACAGTAGCTTTCTACCTAGTAGTCCAGTATCTTTCTTTCCTAGGTTTCTTTCATTTTGCTTTCATGGCTGTAAATCCAGCATTCATTCTAGCTTTTCTGTGTTAGTGTTTCTTCCAGTAACACTCTCTCGGTCTGTCCATGGTTGTTTTCCCTTACCGAGTAGATTTTGTTCTACATTGAGTTTTCGGGTCCGTACATTAGGTTTTTTTTGGTTTCAAGTTTGTAAATCAAGCTTAAATTTTAGCTTTTCTGTGTTGGGGTTTCTTCCAGCAACACTTTCCCGGTTCTTCCCTGGTTGCTTTCAATTCATGATTTTCTTTTGTTCAACATTGGGTTTTTGTGTCCGTACACCTCGTTTTTGTTACAACCTTTTTTTGTTTGTGTTCCCTCCTGGGGCTCACTTACATTTTACATACATCCTCATTTTTCACGTTTCCAGTTTACATATTCAGCATAAATTTCATTCAATTCCATTCCACAGCCGGTGTAGCTTCAGGTCTGCTCTATGGTTTCCAGGTTCCACTTTGGGGACCTGTACAACACTGTTGCTCTTCCTGCTTAGTTCTCCTAGCCTTAGACTGTGTTATACGGTGTATGTGAGTCTTCCTGAGACCCATCTATCGATCAACACTTTTTATTTTTCCTTCTCGCCTAGCTATAAATTTTTCCTGTGGGTGTCTGTTGACTTATCAGCAACAGGTCCTGTTGCGTTCCTGCTGTGTCCTGGGTAGATCCCGTTGTACCCATTTCAGTGGTATATCTTAGGGTTATTCCATTTCATATTCATTCCTGGTATATCCTGTGGTCACTCCCTATTACAATTCCAACCACTAGATCAGCTAGTGGCTTAACCGACAGTGAAGAACTTGGCTCCCTTGGTGAATCTTGCTTCCACTGCCCATTTAAAGGGAGTGATGGGTGTAAAGATGGGGTTGGTGGTCGGGGCTTCAGGAGGTCCGGCTTCCATAGGCATCTACAAGACAGGCACTTGGCAACATAGGAAGCAAGGTCTTTTTGCAGGGACATGATAAGCTCGAACTTATTGGTTTTTACAGCTTGGGAACAGGTTTTGTCAACTTTACAAATGTGGTTGTGCTCGATGTGTATGCATACTTATTCCTGGAAGAGACCCTGCCGCAACCATGCAGAGTTCATACCCAAGCCCTTCAATGGTCTGAATGCTGCGTTTTTGGTGTATGGGATCGACAAACCCATCAATGCTCCAGAAGTAGAGGCATCCATTGATCCCGGTGTGCCTGCTATCTCCCCTTTAGACCTGCTTAACCAGATCCTCATTAGGAATGTGCCTACAGTTGCTTGCATCCCACATCAGTGCAGGTTGAGATTTTCAAGGACCCTCAAGTCCACTCTAGAGAAAGTCTTATCCAACCCAGCGGACTTGTCGGTGTGGGTGCATCTGTTATTGTTGCCTATTTGTACTCTTGGCTTGTACAATACATGGAACTCCAGGGAAGAGAGGTCTGGCACCAGAAAGAAGCTCCAGGCTTCCAGCATAAACCATTCCATACAACAATGGAATGAAGGCGGATGTTACAGCTTAGCTCACAAACTTCTGGAGTCACCAACTACATACAGGAGCAAGGCATCTAAATTGAACCAAGAGGGCTCAAACCTCAATGCTTGTAAGAGGAAATTGAGCTATGGCCAATACACGACAACAATTAAAGTCTTGTCTTCTAATGGCCTAGCACCAAGTACTCCAGCAACACTCAGTGAACTGAGGGACAAGCACCCCATTTTCCCATCTCCAGGCATTCCATAGGGCCACATCCAAGTAGACGCTCTTTGCATGGACAAGGAAGCTGTCATAAGAGCCATTAAAGATTTTCCTAAGGGTACTTCTTACGGCAGGGATGGCCTAAGGGCACAACATTTATTGAACGCTTTAAGTGGTCCTGCTTCAGTCGTTGATGAGGAGCTCCTCATTCCTATAACATGGGTAGTTAACTTGCGGATTGCTGGAAAGTCCCCCT
>JAJJMC010030282.1:1137626-1151544 GCA_023531435.1 Papaver californicum
CCCCATGTTAGGTGCATATGTGGCTAGTGCTCCTTTGACCACTCTTCTCAATCTAGAGGGCGCTATAAGGCCAATTGCGGTTGAGACTATTTGGAGGAGGTTGTGCTCCAAACTGGTTGCAGCAACTGTTAGCAAGGAATTGTCTTCTTACCTTGGGGATCATCAGTTTGTTGTTGGTGTCCAGTGTGGGGGGGGAAGCTATCCTCCACTCAGCTAACAAGCTTCTGGAGACGCAAGGGAGTTGTCAGACCATGAGTATGTTGCTGATAGATTTCAGCAATGCCTTCAATTTGGTGGACAGAACAGTGATGCTTCAGGAGGTGAAGAGCAAATGTCCCAGCATTTCCAGATGGGTAGACTTATGCTATACAAATCTAGCAAAATTATACTACCAGGATCACATTCTTCTTTCTTCTCAGGGAGTGCAACAAGGGGATCCCTTTGGTCCCTTGATGTTTGCACTAGCTCTGCATCCCCTCATCTCTAAGATAGATTCTGAGTGTTCCCTTGCGATGAATGCTTGGTATCTATACGATTGTACAATTGCAGGTGATTCTTTGGAAGTATCCAAAGCCTTGCAAATCATCCAGAGAGAAGGCATCAGTAGAGGGCTCTTTCTCAACATCAGCAAGACAGAGCTCTTTTGGCCTGTGATTGACCCTAGAGTTCTGGAGGAGGGGATCTTCCCTGCAGGCGTTAGTAGACCATCTCAGGGGGTTAAGCTACTCGGAGGACCAGTTAGCTTAAACTCAAGCTTCTTCAGAGACATTGTGCAGGGAAGAGTGGACAAGACATGTCAGCTTATGCAGTCTTTGAAGGCCTTGCAGGAACCACAGAGTGAGCTCTTGTTGTTGAGGAATTGTGTCGGGGTCTCCAGACTGTTTTTCACACTGAGAACCACAAACCCTCAAGCCCTCCAGGCTCCAGTTGCTCATTTTGACCAGCACCTCATGCAGTTTCTCAGACACATAGTGATTGGAGACGGTGCTGGTTTTGGCCCTACTCAGATGCGCCTAGCCACCTTACTAATGAAGGAAGGTGGCCTAGGGGACCATGGTTCACGCCTGCCACTACAGCTTCCTAGCTTCATGCATACAAACTCAGCAGCTGCAGAACACCATCCTTAGAACCCACTGTGACGCGGTCCAGCACCTTAGCTTCCAACAGGCTTATGTCAGGTTCACTCAGATCTGTGGGCCCCCTTTATCTTGTGCCAACATCCAAGATGCTGCCCCGCGCCCTATTCACCTTCTGGCAACCCAATACTTTGATGTGGTCAAGAATAATATACCCACTGGCTTCAACCTGTTTGAGCGAGATACCATCCTTTGGCAAAGCAACAAGTTGAGCCATGCCCAATACTTTCTTAAGGCTATCCCCATAGCTGGGCTTCACCAATATATTGGGCCTCGGCAATTCCGGGCTGTCCTTAGCTACATGCTTGGTATATCACAGTTTGAAGAGGGGAGCTCATGTTCTTGTTGTGGGGGAGTATGGACGTTTATGGCGATCATGCACTTCATTGTGCCAGTGAGGTGGGCCTCAAATTTAGGCACGATGTAGTTAGGGATGTACTATCTGACATGTGCTACAAAGCTGGAGTCTCCGCTCGTAAAGAAGCTAACATGGGCTTCCTCTCGGACAATGAGAACTCTTTGAGGCCGACAGATATCCTAGTATACAATTGGGAGAATGGCCGAGATGTATGTCTTGATGTCACAGGAGTGTCCCCGTTCACGGGTGCAAGGGGACCCTCCTTCACGCCAGGTCAGGCAATATCGAACGCTACGGCACACAAGAACAACAAATACCTAACCCAATGCGAAGAACATGGGTATGGGTTCGGTGTGTTAGCGTTCACCACTTTGGGGGAATTAGGAGAGGACCTTATATATTTTGTGTCCCGGCTACAGAACCGTACTGCAAGCTTATATTATAATTACAAAAATAGGCAACTCCCTTTTCTTTAGACTTGGCATTTCCATAAAAAAGGGTGTGGGAGCCCAGTTTGTGACTAGGCTTCCATCCACTAATGTGTAATCGTGTTTTTTTTATATAATAATAATAATAATAACCTTGCTGGCGTTTGAGTGGGCCTAACCTTGCTGCTTGTAGAAGGAAGTTGGGCTTGGGGCAGTATACAACGGCTATCAAAGTGTTGGCTTCCAGTGGCGTAGCCCCAAGTTCTCCTGACACTCTTGTAGAGCTAAGCCTCAAACACCCTTCTGCGCCGATCCCCTGTATCCCGGAAGAACCATTTGTGGGTGAGCCTCTCTACGTGGAAAAATCTGTTGTTTTAAGTGCCATAAAAGGGTTCCCAAAGGAACATCTTGTGGTAGAGACGGCCTTAGAGCCCAGCATCTTTTGGATGCGCTCAATGGACCAGCGGCTGTAGTGGAAGACGACCTTTTGTCTCCAGTGAACGGAGTAGTTAACCTTTGGCTAGCAGGCAGATGCCCAACAGTGCTTGGTGCTTATATTGCTAGTTCCCCTCTTACCCCATTGTTCAAGCCGGGAGGGGGCATAAGGCCCATTGCTGTAGGTACTATTTGGAGGAGGCTTTGTTCTAAATTGGCGGCTTCAGGGGTAAGCAAGGAGATGGCTACCTACCTGGGGGACTTCCAATTTGGCGTGGGGGGTCCAATGTGGCAGAGAAGGTATTTTGTATTCAGCAAACAGAGTCTTGGAGATGCAAGGTAGCTCCTTGACCAAGTGCATGCTTTTAATTGACTTCAGCAATGCTTTTAATCTGGTGGATAAAACTTCCATCATTAATGAAGTCAGGAGTAAGTGTCCTAGCATTTCTAGATGGGTTGAATTTTGTTATACGAAGCCTGCAAAGCTCTACTACAACGATAAGGTTCTCTTGTCTGCTCAGGGTGTCCAACAGGGAGACCCATTGGCCCTTTACTGTTTGCTTTGACTTTACACCCCCTTATTTTAAAAATTACGTCTCAATGCACTTTGGACATGCATGCTTGGTATCTGGATGATGAGACTATTGTAGGGGATACTTTAGAGGTGGATCAAGCTTTGCACATTATCTAGTCTGAGGGTAGCAACAGAGGCTTATCCCTCAATATCAACAAGACAGAGTTATTTTGGCCCAACACAGATCCCAGGAGCCTGGAGAAGGAAGTGTTCCCTGCCAACTTCAGTAGACCAACTCAAGGGGTGAAGCTCATGGGGGGTCCGATTAGTCTGGATGCTAACTTTTGCAACGAGATGGTCCAACACAGAGTGGAGAAGACCCTACAGTTAATGGAGTCCCTGAAGCTCCTTTAGAATCCACAAAGTGAATTGCTCCTCCTCATAAATTGTGTAGGGGTATCTTGCTTGTACATCACTATGAGGACTACCAGCCCCTCTTCCTTGCACCACTCAGCTGATTACTATGACCAGCGTTTATGTCAGTTCCTTAGACACTTGGTCACCAGTGATGGTGCCGGCTTTGGTCCTTACCAGATGCGCTTAGCCTCCTTGCCCATGAAGGATGGGGGGGTAGGGGTTTACACAATGAAGGATTCTAGCTATTACAGCTACCTTGCCTCCTGCATCCAGACAACCCAGGTGCATAACACTATTCTCCAGGTGGATATGGATGTTGCACGACATCAAAGCTTTCAGCAAGCCATGCTAAGCTTCAGTCAGGTCTGTGGGATCCCCCCTTCTACTATTAGTATTAAAGCAACTGCCCCCCGTCCTATGCATTCTCTGGCAGTGTTGTACTTTGATACGGTGAAGAAGGGTATCCCCAGCAGTTTCACTCAGACTGAACGCGATTGCATCTTATGGAAATGTAATAGGCTGAGTCACGCGCAAGACTAACTCAAAGATATTCCAATTGCTGGGTTACACCAATTCATTGGGCCTCTCCAATTCAGGGCTATACTTTGTTATAGGCTGGGCATTGCTATGTTTGTGGACGACATCACATGTTCCTTCTGCGACAGAGAAATGGATGCGTTTGGGGATCACTCTTTACATTGTGCTAGCGAGGTAGGCCTCAAATTCATGCATGACCTAGTAAGAGACGTGGTGGGAGATATGTGTTTTAAAGCTGGCGTCTCGGCCTGCAAGGAAGTCAAGCTGGGATTCTTATCTGACAATGCAAACGCTCTTAGGCCCGCGGACATTCTGGTATACAACTGGGAGGGCGGCCGAGACGTGTGCTTTGACGTCACAGGGGTGTCCCCGTTTACAGGTGGCATGAGGGTCGCGTTTACGCCAGGGATTGCCATTGCCAATGTTGTTACGCGTAATCATAATAAATATTTGGACAAATGTAACGAGTATGGATACGGCTTGGGAGTTCTCTCCTTTACGACTCTGGGGAGTTTGGAGATGACACGATTGGCTTCATGACGAGACTGTAGAACTGCATGGATGGCCACGACTATAACTACAAATTTGGGGATTCCCTTTTCTTTAGATTAGGCATTTCCATTCAGAAAGGGGTAGGGGCACAACTTGTGGCAAGGCTCCCTACCAACGCTATGTAAAAAACATTTTTCACCCTTTAATGAAATTCTTTCCATAATAATAATAATAATAATAATAATAATAATAATAATAATAAGATTCTCGAATTAGCAAGGCTCCTAATTCGAATCTGGGGGGCTCAAACCTTAATGCTTGTATGAAGAAATTGAGCTACGGTAAGTACACGGCATCAATTAATGTCTCTTGTCTTCTAATGGCTTAGCACCAAGCTCACCTGCTACGCTTAATGATCTGAGGGACAAGAACCCCATTTTCCCATCTCCAGGCATCCCAGCGGGCCACATCCAGGCAGATGCTTTATGTGTGGACAAGGAATCTATCCTGAAAGCCATTAAAGGCTTTCCTAAGGGTACCTCCTGTGGTAGGGATGGCTTAATGGCACAACATTTATTAGACGCCTTAAGTGGCCCGGTTTCAACAGTGGCTGAGGAGTTGCTTATCCCTTTAAAAGGAGTGGTTAATTTGTGGATTGCAGGAAAGTGCCCCCCCATGTTAGGTGCATACGTGGATAGTGCACCTTTGACTCCTCTCCTCAATCCAGGGGGTGGTATAAGGCCAATAGCCATAGGAACCATCTGGATGAGGTTGTTCTCCATATTGGCAGCGGCAACAATTTGTAAGGAATTGGCTTCCTACCTTGGGGATCACCAGTTTGGCGTCGGGGCCCAATGTGGGGGCGAAGCTATCCTCCACTCGGCCAACAAGCTTCTGGAGACGCAAAGGAGTTGTCAGACCATGAGTATGCTGCTAATAGATTTCAGCAATGCCTTCAACCTGGTGGATAGAACAATGATGCTTCATGAGGTGATGAGTAAATTCCCTAGCATTTCCAGATGGGTAGAATTTTTCTATGCAAACCCAGCAAAATTATACTACCAGGATCACATTCTTCTTTCTGCTCAGGGGGTGCAACAAGGGGATCCCCTAGGTCCCTTGATTAACTCTGCATCCCCTCATCTCTCAAATAGCTTCGGAGTGCACCCTGGAGATGAATGATTGGTACCTAGATGACGATACAATTGCAGGTGATTCTTTGGAGGTGGCCAAAGCTTTGCAAATCATCCATAGGGAAGGCAATAGCATAGGGATCTTCCTCAACATCAACAAGACAGAGCTCTTTTGTCCAGTAGTTGATCCTAGAGTTTTGGAGGAGGGTACCTTCCCTGCAGGCATTAGTAGACCAGCTTTGGGGGTTAAGCTACTTGGTGGGCCAGTCGGTTTAGACTCTTTCTTTTGCAGGGATATGGTTCAGGGGAGGGTATGGGTGATGCCTGCCATTACAGCTTCTTAGCCTCTTTCTTACAAATACAGCAGCTGCAGAACATCATCCTAAAATCCCATTGCGATGCTGACCAACACCCTAGCTTCCAACAGGCCCTAGTCAGGTTTGCGCAAGCTTGTGATCAACCTTCTACTGCCAAGATCCAAGTTGCTGCCCCTCTCCCTATGCACATTTTGGCAGCCCAATACTTCGATGTGGTCAAGAAGAGCATACCCAGTAGCTTCAATCTGACCGAGCGAGACACCATCCTTTGGCAATGCAACAAGTTGAGCCATGCCCAAGACTTTCTTAAAGCCATCCCCATAGCAGGGCTTCATCAAGCCATTGGGCCTCGGCAATTCCGAGCAGTCCTTAGTTACAGGCTTGGTTTATTGCAGATTGTGGAGGGGATCCTTTGTTCTTGTTGTAGTAAAGGTATGGACGTCTTCGGCGATCATCCACTTTATTGCTCCAGTGAGGTGGGCCTCAAGTTTAGGCATGACTTAGTCAGGGATGTGCTTTCTGATATGTGCTACAAAGCTGGTATCCCCGCTCGTAAAGAAGCCAACCTGGGCTTCCTCTCGGACAGTGAGAACTTCTTGAGGCCGGCAGACATCCTAGTTTATAATTGGGAGAATGAACGCGACGTATGCTTTGACGTCACAGGAGTGTCTCCGTTCACGGGTACTTGTAGAGCTGCCTTCACCCCTGGTCAGGCAATCTCAAACGCTATGACTCGCAAGAACAACAAATACCTAGCCCAATGTGAAGAACATGGATATGGTTTCAGTATGCTAGCGTTCACCACTTTAAGGGAATTAGGAGAGACCTTATAGCTTTAGTGACGAGGCTGCAGAACCGTATTGCAAGTCTAGACTACAACTACAAATATGCAACTCCATTTTTTTAGACTAGGTATTTCCATTCAAAAGGGTGTTGGATCCCAGCTTGTGGCGAGGATGCACACCACTAATCTGTAAGCGGATTTTCCTATCTAATAAAATTTTCTCGTTTTTTTTTTTAAAATAATAATAATATTGTCGGAGAGAGAAGCTCTGCTTGGAGCTTGGCGAGAAGACGATAATGGGGGAGAACCTGTGTTCATTAGCTGGATTCAGGACAACATTTCTTATTTCTCAGGTACGAAGAACCCACTCTCACCTCATTCTTTCCCTGCTAAGACACATCGATTAGGACTAAATCTTGTACATATACAAACTTACTGGTTTTAATTTCTAGGGTTTCAGTGGGTAAACTATTAGGTTGTAATTTTAGTTTGTATAAATTAGTCTTGACTGAGACACTTTTGCAATACCCCCACATTCAAAATCACCCCCTAGTCAACATTAGGTATCCTCCATTTGCTATGCCAAAAACAAGGTTTTCAATTAGGGCTCAAGGGTCAACAGACCTGAATAATGGTGGCTATTCCAGTGAGGGTTAGTTCCAATGCCCCTATAAAAACTATGATGGGTGTACTAATGGATTTGGCGGTAAAGGCTTGAGTAGAACATGCTTCTACACACATCTCCAGGACAAGCATGTTCCGAATGAGGAAGCCAGAAACATCTGCAGAGAAAGGGTTGGAGCTGAGCTTTCTGTGTTTAGTGCATGTCAATTTGTACTCTTTGATTTGTAAATGTGGTTGTGCACTCAGTGCATGCACATTTACTCTTGGAGAAGACCCTGCCGTAAACATGAAGACTTCATACCCAAGCCTTACAATGGCTCAGCTGCAGAGTTCTTGGTTCATGGGATAGACAGGCCCCAACCATCTTGTTCTGAGCCAGAAGCATCTGGTGGCCCTGGAGTAACTGATGGTACTCCCTTGGACTTGCTTAACTTGGTCCTCAAGAAGAACTTACCCACTGTGGCTAGCATCCCCCACAAAGAAGGCTCAACTTCTCAAGGACTCTCAAGGCCACCTTGGATAAGATTATTGCGAGCCCCTCTGATCCAGCTGTGTGGATACATCTCATGATGTTGCCTGTTTGTACCTTGAACCTATATAATCCTAGATGCTCTATGGAAGAGAGATCAGGGACAAGGAAAAGATTACAAGCTGCCAGCATCAACCATGCCATGCAGCAGTGGAATGAGGTTGGGTGCCTTAACATGGTGCACACCTTCTTGGAACTAACCAAATTCCAAAGGAGTAAGTACAATAAAAAGAGGAGTAGTGGCTCTAATCCCATGGCCTATAAAAAGAAATTGAGCTATGGTCAGTATACTACTGCCATTAAGGTCCTGTCTTCTAATGGGATTTCTCCCAATTCCACGGCAACCCTCATGGAGCTGAGCCAAAAACACCCAACTGCTCCACCACCATCCCCTGCTGAACCCATCATGGCTGATGCTTTATGTGTGGACAAAGATGCCGTTTTGGGGGTAATTAAAGTCTTTCCTAAGGGAACCTCTTATGGAAGGGATGGCCTCATAGCCCAACACCTCCTTGATGCTTTGAGTTGGCCAACCTCAGCTGTTGCAAAGGATCTCCTTGTCTCTCTAACATGTGTGGTTAACCTGTTGCTTGCAAGGGCTTTCCCTCCTGTGTTGCGGGAATATGTGGCCAGTTCCCCCTTGACACCACTACTTAAACCAAGGTGGGATGTGAGGCCTATAAAAGTTGGTACCATCTGCAAAAGGTTATGCTCCAAACTGGCAGCGGCTACAGCTAGTAAGGAGCTGTCTTCTTATCTGGGGGACTACCAATTTGGTGTGGGGGTTCAGTGTGGAGGGGAGGCTATTCTACATTCTTCCAACAGGCTTCTGAAAGTGCAAGGTAACCTGCATACTAGGAGAATGCTTTTAATAGACTTCTGTAATGCTTTTAACATGGTTTATATGTTTGTTATGCTCTAAGAAGTCAGATTCAAATGCCCAAGCATCTTCAGATGGGTGGAGTTCTGCTATGCCAAGTCATCCAGGATTTATTACAATGATCACACCTTTCTGTCTGCACAAGGTGTCCAGCAAGGGGGCCCTCTTGGTCCCTTACTCTTTTCCTTAACTTTGCACCTACTCATCACCAAAATTGCTGCATAGTGCACATTGGACCTGCATGCTTGGTATCTAGATGACGGTACAATGGTAGGGGACACTTTGGAGGTATCCGTAGTACTAACCATCATCCAGTAGGAAGACAATAAGAGGGTTTTAGTTCTCAACATCAACAAGACTGAGCTCTTCTGGCCTTCTACATACCGAAGGAAATTTGTTGAAGGTATCTTCATAGCTGGTATCATCAAACCTGCTATGGGTGTGAAGCTCCTTGGAGGCCCTGTCAGCCTATATCCAGGGTTCTGCAGTGCCTTAGTAAAGAGCAGAGTGAAGAAGACCATCCAAGTTATGGGAACACTGAAGACCCTCCAGGACCCACAAAGTGAGCTTCTTCTTCTGAGGAGCTGTGCTGGTGTTTCCAGACTTTACTTCACACGGAGGACTACCAATCCAGTGGCTATTCAGCTCCCAGCAACACATTATGACCAGCACCTACTGTAAATCCTTAGGCACATTGTAACAGGATATGAGGCAGGATTTGGTCCACTTCAACAGCGTATTGCAACACTTCCTATGAAGGATGGAGGCCTAGGGGTTTACACTATGGGAGACACCATCCACTATTGTTTCCTAGCCTCTTGCTGACAGACTCAACAACTACTGAACATTATCCTCAAAGATCACCTTTCTGCTGAACAACATCACAGCTTCCAGCAGGCCTTATCCATTTTCCTTCAGGTCTGTGACTTGTCCACTTCTTGTTTTAACATCCAAGCTACTTCCCCACGCCCAATGCACTCACTGACATTCTTATACTTTGATGTAATCAAGAGAACATACCAAACAGATTATAATTGACTGAGCGGGACAACACTCTATGGCAGTGCAACAAAATGAGCCATGCCCAAGACTATCTCAAAGATGTCTCTATAACCGGGCTTAACCAATCTGTTGGGCCTCGCCAATTTAGGGCTGTTGTGAGCTATAGGCTTGGTATCACTCTATTTGAAGAGGATGGCTGCTGTTCAAGTTGTGGGAGATCAATGAATGTCTTCGGGGATTATGCTCTGCATTGTGCCAGTGGGGTGGGCCTCAAATTTAGGCACGACTTAGTCAGAGATGTGCTCGCGGATATTTGCTACAAAGAAGGGGTCCCTGCCCACAAAGAAGCCAAACTGGGCTTTTTCTCGGAGTCCGACACTTCCTTAAGGCCAGCTAATATCCTTGTTTACAATTGGGAGAATGGTCGTGATGTATACCTCGACGATAGCGGGGTGTCCCCGTTCACAGGAGGACGGAGGGCGGCCTTTACACCAGGCCAAGCTATTTCAGATGCCATAACCCGCAAACATAACAAACACCTAACCAAATGCGAAGACCACATATATGGATTAGGCGTGCTCGCTTTTACTACCTTAGGTGAATTAGGAGATGACATGATAACTTTTGTAACGAGGCTGCAGAATTTGCATTGCAAGCCTTGACTACAACTACAAAATAGGCAACTCTTTTTTTTTCAGGCTAGGCATTTCCATTCAAAAAGGGGTAGGGGCCCAGCTTGTTGCTCGACTTCCTACCATTTCTGTGTAAAAAATGCTATTTCCTACCATTGTAAATCCAGCATACTCTCTCGCATTCTTGGGTGTAGCTTTTGATTTTTGTTGTTTGTGTTCCATCTAGAGACACATTCACCTTCTTTTCCAGGTTTTCTTCATTTCCCGGTGTGTTTGAGGCCATTCTTGGGTTTCTTGGTCCGTACACTTTGGTCCTGTTTTGATATTTCGGGGTTTTTGGGTTTCCTTCAGAGACACCCGCACTTTTCTTTTCAAACTCGTTCCACATACTGCTTTGATTCAAGCATTCTTCCACATATTACTTCGATTCAGGCCTATCTTGGGGTTTCCAGATTTTACCTTCATTTTAGGATCCGTACACCTGTTTCTTGTTTTGGAAATCTTGTGTTTGGGTTCCCTACAGTGACACAATCATATTTTTCGTTATTTTCATTCCAAAAAATTGATTAGCTTTAGGCCTTGCTTTGTGGATTCATGTTTGTTCTCTCTTTGTTTTTTTTTCTTGATCCTGTTTGTCTGTGGATGTGTCCTGAATCCCTTACCCTATCAGCATTTTTGCTCTTTTAGCTTCAGCTTTCTTGGGTTTGTGATTTCACTTGAGACATACCCACAGTTCAACTCATTTTCATTTCTTCATCTTGTTTAGCTTCAGGTCTTTCTTGTGGCTATCTGTGTCCATTTGTTTTTGGGTCCTGTTGGGTGGTTTCTGTTTTCATCCAGAATCACATTTTGGCCTTTTGCGACTGCTCGCTGGTGCATGAGGTTACCCCTGAGACACCCTCATATCTTAGCATATTTTCAGTTTTCTTTTGGAGTAGTTACAGGCATCTCCTGTGGTTGCCGGTCTGTCCATTTGTTTTAAGTTTCTGTGGCTGCCTATCTGTCCAATATGCCTAGAACAAGGTCTGTCTCAGATTCTTAGGGTTTGGCCGAGAAAGGGGAGGGGGTCTTGAATGATACGTTGTTTTAATGTCCTTATAAACACATGGATGGCTGCAACAATGGGGTCGGGGACAGAGGGCTTAGTTGTTCTGGTTTCTATAGGCATTTGCAAGATAAACACCTCCACACCATTGATGCAGTGGATGTTTGTAGGGAGAGGGTTACCAAGGATTTGGTCGTGATTTGTGCTTGGGAAGCTGTTTTGTCGCAAATGCAAATGTGGCTCTGCTCGGAGTGTATGCATATGTGTTCCTGGAGACGACCTTGTAGGAAACATAAAGAGGGTATTATACCCATCCCTTACAATGGGACATCAGCATCCTGTATGTTGTACGGCATCAGCAAACCTCTTCCTTCCAACTCTGAGTCCCTGGATGATATGGTGCTTGTTGCTTCAACAACTTTGGATGTGGACCTGCTACACCTTGTATACCAACAGAAACTCCCTAATGTTGCTAGTATTCCATCACAGTACAGGCTTTAGTTCTCAAGGGTACTCAAAGCCTCATTGGACAGAGTTATTGCCAACCCTTCAGACTTGTCTGTTTGGTTATGATAGACACATTTTAGTGTCTAGATTGCACCTTAGTTTCTATTAAGTTAGTATTCGATTTTGCAAATATTACGTGTTTTTATGCTTTTGTAGGTACATTTGAAAAATAAAGATTTGTGGAAAAATTGGCTCAAAAAGTGATAAAGGCACCCAAGGACAAGTGTTATTTGGCACCCTAGAATGGATAAGGGGTACCCTCGAGTCAACTCGGTCAAAATCGGGTCAAACCCGAGTCAAATCGGTCAACCCGAGTTGACCGAGTCAACCCAGTCACGGAATCGATCGGAAAATGTCTGTACTCAACTGTGAACATTGATTCATGGTTAAACTTGGTTATTTTGCTCTCAAATTGATACACAAGATAGATGGGATCCATACAAGACTAAACATGCCAAGAAACAACAATTTTAGCCGGAAAAATAGCCCCAAAATCCGAGTTTGGCCGGAAAAGGGAGTTAGACTTTGATTCGGATTTGGGAAGATTTGGATGTGTTTTAAAGAGTTCTATTAGGTTTAGAAGACTCACAAGGATCCCTAGAGCCTATATATACCAAGAGAAGCCAAGAAGAACGGGGAGAATAGCTTAGAATTGAAGTTTCGGAGTTGCCGGAATTGTGGCCGGAATACTCACGATCCGGCCAACTGCTGCTGCACCGGTCACCGCCGGTGACCGTGTTCTTCAACTGGTCGCTGCCGAAGAAGAAGACACAGCAACACTTATAAGTGTTGCTGTTCTGTTGCCATAAATTTCAAATTTCTTCCTTCCTTTTCTTTGCCTTAGCCTTTTGCAACGGCTGAACCTTGTTCTGTAACACTTATAAACGCGTCTGTTCAGCTGTTGCACTATTATTCAACCTTGTAATCAATATTTTGAGCAATGAAAAGATCTTTTGAGCAAGTTTTCTTCACCATGAGCTAAGTCTATTTACTGGGATGATGGAGGAGGTTTTTCTCTCAATTTTATGTGGTAAGTCTATTTTTAATTAATTATTTATAATTCTTTTATTATTATTTGCATGGATTTAAATTAGAAAAAAAATGGTTTTTATTAAATAGTTGTGTTCTCTTTTGATGGGTCATGCTTAGTTAATTACTCTTGATGTCCCATGCTTAGGATTTACAATTATTCTTTTAGGAAACATATTTTTGGCAAACTTGAATTAAATTGTTAAAAAGAATTACATGATTAATCACATAGATTGTTAGAAATAACTGAACCCTGATTCCTAGTTTTCTCCATATTTTCTAAAAAAATATTCTCTAGTTTAATTTCCTGATTTTTATTAATTTAGATTAAGTTTAATATTTTCTAAAATCATTACCTTCACAAGTTCGAGAAACGAACTCTTTATTTACCACTATATAAAATCACATCAGGTTACAATTGTTGCTTTTTGCCAGTATGCACTTTAGGCCTGTACACACCCAAGGGAACCGCAGAAGAGAGGTTCGGGACAAGAAGAAATTGCATATGGTTAGTACCAACCAGGCTTTACTTCAATGGAGTGATGGCAGTTAGTTTTATAGCTTGGTGCAGTCAATTTTGGAACAATCCAGACAGCAGCAAAGTGGGCCGAACAACACACAGAAGCTGAGTAGTTCCAATCTTGTAGCGTGTAGGAGGAAATTGGTCCTAGGCCAGTACACGGCTGCTATCAAAGTGCTACTCTCCATTGGTATATCCACATGTTCGCAAGAAACTTTTGTTGAGCTCGGCCATAAACACCCTGCTGCGGCGCTTCCCTACTTCCCTGTAGACCCAATTATGGTTGAGTCTCTTTGTGTAGACAAATCGACAGTTTTAAGCGCCATCAAGGGGTTTCCCAAAGGCACCTCATGCGGAAGAGATGGCCTCAGGGCCCAACATCTTCTGAATTCCCTTAGTGGTCCTGCTGCCACAGTAGCGGATGACCTCTTGGTTTCTATGAAAGGAGTAGTTAACCTGTGGCTAGCAGGTAGATGTCCAACAGTGCTTGGAGCGTACATTGCGAGTGACCCTCTTACCCCCTTCATCAATCCTGGAGGGGGCATAAGGCCCATTTGATAGGTGCATAATTCACACATATAAAGTAGATTTTCCTGAAC
>JAJJMC010030282.1:1162482-1194889 GCA_023531435.1 Papaver californicum
ATAATAATAATAATAATAATAATAATAATAATAATAATAATAATAATAATAATAAGCCCTCCCACATGAGCTTGATGGTTGGATACACCTCCTTTTCCTCCCAGTCTGTACCTTAAGCCTATATGCCCCCAAAAGCTCAATGGAGGAAAGGTCAGGCACCAGGAGGAGGTTACAATCCAGCAAGATATCGAAGGCCATTCTACAATGGAATGATAGTGGATGCTTCAACTTGGTGCATACCCTACTTGAGCAGCTGAAGCTACAAAAGAACATACCTAACAAAAGAAGGACTTCTTGCTTCAACGTAGAAGCTTACAAGAAGAAGTTGAGTTACAGCCAATATACAGCTGTCATCAAAGTCTTATCCTCCAGTGGAGTGGCTTCTAACATACAAGACACACTTTTAGAGATCAGGCAGAAACATCCCAGTGCAATCTCACCAAGCATTCCAGATGTCCCTGTGCAGTTTGATGCTCTCAGGGTGGATAAATGTGCTTTGCTAAGTGCCATTAAGGTTTCCCCAAAGATACATCATGTGGGAGGTTATAACCTCAGGGCACAACACCTTCTTGATGCACTTTGTGGCCCAGCCTCAGCTAAAGCAGATTAACTGCTCACCTTCATCACAATACTAGTCAATCTCTGGTTGGCAGGGAAGTGTCCAGTTGAGTTAGGGGAGTACATTGCTAGTGCCCCCCTCACTCCCATGCTCAAACCAGGTGGGGGGATCAGGCCCATAGCTGTAGGGACCATCTGGAGGAGATTATGCTCCAAATTGGCAGCCTCAGCTGTTTACAAGGATATGGCAGAGTACCTTGGAGATTTCCAAATGGGAGTTGGAGTTCCATGTTGCGGGGAAGCAATTCTTCATGCTGCCAACAGACTCTTGGATCTGCAAGGTACATCACTCACTAAGTGTATGCTTCTCATAGACTTCAGGAGTGCATTTAACATGGTTTGACAGGTCAGCTGTGGTTAATGAAGTTAGGGCCAGGTGCCCCGGCATCTCAAGGTGGGTTGAGTTTTGCTATGCTCAACCTGCCAATTTATATTTTAATGATTCCATCCTTCAGTCCGTAACATGGGTCCAATAAGGTGACCCTTTGGGACCTTTGCTTTTTGACTTAACCCTCCACCCCCTCATTTCCAAAATTACCTCAGAATGCAACTTAGATATGCAGGCATGGTATCTGGATGATGGAGCCATAGGAGGTGACACCTTGGAGGTGTCCAGGTTCCTCAACATCATTGAGTCTGAAGGTGGCAAGAGAGCGTTATTCCTCAACATTTCCAAAACAGAGGTTTTCAGGCCACAAAATGACCCCAGAAGCTTGGAGGAGGGGACCTTCCCAGCAGACATTGGCAGACCCAAGGTTGGATTGAAGTTTCTTGGTGGCCCAGTTAGCTTGGAAATCAAATTTTGCAGTGATTTTTTGTAGTGCAGGGTTGAGAATAGTCTTCAGCTTATGGAGACCCTGAAGTCCCTACAAAATCCGCAATGTGAGCTTCTTCTCCTTCACAACTGCGCTGGAGTATCCAAGTTATACTTCACTATGAGGACTACTAAGCCTCAAGCCCTCCAGTCACCTACAACCCATTATGACGAGACTCTACACCAGTTTCTCATACATTTGGTAACGGGTGATGGGCCCAGTTTCGGTCCTTTACAGCAGCGCCTCGCTACCTTACCAATGAAGGACGGTGGGCTTGGTGTCTACACCATGGAGGACACATACCATTATTGCTACCTGGCCTCTTACACTCAGACACTCCAGCTACATAACTTGATCCTAGGATCCCTCTAGACAGCAGATCATCCCTGTTTCCAGCAAGCGTTGTCTAAATTTACCCAATTATGTGGGCTTACTTCTTCTTTAGACATCAAGGCGGCAGCCCCAAGTCCAATGCGCACTTTGGCAGCCCACTATTTCATGTTGTTAAGAATAGTATCCCCTTCAGGTTCAATATGTCAGACCGGGACATCATTTTATGGCAATGCACTAAGATGGATCAGGCTCAAGATTTTCTCAAAGAGGTCCCCATATATGGGCCCAATCAATTGGGCCTCGACAGTTCCGGGTTGTTTTATCCTACAGACTTAGTATTCCTTTGGTCACGGAGAACGGTGTATGGTCTTGCTATGGCAGAGGGATGGACGTTTTTGGTGACCATGTACTTCACTGCGCCAGCGAGGTGGGGCTCAAGTTCAGGCATGACATGGTCCGAGACGTGTTCGCTGACATGTGTTTCAGGGCAGGCGTGTCAGTGCGGAAAGAGGCGCCTCTGAGCTTCTTGGCCGACGATGAGCGTTCCCTACGTCCAGCGGATATCCTTGTATATAATTGGGAGAACGGTCGGGATGTTTGCTTTGACGTTACCGGAGTGTCCTCTTTCACAGGTGGGGGGAGAGTCGCCTTTTCACCCGGTCAAGCCATCTCGAATGCTATCACCCGGAAACACACCAAATACATGGACAAGTGCGAGGCCCACGAATACGGACTTGGTGTGTTGGCCTTCACGACCCTAGGCGAACTAGGAGAGGACACCATAACTTTTGTAAACAGGTTGCAGAACTGTATAACTAGCTTTGATTACAACCACAAAATCGACAACTCTTTTTTCTTCAGATTAGGGTTAGCTATCCAAAAAGGTGTGGGATCCCAGCTTCTGGCTAGGATTCCTTCTGGTTCAGTGTAATTACCCTTTTCATCCAATAAAATTCTCGTTTTTATTATAGAAAAAATAAATAAATAATAATAATAATAATAATAATAATAATAATAATAATAAGGTGTAGGTGCCCAGCTTGTGGCTAGGCTTCCTACCATTTCTTTGTAAAAATGCTTTTCCTCTCTAATAAGATCCCTTTTATAATAAAAAAATAATAAAAAAATAATAATAGTTAAAAATTATTGTATATATTCAATAAATAGAATGTTGGGCCCTTGTATATACCAGCTGAGTTGATTATAGAATTAGGTTTCAGACCAGTGAGTGCATACCTCAATCCATTAGCGTTCATCTTGGCATGACGATTATACATATATTCTGGGAAACACCGTTCACCTTAGTCAACATATGCACACTTCTATCTTCATATCCATCTTCTTAATCTATTAATGTGATTGTGGTTTGTTAGATTTCGAGTATCGTGGTCCATTGTACGACTTTCTGAGCAGTGCTTTGTTTTCTTATGTATGAATTTTAGTACGCTCGAGTGCAAACTCGTGTACTACAATTGGACTCAAAACAAGGTAATTCCTCCCATAGCCAAAGAATTTTGTAGCCAACTAAATAGCATGTTTAGTGTCTATCCTCAATCATTCACAAGTAGCTAGGGTTTAGAGGAAAGGTTTTGTGGGTATATCTCTTGTAAACCTTCACGGAACAAAACTCGCCCACTAGGGCCACCTAAGGGTTCAATTGATTGTTGCACACGCTAAGTGCAGTCGCATGCCTGCGAAAGTGAGTTAGGATTTTAATTTCTAGATTAGATTTTCTCGAGGACTAGCAAAATATAAGTTTGGGGGTATTTGATAGACACAATTTTATGTCTTATTTAATCTTATATTTATATTTCTACTACTCAGTTTCTGTATTAATATTGTCATTTTATTATGTTTGTAGGTATTTTTGGAAGAATAAATAATCGTGAAAAAATCGACTTAAAAAGTTTTAAAGGCACCACAACAAGAATTGATAAAGGCACCCAAAGAAATGTTAAAGGCACCCACCTTTCTTTCAAAAAGAAATATAATTTTTGGCGGGAAAAAGTTTCCTTTCAAGCAGCGAAGAAGTGTGTACGTGATTTATTGAAGATTTTGGAGGGTTTAATGCACGTATATTATCTTGCCTTGTTTAAGGGATTTTTCTTACAACTTTGACCCACAGAATCTCGACCATATATCATTCTAGAGAAGTACTTATTCACAATTTTATTTGATGAAGTAAATATTCAACAAGTTTTAGAAATATAATCAAAGTTGTTTGTTCACGAGTTTGGATAAGGAAATAAGATATTCTCAGACATTGATAAGAGAGATATTTGGGTAAGGAAAGTTGAGCAGCAAAAAGGAAACGACACAATTAATATTTGTTCGAGAGTTAGTTGAAAAAGAAAAACAAAATATATACCCGAGATTTTATTTCATCTGTGAAGATTTTGATCATTAAAGAGAGAAGATTTTTGGGTGATTTGGGAGTGATTGATCGATGTAGTATATAAAGGAGAGGATTGGAGAACAGCAGAGGGGGATGGCTTTTGCCAGAAATCAAGAGAAAATAAAGTTCGATTCCACCATTGATGCAAGACGAAGAAAAGAATAAGAAGAAGAAACTACATCCAGAAAATGTCATTAAAAGCCGTGGTGTATTCTTTTATATTCAAAGGCTTTGGTGACAGTTTTATGAAGAGTACCAGCGACAGTTCCTGGTTTAAGAAGACAAAGAAGAATAGCTTCATTCAACTGTGCCCGATGGCAGTCGTTTATTCAAAAAGATTTTAATCTTTCTACGACGAATTTGGTAAGTTTTTCTTTATAATTTCTTATATAATTTTGAATAAAATGGTTTTTTCTTCCATTCTTTTTTCCATGAGTAGATAGATTCCTCCCCTAGGATTAGAGAGGGAGTCCAACTACGTTTGCTAGCATGATATGACTATTTTTCTCTAATAATTCTCTTGGTCCTATTTTCTTGTGTAATTACGATAATAATTTCTTTATGTTTCCTAATGCTTTATTATTTGTGATATATTTTCTTTTCAGAGATAAGCATATTATAGTGGAGAAAATTATTAATCCTTTGAGAAAAACAATTGAATTAAAACAATTTATTTTCCAAGACATAATTATTGTGTCCAAAATCGTCTTGTGTATTATTTTGAGAATTTTATAGAAAATTGTTACAATCATCTAGTAAGCATAGTTGTAATGAAGTATTGAGTCCTAGGTTTTCTTTTATTTGTAAATTATTTTTAGTATTTTAAATATTTTTAGGATTTTAGAATATAATCAACAATCAATTTTTTACTAGCACACTAATTAATTAAAAATTAGAGATCGCAATTCTGAAATCCCTGTGAAACGAACCATACTTGCATATTATATCATCGACAGCTGTGCTTTTGCGGTATAATTTAAAATCACATTATGTATCATGTTCCGGTCAATCAATATCGCCACAAAGTTGACAACAATTCGTAGAAGAAACCAAATATCAGGCATCGCTAAACTTACAAGCTTTTCAAAATCTATAGACAAACTAAAAGGCTTTTTAAAGGAAGTTATTATGCTTTATATGGTAAAATATAAGAAATGCTGACAACACAATCACAAACTAGGTACTCAGACATATATTACGTGCAAAGAAGAAAAGCAAAAAGGAACTCATATTGATCAAAACCTCCTTCAACTGTTTCATCTTAGTTATTGCAAAAGATGGTGTTTTTGCCCCATTACAAGATCCGCGCTAGGCGTTTATGCCAGAGAAAAATTAAGTGCAGTCTTCTATACAGAGAGATCCTCTGAAGTCTCAGTCTCGAAAAATAATACAAAACAAGGATAAACCACCATCAAAATTAAGCAACATTTATATCTATTGCACAATCCGTTGCAAAATGTGCAACACCGTGTTCCCAACGGATATAAACGTTGCTTAAATTCAGTACAACAGAACTATTCATTGCAAAAAGGTTGAAATGGTATAGCTAGTTCATTCTAGATATTGAACTTCTATAATAAATTACCACTACGAGTTCATTCTACAAAATGAACTGCTAGATTTGAACTACCAATATTACGAGTTCATTTTACAAATGAAATGCTAGAATGAACTACAAATTAAGAATTTATTTTACAAAATGAACTGTGATAATGAACTACCAGCATTACGAGTTCATTCTACAAAATGAAATACTATAATGATTAACGAATTACCAATATCACGAGTTCATTTTACAAAATGAACTACTAGAATGAACTACCAATCAATGTAGTTAATATCGGTCGTACTGGCAATACGCAAAATATCGTGTATCGTCCTTTAACCTAGACAATACGCAAAATATCGACGACACATGAATATTCTGATTATATCGGCCGTATCGGACCGATATATCGGTTTCAGTATCGCCTGATAATATCGATAAAGATACAAATGCATTTATTAACAATGTTTTTTTGTCTTTTTTTTTTAATTTTTTTTTCCATAAAAATTCTATGTTTGGGGATGTTAGATAATCAAGTGAAACTAGTTTAATTGATATTTTTACATTATATATGCCTTTTATTAAAGCTTTGAATAACATAATGCACATCTACATTAAAAAGTTAATTATGTATCGCCGATAAAATTCGATATAATCATTTTTCTAAGTGTATCGCACCTTGCCGATACTATACCGATGCACGATATAACGGCTTTGCTACCAATATTTCGTGTTCATTCTACAAAATGAACTACTAGAAATGAACTACCATACTCTATAAATGTGTTTATTCTTGAATATGAACTACCATAACCAATACTGAAAATATTAAAGCTTCGAAAAATATTACAATTGGTACTCGTTGGATAAATCTCGTCAAGAGCTTTCCGAATGTATAAGATTTATTAATTTTCGACTTATGATGTGAGAGATAATTAATTTTTAAGTTTTTTTTCTACATTTTAATAAAGAAGAGAAATGTTATTTTAATTATTTTAACACTTTCAAATAAATAAGGACCAAAATAAACTTTCTTACTTATGGGTGGATCAAACTAACTTGGTACCATTTAAAATTGGACCAAACCAAAACCCACATTCAAAATAAAAACGAAACTGAAACTTAAGAAATGTAGTTCTAATTGACGATGGGCATTATTTCTTTTGCTGCTTTGGATTCTATTAGACTTGTACTTCAATGACCTATTCAAATTTTCCAAATACTGTTTTGGATTCCAGTAGATTTGTACTTCAATGACCTATTCAAATTTTCCAAATGGCAAAATGATATGGAACTTGAAAGATGAACAAGTCTAATGATGGTATCTATGCTATTCCAAATTTAGAAAAAGTGTAAAATGTCAAGCCTAATAACTTTTAAGGTGGGGTCATCTATATTTTTTTCATGGCATATTCCAAAATTTCATAGAAGATAGTTTGGAATCCAAACTAAAACACCAATCCAAATTGTGTTGAGTGTCGTTTGAATTATACTTAATCTTGTGGTTGTTTTTGTTTTTAACATGATTGTCCTTTTCTGCCATCAATTTTGTGGGGAAAAATTGAATACAATTTAGAATAACGCTCAACGCAAATTAAATTTGCGTTTTGGAATCCATTTTATCTTTTACCATCAAATTTAAAATTCCATGATCTATTTTAAATGCCGAAGTGTCATGGACTTGGAAAATAATATTCCTTCATTATAAAACTTGCTCTTAACTTACAAGCTGGCAAATATTCGTAGAAGAAAAGGTCACAGCCAACCCAAACAAAGCTGGCAAGAATGTGATCTAAAGAATACAACTGAAAAGCTGTTCTTAGCTTGTTTGTTAGCTTATCTAGCCACTTGAAACAGTGTCATTTTTATAAAAATATAAATATATTTTGGTGATTTTATGTTTATATCCACATTTTCTTGTGAGATTGATGACAATTTTTCCTAAACCACTTTCAATTCAATTCAATTCAATTCAATTCAAGTATGGATTAAATGGATTTAGTGTAGTTGCTAGGTTGGCAGAGTTCATTTTCCCCTCTAGATAATTTGATTTATTGTCTATTTGCAGTTGGGTTGCGCAGAAACGTCAAAGTGGATTGTGTATCACGTTTCCATATGTTCAGAAACAGATACCGGAACGAATGCGGCAAAAAACATCTATCACTAAAAAAATATTATTTTATTTAAGATATTTTTAGTTTAACCCTACAGGCCATATGTTTACGTTAGTAAATAATAAAAGTTTGTGGTTTAAATGTGCAAGTAAATAACCATATACATTATAAAAAGAAATATTTTTAGATCTCATTTTAGTTTTCAGTTTCCCTCTATCTTTATATATCTATTAGATTAATGCCCGTACAATTTTATTTTTTATAACTATCTTTTGATCATGATCTTTTTCTTTTAATAAAATTGACATGTAATTTATGCTACACACAAGGTTTAATGAATTTTTTTAATTTGGTAGGGTGGCCACCCTGTCGCGATGCATTAAACCTTGATTGATCAGAATCAAGTCTAAATATTTCTAGCCCAAAATTAAAATCTAAATAGAGCCCACAGACTTATCAAGCCCAACCAGAACTATTAGCCCTGTCAGTTTCACGGAACTGACATGCTACTTCAACTTCATCTCAATTTTACGGTAATCTCATTGCAGTATTTCATCACACTAAAAGGGCATATTTGTTGGACATCCAGGCATATCGCATACTTCCCTGCAATTTTGGCATATTCATACTTCCCTGCAATTTTGGCATATTCATACAAACAATCGAACCACAAAACACATGCAATACATCTTCTTTCTCGGCTGTAATTAGTGTTGCAACCACTTCTTGATTTTTTTGTAGCAAACACATCTGCTTTTTATATAAGATTACTGTATGTGTTTGGGAGTAGCAACTGAAGCATAAATCGAAATTACAAAAATAAGTTCAAAATTATAGATTCAAAAATAAAGATAAAATCATACCCTAATTTAATTTAATCAAATTAAAAATCTTACCTTGAGAAACACCAAGTTGTTAAAGAGCACTTAAAATCTTCTATGAAGTCCAGGTGACCAACATCGTCTTGTTTTTCTAAGTGAAGAATAAGATTGTCCTTGTTGTTTTTCTCTTTCGTGTTGATGATCTTTTTCTTCATTTTTTTTTATGTTTCGATTTTTATTATAATTAGTATCACTATCGTTAATTGTTATGTTGTTGAACTTGTTGTCCTTGAGCATGGCGGGTTGACATTGGTGTTGCTGCTACTGTTTGATTAGTTGTATGTCTACGAAACGAAAGAGATGTACGCTAATCATTACTTTCCTTTGATTCAAGAGGTGGTAGTGTTGTTTTTCTCGGCGAAGAATCCTTTATGTAAATTGTTTTAGTTTTAATGAGTATTAACGGTGGTTTTGGGTTTCGTTTTAGGTGTAGATTGTTTTATTTTTTTCGTCTCCAGATCGTCTGTACCAAGAAAATCCATGTACCCCTGTTTCCACCGGTCATTGGTTGCCATGTTTTCATTTTTTAACTGCCATAAACCATATTTTGGGTGGGATTACAAGTTGGTTAAATTAGAAAATTTTCTAAGACAAAAAATTGGAATTTTCCTTAATCTTCTCTCTTTCGTCCAAAAATGGAGTTAGAAGAATTCACAACAACTTAGATTTTCAGCATCATCACCAATAATACTTTCAGTCTCATTAAAACCAACATAAAGAGTAATGAGATTTCCTTGATCATATGATCAATGATCTCAAGTCTCATAACCATACTCCTACACATAAATATGTTGTTCCTATTACTTTTCTAAACCATTATTGTAATCGTAGTTTGATCGAAAAACAAACTCGAATAAAATGAATGTTGAACAATTGGCATTAGGTAGGAGAAGGCTTGAGCTTAAATAATTTTTTCCTTTAATAAATTTTTATGGATGTTCCACCATCTAATTAAGTCTAACCTTAGAGTTATATAAAACTTGATAATTGGATAATCAAGTTCACTCTAATATACAAATCCAAAATAACCTTGATAATCATGGGGGTGTGATACTGAAAAGGTAGTTCTTATAATTTAATACAATAATTTTTTAATTGAATATAAGAAACACATGAAAAAATAGAACTGACATTCATCAACTGAGTAATCTGAGTAAAACAAACATAACACTTAACATGATTTTAAGTCATTTGTTTTCCAAATTCAATCACATTAAAGATCCGAAGTTGACATGATACCTATAGATGTAAATCAAACGACATATTTTCTTGATCTTCTCGGGTATATACGGAAGAGAGATGATTAAGGAAAATTCATTTTTTTTTTGTCTTACAAAATCTTCTAATTTTACCAACTTTTAGTCTCACCCAAATATGGTTTATGGCAGTTAAAAAATAAAAACGTGGCAACCGATGACTGGCGGGAACAGGGGTACATGTACTTTCTCGGTACAGACGATCCAAAGGTGTTCTTTTCCCTGTTTTTTTGGCGTAACCGTGGTTTTAAAAAATTTTAGAGATGGGTAGTGTTCACCGTTGAATGATAAGGTGGGGTTTTTCACCGTTCAACGTGGACACGCTATTAAGTTAGCCCTTTAAAGGTTTAGATAAACAAGTTATGTCTGCAATGCTAAAGTTTCGTATATATAATGAAATTTTGAATTTTGAATTAACATTGGAATTTTTATGTATGCCCCCGTGTCCACATATCGTGAATTTTTGAAACTGTCGCATCCGACACACGAAAACATCTCCGTAACGGACACCCGTACCAGTTTCTGTGCAACCCAGATTTGCAGTAACATGGTTTGTTATTGAGATAACTGAAACCAAACTCCACATTTGAAAAAAAAAAAAAAACTGAAGCTAAACTTGAGAAACGTTATTCCAATTGACGCTGGGAGTTATTTCTTCTACTGGTTTGGATTCTTTTACTATTAGACTTTTACTTCTATGATTTATTTCAATTTTCCAGATGACGAAGTGACATGAAACTTGGAAGATGAGCAAGTCTAACGATGAAATCTAAGCTATTCCAAACTAAAAAAAATAGATTGTAAGTCAAATAACTTCTAAATTAGGGTCATCCACATTTTTTCTATAGCATGTTCTAAGATTTTATTTATCATCTACGAACTGCTCAGAGACACCACTACTTAGAAAGGGAAATTGAAACACTTCTACTACTCATAAGGTTACATTCCCATGTATAAAAGCTGTTTGATTCGGTTACATTCCCATCTATAAAAGCTGTTTGATTCGAAGAATTAGACCGATTCCCTTATAATCGAGTTACAGGGGTGCCAATTCCCAAACCAAACACGTACTGGATTTGCACACTGTACAATCAAGGCTATATGGTGATCCACCCCCGCCAAGCGTAAACACGTGCAACATTACAACCCGTGTGATTCAGTCAAGCACTTCGGCAACACTACAACAGCAAAGCCTGCCAGCCAAAGCTTGAAAAACTCCCTGGTCAGTATCACATGATCAGAACTGGGCCATAGTGGCCTAGAGGAAAAAAAGAGAAATGTTGCAAATTTTGTTGCACTGAAGGTGTAATTGAATAAAAGTAAAATTTGCTTATATTCATAATTTAAGAAGAAAAAAAATTACAATCAAATTGGAAAAAAATAAAAAATCTATGCAATTAAAATCTCTCAATCTTGTCTGCCTTGACTTGGGGATTCAATTTTGCAATTGCTTCTTTTCCGGCGCTCTTGTAGTCGAATTCACATGAATGCTTCTCAGGGTATCGATGAATCGAGCAGAAAACTGATCCGCACTTGCACTTGATCGCTGTCAATCCCACTTTCTTGTTACAACTAAAACACCTATTCTTCTTTGCTACTGTATGATCACTTTCTCCAGATGTTACTGCTGCTGCTGATGCAGAACTCCACGAAGCCGTAGTACCAGTCTCCTTTGCAGCAACATTAGAAGAATCATCGGTTTCCAAAGCTGTCAAGTCTTTAAGACATCTTTATAACACTTGCTACACATATTCAAACTCGCTGCTATTCCAAAAAACCCACATCCTGTGCCACAAAGCTTATGTGCATCCATTAAAACTCTTTTTCTAGTTTTTTTTTCTCTATGTCTATTCTATCTGAATGGAAAATATAATTGAGATGAGAAAGTCTTTATGTGTATTTATAGGTTGAAAAACCGAATCACGAAGGAATATCGATTTGGATTATCTTTAGATTGACGCAAATTTTCTTAATATGGAACCCGTTTCCATATTTTGAATAACAAATCCAAATTATGTAAAACGGTTTTATTTAGATGAGTTTTATGGATGACGAGGTGTCACACATCTTGGAGGGGATACATATATAAAATATGGAAACCAAAGTATACTAGTTGCCTATTTCTGACCCACGACATAGCACATTAATCAGGATCGGTCATGGGAATGGGAAGGTAAGTGGTGGGTCCTACATAAAGGGTAAATTTAGGAACCATTGTGATGTCATGGTATAGGCGTGTGGTCGCTGTATACTATTTCCATCTCAGGAAAATTAATATTTATTTTTAATCTAAAAAAAGGTTAAAATTAAAAAAGTAAAAATATCACTTGTAACATTTTACTTACCGGACGAGGTGAGTATTTGCGGGTTTAGGATATTTGTATTGATAAGCAAATATATGTTCTCTCTGGACATGGCAATACAGCTTGTTTACTTTTTACTCGCCGTGGATCCACAAGTTATAACTGGATCTCACGACACGACAGTCAAGTTTTGGGATCTTTGGAGTAGATGATGTTGGATCTGCAACAATGGAAAAACTAAACAGAAGAAAACTGTTAACATTAGAGAAATCACTACACTCTGATGTTGATGCACACACAAGGACAGAGCCATTTGCTCATCAAATTGTCCTTAACACAATAGTTCTCAGGTACTCCTCAATAATGAGAGATGCTATACCCCAACAGAGAAGATGTGTCCACGATAGAACTGTCCATTGTGATTTGAATTAGCACAATACAAATCACCCTCTAGAACTTAACAACAAGATAGGAAGGGAAACAAAACAAGCAATGTTGCGCAAAACAAAGCAAGAAGAGGGGAAAAGAACTAGGGATAATAGCCTGTTCTGGAGTAGTTGAAATAGAGAAAAGTATTTTTCTTTTATAGCCAAAACTTAAGAAGAGAATTAATACGTATTGAATAAAATTAATTCCGTGCATTAATCACGGCAATTAAGTGTGAAATTGAATTTTAAACGGTAATAAAACGGTTAGAAAATATTCTCTCATTAAAACACCTTAATTCTAGCCGGGTCAGACGCCCCCATATTTAAAACAGAATTTAATGAAATAATTTGAAATTAAAACCGTAAGTCTTGATTGAACCGCAGCCTTAGCTACGTCTGCACCCGCAAGCATACTCAATCCAGCAGCACATACGCAAGCTCCACAAGCACCGCAAGCAACGGAAGCTCGCAAGTACGCAAGCACCACACATGTATGAAAGGTATCTGTGCACCAACTAGCCCATTGCCTTAGTCCTCCCCCAACCACAAAAGCTTCTAAACCCTAAGGGCCCTCCCTTAGTTGCATTTTTTGTGGTAATAAAGGGAGAACTCATCTCTAGTCTCTCCAATGTGGGACTAAAGGTTCTTCATTCACAATAGTGAAAAATGAGATTGACTCCCTTAGTGACAACTAAGTCCTAAGATCCATTCCCACAAAGACTAAAATTCATTTTAAAGTTCATTTTTCTCATTTTTCTCCAATCCCCCACATGAATGAAAACCCGATAAAGTATCAGAAATCAGAAAGCGAGAATTACCTCTTAGGCAATAGGTGTCCATAAGGTCTTGAACCTTTTCTTGGTGAGAAATTACTGGAACCACTTGATGGACAGTGAACGCGATGTCTTGAACTTCCATCATTTGGTGTAGTTCATCAATAACTTCCATGCGTGATATCTCTCTAGTTGCTGTTAAGTTCGTGTCGTTGTTTCCATTTTGGCCCTGGACGTATCCCGTTCTCAAAATGCTCTAAAGAATCAACTCAGTTCTCATAGGAAGCGGCCCACTTCCTCATTCAGATAGATGAGTTCTATCAAGAGTGTTTACTGCTACACCCCACTTCAATCTTAAATTGAAACTATAGAACTCATTACGACTTAATAAAAAGTCATCTTCACATGCACTCACACTATCACGTCTACACCATAGGGAAGGGACAGAGAATAAAATTCTCTGATAGTGTTTCCTTTAACCCACCACAAATTAGTTGTCTCATTCGAAACCTTGATCTTGGGATCTCCAGTCAGCAAGGTTGAGTATCCTTCATGGCAAGTTTATTTGATGAGCTTAAGTCACATCCCCCTCGATGCATTACTAACTATCTCCTTGGACAAACTTTTCGTTAAAGGGTCTGCGATATTCTCTTTAGACCTCACAAAGTCAACAGAAATAACGCCAGTTGAGATTAGTTGTTTTAGGGAATTGTATCTTCTACGAATGTGTATACACTTCCCATTATAGTTGTTGTTTTTTGTATTAGCTATTGCAGCTTGACTATCACAATATATAGATATAGCTGGCACAGGCCTATGCCAAAGAGGAATGTCTTCTAAAAAGCATCACAGCCAAGCGGCTTCCTCTCCTGCTTTATCTAACGCAATAAACTCTGATTCCATAGTGGATCGAGTTATACATGTATGTTTGGAACTCTTCCAAGATACAGACCAGCAAGTTAAAGTGAAAACATATCCACTCGTAGACTTAGACTCCTCTGAGTCCGCTATCCAGTTTTCGTCACAATATCCTTCAAGGACCGCATGGTATCTCTCATAATTTAAAAAAAAGTTTAAAGTGTACTTTAAGTACCTTAACACTCTAATAAGTGCATCCCAGTGCTCTTTTCTCGGATTACATGTATACCTGCTCAACCTACTAAAAACATAAGCAATGTATGGCCTCGTACAGTTCATTAAATACATCATACTTCCTATAACACGTGAATATTCAAGTTGAAAAACTCCATTACCCTTGTTCTTCTTGAGTCTACAACAAGGATCATACGGAGTACAAGCAGGTTTACTATCAAACTGGTTATATTTTCTAAGCACAGATTCAACATAATGAGATTGACTAAGACTATATCCATTAGAATCTCTTTTTAATCTTCATCCCTAAGATTACATCTGCGGGGCCTAAGTCTTTCATGTCAAAGTTCTCATTTATCATGTTCTTAGTGGAATTAATTACATCCATGTTTGTACCAAGTATAAGCATATCATCAACATACAAGCATACAATCACACAGGCATCATTCACAAGTTTCGTATAGACACACTTGTCGGATTCATTTATTTTAAAACCACTAGAAATCATTACATGATCAAATTTTTCATGCATTGTTTAGGTGCTTGTTTCAAACCATACAAATATTTTCTCAATTTACAAACTTTGTTTTCACAACCTTTCACTACAAAGCCCTCAGGTTGGTCCATATAAATTTCTTTATCTAATTCACCATTTAGAAAAACTGTTTTTTTTATCAATTTGATGTATTTCTAATTTATGAATGACATCAATAGCAATTAACATCCTAATGGAAGTAATTCTCGTGACAGGTGAATAAGTATCAAGAATCTACACTTTCTATTTGTTTATAGCCTTTAGCTACTAATCTAGCTTTATATTTTTCCACAGTTCCATCTACTCATTTACAACCTATGGGTTTACACCCTAGAGGTAAATCTACAATCTCCCAAGTATCATTCTGTATGATAGAATCCATTTCACTAATGGTAGCTTCTTTCCATCATGGAGCGTCAGAAGAAGTCATGGCTTCTCTATAAGTCTGTGGATCAGTCTCATCTAAGCATGTTATGAAGTCTGGCCCAAAAGATTTTTCAATTCTAAGTCTTTTACCTCTTCTAGGCTCAATTTCATCTTCCTCTACAGGTAATGTTTGACTAGTAGGGGACATCTAGGGGATCAACACATATCATGCGAGATTCAGATTTCAAAGGAAAAACATTTTCAAAGAACAAAGTATCCCTAGATTCCATAATGGTATTCACACCAATTTCAGATATTTCAGAACTTACAACCATAAATCTATATGCAGTAGTATGTTCAGGATACCCTATGAAGACACAGTCAACAGTTTTGGATCCTATCTTGGTCCTCTTAGGTGGAGGGATATAAACCTTAGCCAAACACCCCCACACTTTAAAGTATGCATAAGAAGGTTGTCTACCTTTCCATAACTCATATGGAGTTTTATCTGATCCTGTAAAGGGTACTCTGTTCAAGACATAGCAAAATGAGAGGACGGGGTCCCCCCACAAGTTTGCAGGTAGTCCTGAACTAATTAACATGGCATTCATCATCTCCTTAAGGGTTCGGTTTTTCCGTTCATCCACACCATTAGATTGTGGTGAATAAGGAGGAGTTACTTCATGAATAATGTCGTGTTCTATGCAAAAATCTCCTATAGAGATTACATACTCACCACCATGGTCAGACCTAAAAGTTTTAATAGTGGTACTCATTTGGTTTTCAACTTCTAGTTTATAAATCTTAAAGGCTTCTAAGGCATCATCCTTACCTTTAAGTAAATAAATGTGACAGTACCTCGTACAGTCATCTATAAACGTGGCAAACCATTCTTACCACCTCTAGTTTGAACAAATTTCATGTCAACTAGGTCTGAATTAATTAATTCTAAGAGTTTAGAATTTCTCTGAATATTTTTCTTATAAGACTTTTTATCATATTTTGATTTTACACAAATTTCACATTTATGTTCATTATCCAAAATAAATTTGGGAATGCAACCTATGCTAGCCAGTTTGTTCATTGACTTATAATTTGACCAAGTCTACCATGCCAAACATTCAATGACACACAAACATAAGAAGAATCAATTTTATTCATTTCAATAGAGGTTAAATTTAATTTGTAAAGGCCCTCAGTCTTATAACCCTTCCTACATAGTCTTTATCCTTAGTTACAATGACTTTCCCAGATTCAAAAACTAGTTTAAATCCCTTATCATCTAACACACCACAAGATACAAGATTTTTGCAGATGTTCGGAACATGAAGAACTTCAATCAATGTGAGAGTTTTGCCAGAAGTGAGCTTCAGCCCAACTTTGCCTTTTCCCGCAACCTGTGCTGCGGACGAGTTACCCATGTAAAGTTTTTCTCCTTCCCCTACCTTCTGATAGGAGATGAACATATCTTTGTTTCCGCAGACATGCTTGGTATCACCAGAGTCTACCCACCAGTCTCTAACATTGGTTACCAAATTGACTTCAGACACCGTGCCAGAAAACTCGTTCTTCTTGCTTTCAACTAAATTAGCATTGGGCATCTTATTATTAAAGTATTTACGTTTCCTACAATGCATTTCCAAATGGCCAGGAATACCTCAAACATAACACGCACCTTTAATTTTACCAATGCCAGATTTTGGTTTCGGGAAAGTACCTTTTTTGTGCGGACCAGGCTTCCGGTTGCTGCGGTCCATGCTTGCGGCAGACTTGTGTTCACTGACATGAGCTTTGTTGGACATGTCCCTTGTAGAAGATACATTCTTGTCTTTTGAGCACAGCAATTCTTCCACTTGAATCTTCTTACCCAATTCAACCATACTGACTTCACCAGTTTCATGTCTTAATCTTCGTTTGTAATTAGACCAAGAAGAAGGTAATTTCTCAATCACCGCAGACACTTGAAACGTTTCACCTTCA
Source organism: Papaver californicum (assembly GCA_023531435.1). Classification (NCBI taxonomy): domain Eukaryota; kingdom Viridiplantae; phylum Streptophyta; class Magnoliopsida; order Ranunculales; family Papaveraceae; genus Papaver; species Papaver californicum. The sequence goes on from JAJJMC010030282.1 coordinate 1,179,918, forward strand.
GCAATAATTTCATTAATAATTCGCTGGAGTTTAAGAAATTGGTCTACCACAGATTTGTCATTAGTCATTTTGTATTCCAGGAATCGGGCAACTAAAACTTCTTACTACCAGCAGTTTCCGCTTCATATTTTGCTTCTAAGGCAGCCCATAAATCAAATGCAGAAAGTTTTCTTTTGCATTATAGAAATCATACAAAGCATCTTTTAAACAATTGAGAATGTGATTTTTAGTCATGTAGTTCTGTCTTCCCCAACTTTTTAATTCTCTTTCATTACCTGGATCATTCAAAGTTTCATCAAAAGGTTTCAGAACTAATTCATCCAACATGTGAAAACTCAGAAAGAACAACATCTTGGATTGCCATCTTTTGAAGTCTTTGCCACTGAACTTTTGTGGTCTGTCAACATCACTTTTAGCCATTGTTACAGAAGAAATAAATTTATTGTGTTAAGATTGTTGGATCTGCAACAATGGAAAAACTAAACAGAAGAAAACTGTTAACATTAGAGAAAACACTACACTCTGATGTTGATGCACACACAAGGACAGAGCCACCTACTGAGCAAATTGCCCTTAACACAATAGTTCTCGGGTACTCCTCAATAATGAGAGATGCTATACCCCAACAGAGAAGATGTGTCCAGGATAGAACTGCCCGTTATGATTTGAATTAACACAATACAAATCACCCTCTAGAACTTAACAGCAAGATAGGAAGGGAAATAAACAAGCAATGTTGCGCAAAACAAAGCAAGAAGAGGGGAAAAGAACTAGGGATAGTAGCCTGTACCGCACCCGCAAGCAACGGTGCTCAGCTCTGCAGCCTTAGCTACGCCTGCACCCGCAAGCATACTCAATCCCGCAGCACATAAGCTCCGCAGGCTCGCAAGCTACAAACGTGCGTGCTTCGGTGCAAAGCACCACACACGTATGAAAGGTATGTGTGCACCAACTAGCTCATTGTCTTAGTCCTCCCCCAACCACAAAAGCATCTAAACCCTAAGGGCCCTCCCTTAGTTGCATTTTTTGTGGTAATAAAAGGAGAACTCATCTCTAGTCTCTTCAATGTGGGACTAAAGGTTCTTCATTCACAATAGTGAAAAATGAGCTAGATTCCCTTAGTGACATCTAGGTCATAAGGTCCATTCCCACCAAGACTAAAATTCATTTTAAAGTTCATTTTTTTCATTTTTCTCCAACAGACGATGGGAACACTAGCTCACCCTGAGATGCAGACAACAACATAATGAAATTTAGACTTCCTGAAGGACATTTTTACCACAATATGCTTTCTCAACAGAAGGCGATTGTAAATGCAGCGAGTGTCAATTATGAGGAGGGCGTGGTGACTACTGGAGGTGACAATGGAAGCTTGTGGTTCTGGCCTGGTTCATTGGATAGTGAAGCTGGAATATATATGCTTCTCTTATGACATAACTGGCTCAAGACTTGTTACTTTGTGAGGCTGATAAGACGATCAAGATGTGGAAAAAGGACAAAGCTGCCACAGCCGAAACACATCCTCATAAACCACCTGAAGATGTTAGACGTTTCTAATCAGGTTCTGTATGGACTGATTGGTTGCTGATCCCCTCCTACTTCCTTCCTGTATTGCTTCACTGGTTAGTTACTAGTGGTAGCACTTCTCCTTGTTAGTTTGTTCTTTTGTTTTTTGTCGATGCAAAATGAAAATAAAAACGCATATACCGTCAATTCTCCAACCAGTACAAGTTTACTTGTCCTAATTAAAAGACGATTTCTTACTAGAGAAGCACAAGAGACTTTGAGAAGAAGTGGATAGACTTATTGTGTCGGTATGGGAGTCATATATTCATGTTACTATAAGAAATTCAAGAACAACTCCATTATAAAGAGGGATTAATTCGGGGATTTTATCCGCAAATCATCAATACAACTCTTTTGGAGTCATTGTACTCAAAAGTAAATGAATGCAGTGAAAAGAACAATACATGGGTAGCTGCGCGTGTAGCTATTGCCGCTACATGACGAACATTCTAAGATAGAAGACAGCAGGCAGCATAATCTATTACATTAACGTGGTGCAGACGTTATGGCAATAGGTTTCAGTCTTTCGGATTTATATGTTGCGATTACATGTCAGTTTACATGTAATCTTCATGTTCCAACTCTTAGTTATGCAGCATTAATAAGTATATACAAATCCCACAATTATTGGGAAAGTAATATATCTTTTTTTGAGATTTTTTTTGTTCTTATTACTCCTATCTTACTTAAAAAATCTAAACTCAGAGCCACAGATTATACATAACGTACCGGTGTCATGATTTGAATTATGATACCAAATCCAACACGCAATGCCAAACAATTCAAATAACACGGAAAGAAATAAACAAGCAATTTGAATTAGCTGGTGAATGATATATTATATCCTTCTTATTCTTCTTAATAAAAATAAAATAAAATAAAATTAATTACAATGCATCAAGCAATTCTGAGATCCCCAGAGAAGAAGTCTTGCTATTGAAATCGGAATATAGAGGTGAAAGTTTAAAATTATTACTGATTAACAATGACATTGCACCTGTTTATGGTCCATATATTCTGGCAATTATCCAGCGACTTCTTCAAAATACAGATGTACCTAATATAGCTAGTAGGTTCTCAACTGTCTTAAAGAACTTGTGATGTTTCTGAGCCTGTTTCTGAACAGATGCACCTAATGTAGCTAGTAAGTTCTCAACTGTACCGAAGAACGTGTAATCTTTCTCCCCGGAGTCGTCAATCAAAAGACTACCAATTACTTGAAATATATTATGCACATTGGTGAAAAGACCATGCGCATCGGTAAAAAGAGTATGCATATCGGTAGAAAGACTACACACTTCGGTAAAAGACTATCCATAGCGGAACCCACCACAATGGTAAAAAGACTACCCACAAGAGTAAAAAGACTACCAATTGCTTCAAAAAAGATATACATAATATAACAGAAGTAAGCCCCAGATACAAATAAACCAATGCCTGCGTACCCATTCAATACTTCAAGATAGAAATCCCAATCCCACCTAGGAGGTCCCGCAGGATGCCACACATAGCTGCACAACAACAGAAAACTGAAACCGCTAACAGATTTCGACCACATTTATAGCAAAACCGGGTCCTGCATCTGTAAAACAGAAGGAAAACAACAACCAATTAAGTTAGTCATGCTATGCATAAAAGCTTCATACAGCTTACCATGCGCATTGAACACAAGTTAAGAAATAGGTCAAAAACCACCTGCACGTAATGACATGACAACCACTTATACGCTCCACATAATGTGTGCAAGTTGGCCATCTGGTCCATGCGTTCTGCCTAGCAGTTTGCATAAGCAGAAGATCATTTTTCTCTGTCATGATGATTGCGTTTCCATTCCTCTGTCTACTACAAGTATGACTCTCCCCTTCAATCAATGGGATCATACAAGAAAAACAAAAAAGTTTCTTGCAATTTGGGCACTTTGATTTTGTAATACCACTATCACCACACTCGTTCAGGACACATTCAAAGCAATGAGGACAATAAGCTAGTTTCTGGGCATACTTGGATAGAATTTCTGATTCACAAAGCAAGGCAGACATCTGACAAATACTTTCGTTGGCACAATGGACTGGCATGACAATATATCCAAATTTACGTTGCAATCCAAATCAAGGCATACAATATCCGATGAATTGTTGTCGACAACTTTGGCTTGTACATACTTGGATATACAGTCGGTACAAAATGGATGTTTTGATGAGCAATCTCCTGCTTCCTTTTCTTTGTTGTTGAACTTCATATTTATAGGATGATTTGATTCCGTACAGATCTCACAATCGAATAAGAAGCTTTCTGGATCACTAATTTGTTTTTTTTCCTCCTGCTCCATAAATCCAAAGTGTTGCAACCACATACCACGCTGATTCTTCTGTTTGAGAACAAGTTTCTCTTTCTCTTCATCTTCTTCTTCAAATACGGTCCCAATTTGCTGTAAAGTACCCATTGTACCTATGCATAGGAGCATTTTGAACTGCTGCAAGATAATCCCCCATTCTAAGACGTCAATGGATTTTGTTATGATTAGGGTTTTTTCTAACAACTGACATTTATTGGAGAGAAAGAGAGGTGTTGAGATAGTCCCACATTATATAGCAACTTAAGATAAATTTCCCATTTGTCACTCAATGATGGTTTGCTTAGTTCTTTTTTTAAGAATTGTCGAATCAAATGATATTTCTGTTCAGCATTGGAAAACCTAACCTGCAAGTTGGTTTTAGAGGTTAATTAGGTCTTTAAATTTTAATATGGTATCAGAGAAGGCAATCTGTGATGAGTCATTTGACCATACCTTTATTCCGCTCACCTGATTAAACATTGTACGGCAACATAAGATCCTACACTGTTAAGGTTAAAGATGACTCATAGTGATCATTTATCAAAGAATGACTCTGGTTATCAAATGGTTGAACCTCAATTTACTTACGATACTTAGTTGACATTCATAAAAAAGATCTAATGAATTATGAGTTCAATAGATCCTGTTTAGCAGAAAGACGGATATTCGTTGCTCATTCTCAGACAATCACTTATTCACAAACCTCGTGTGGGGTTAATAGTTTTCATTTCTCATCTTATGGAAAATCTTTTTCGCTCCGCTTAGCCCTATCCCCGTCTAGGGGTATTTTAGTGATAGGTTCTATAAGAACCGGACGATCCTATTTGGTCAAATACCTAACGACAAGTACATTTATTATGGACAAAAAAGTAAAAATACAATATATGCCCAAAAAAAACTATAAAATGCCTCTCTAAATACCACAACAAACCGTGGAAGTGGGGAGACTCCGATGGGTGCTGATGTGGAGGCGATTTTTGGGCAATTTTTCTAGGTTTGAAATCTTCGCAATTTTTTCGTCGTGGGAGGGAAACCATCTCCTTCTTTTCCAATCTTGCCTGCAAATCGATCTTATAATAATAATGGGTAGGATTCAGACATCAACTCAACTTTGATTTCTTTCTTGAATGGTGTATTTGGGGATGTTTTAAACCCTAATTTTTCGAATAGAAATTTGGAGGTTTCTAGTACAAACCATAACCCTAATTCTAAAGATTTGAGATATTTATTACCTTTGCCTAGAGCAGTAACTCCTCATCTCTCAATGAAGTACACCCCTCCTGCTCAGGTCAACGGAAAAATGATTTTTGATGCTCTGTCTGATAACTTCTCAGATGGCATTAAGAAGTGTGAAGAACAGGTAGTAGGTTTTTTTGTTGGAAAACGCTTATCGTTCTCAGCTGTACAAGTCTCAGTAAGCAAACTATGGAAGCTAAAGAATGAGGATAGTATCAAACTACATGGAGGACGAGGACTGCCCGGGTGTTTTTAAATGAAAAAGATAAGAGGACGAGGACTGCCCGGGTGTTTTTAAAATGGAGCACTGCATTGGTTAGTGAATGATTCTTTTCAAAGAAAAAGAAAATCATCAAAGGTTTTGCTTGCTTTTGATATTGGAGATGAAAGATTCCAAGAAATATCTCAACCTGATGGAAAATGGGAGAAATTTGATTATAAATTTGTTGGTGTGGTGAGAGACCGTCTCTGCATGCTTTGTAGTGTTAGCAAGGTTGGTTTTGAAGTATGGGTGATGAATGACTATGGAGTAAAAGAGTCTTGGACTAAAATGTTCGAGATTGATCAAGTGATGTCAGGACCCTTTAACTACTTGAGGAGGATAGTAGATTTAAGAAACGGCGAGATCCTATTAGATGATGAGAAGAGTGATAGTTTTATTCTATATGACCCTAAACAAAAAACAGTCAGATTTCAACCGAGCCGTCTTCCGGGGAATAATATGCGTAATAATTTTGTGTATGTGGAGAGCTTGGTTTCAGTTAACTCGGGTACGCGTGTCGGGGATAAAAAAGGAAGATTAGATTACCTTGCATCAATCGAAGGCCTGCGACTTTAGAAACAAGATGACACATTTGGTAAGTGTTCTATACCATCACATCTTTTGCATTTGTCTAATTAAAACATTATGCATTTAGTTGCTTAATCTGCAGTTTATTCTCCTAGGTTTTTATTGTATTTATGTGGATTTCGATCGCCTACTCCTCTTATTGATAAAGCATAATATGAAAATAATATGAAAATCCCTGCAGAACCTAGGTTCCATCTGATGCCTCTCCATATAGGTTCCGTACACGAGGATATTAGGGAACCATCGATGAAGACTTGGTAATTTTTATTTTTGCCGAGTTCACTAATACAGGTTTACACGACTTTCATGTCCCAACCTTGAGTAATTCAAAGATGACAGAACAAGCCTCTTCTTTGTAAACGCTCGTTGTCTAACTCACCGAGAAAGAGGTGTTTGGAGTTGGTAATTTGGATTCTGAAAAAATGAAATTGAAAAATTCACTACCACTAAGTCCTTAGATAAATGCTGAGTATAAAAGACTAACATTTCTCCTTCTGTTGTAGATGGAAGTTGGTAAAACTCGAAACTGATTGCGAATAGCACCTATGGACGTGAGTAAATATTGAGTCTTTGTAATACTTACGTGTAACGGTATCAATACATGGAACGCCCTTGGCAATTTCTGTTAGGTGGCGATAGCCCATTTTAAAAAATGATTTCTGGTATTAATAATAGGGATAACCATAGAAATGCCCCAATTTGGAGGGGTCATAAACTGAAAATGCCCCAAAACGGAAAAATTAACAAAAATGCCCCAGTCCGTCAATTTATCAGTTATCTTCGGGCGTGCGAGTTCGCATGTGCGAAATTTGACAAAAATACCCCGTAATTATTTCTTATGGAAATGCCCCAAAAAAATTATCATCTTATAAAAATGCCCCAAACAGTTAAGGTAACAAAAATGCCCCAAAACGGAAAATGGTAATAAAAATGCCCCAAAAACAGAAACATGAAAGTTAATAAACGTAACATATACTTAGTAATTCTTACTAAAAACAAACAGGTACAGGAAATAACAAAAACATAAAATATTTTAGGAAGTCTTAAGTTAGAAAAAAAACATAAAATTACATATATTTTGAGTTTGGCTTTCTTTGTCTTTTCTTATCCGGTTTTTGGGGCATTTTTATTACCATTTTCCGTTTTGGGGCATTTTTGTTACCTTAACTGTTTGGGGCATTTTTATAAGATGATAATCTTTTTGGGGCATTTCCATAAGAAATAATTTGGGGGTATTTTTGTCAAATTTCGCACATGCGAACTCGCACGCCCGAAGATAACTGATAAATTGACGGACTGGGGCATTTTTGTTAATTTTTCCGTTTTAGGGCATTTTCAGTTTATGACCCTTCCAAATTGGGGCATTTCTATGATTATCCCTTAATACTAATCTGATATCTATAGTACTGTGTTCCAAAGCACCGGAAACTCAAAATCCATCATATAAATTACATATGAAATCGTACCGTATATACATATGCACACATCAAATTCTCTAACAGAAGGAGATTATATAAAAATACGTGGTTCAACTTCATCAGCATTTTGAAGCAGTTTACGGAACACTCAACGATGGAACTAGGGTGTCGCTGGGGCTGGGGGTGCTCTGGCCACCCCCAAATCTCTAAAACCTACTTCAAAGTTAAATTTTGAAGATTTATTTTTAGCCCCCCCTAAAAATTTGGTTCCTAGCCCATCCTGCTGTTTTAACTCACCTAGACTTTTAATCCTGCTTCTGTCGTGGTTTGAATACTAGATTCTTCAAAAGCCTCCGCATTTTTGAAAAGCTTTTTCCTGAGAACGACATGTATATGCCCGAAAAGTTGCTTCTTTAGTGATTCAAATGCCATATTTAACCTCTCAAACTGTTCCATTGAATTTTTATTATACATGAACAAGCTGTAGTAAAGCTCAAAATTATCATCCTCAAACGTGTTCTCGACCAAATTCAACAAAGTTTCGTATCCTTTTGTATTTATCGATGTCGATTCTAACCCAAATTTCTCTAGAATTCTCCCCATTGTATGTGTTATAAATTCTGACTCTGCAACATCCCTATCGTGCTGAGCACAAGACATTTCCACCATCCTACAACCTTCCTGAGCAAAAATATTCAGAAATTTTTCGCAACGACTAATCCTTGATTCCTCATCCCCAATTCTAACTTTATCATAAACAAATGGAAGATTTTTCCAGCTACCATTGCCACTTTCCCGTCCAAACATTGGATGTGTACATAAAACATCAAACTCTGGCGGTAAAACCTTAAGAAACAATTTTCCTGGGAACTCTTTAACCGAAAGAACGTCAACAAATAAAGTACTTCTTTTTAATCTTTGTAACGGTAACGATCTAAGAACCAATTCAAATGAAACTATAGAACTACAAATAAGTACCACCTCAGGATGTTCTTCGCATAAGTCATCAGCATCAGTGAAAAACAAAACCCCTATTTTTCGAGCTATATCAAAGTAATCTGATTGAGAATGAGCTAAAACTCTGTGTCCTTGACGAACTAGAGTTTTCGCAAGAAATTGACCAAAATCACCAAAACCCACAATTGCAATCTTTAGTTTTTTGCTTTTTTCAAAACGATCATTCACGTAAGGCTGTGCTGCATATAAAGCTCTAACACAGAAACTACGATACTTAGAAGTCTGCTTTTGGTGACTGCAAGTAAATATTGGAGCTTGATGAATGGAGTGAGAGATTGAACTCGGATTTGAATAGGGAGGTAATCTGATTTTTGAAGGATGAAGAGAAGTAAACGAGAACATTTTTCAACTTTCTTAGGATCAAATTCCTACAGCCCCTCAATATATATTGGCATCGCTACATAATAACTTTACCACTGTGCTATAACCAATGATTTTACTGCTATACTATATGTTGAGATTAGTCCCATCTTATATGAAAAATTTAAAATTATGCGGTTTATAAGTTTTGGACAATCCTAATTTTATAAATCGGTTTTCAAAGTGAATTAGACCCATAAACTTTAATATAGTATAGAGCAAACAATTTTATCACTCCGCATCACCCGATGAAATGTTCACTTTTAGACCCAACGAATATTTGATCATAACTCGGTTTGTATATTCAAAAGTGGACAATTTACCATTTTCGGTTGTGATTCTGAGGAGTCTCTTTTCCTTAGATCTCTAACTTCTTGGAAATATGATCTGTAATTTACACATGATCATGGATTGAGCCATACTTGATTTTTTGTCCAAACTTTCGAGTGTGAGCTACTATAAATTAAAACAATGTTTTTGATCGTGACTCTTCCCGGGTTACTAAAATAAACTCATTACCTAACAAATTAAATTAGCAAGTCAAAAATAAAAAATTAATACAAAAGAAAAAAATAAATCTAAACGTCTCTCATAATTTCAATCTTGAACGCATGCTTAATATTAAAATCCATTTTTATGTATATTCCTTAAAAAAATATATATTCGATATGCTCATCTGATTGTGTAGTTTATAGATGATCTTATTATCATACGATGTTTAAGATTTCACCTCTTTTTATATTACTTCCTAAATAAGGATGATAAAGTTGGACTCATAATATCGAACACTACTATTTTATCATGCCGAGAATTAAAAGAGAATTAAGGAAATAAGATAGAGCTCCGGATCCTCTTTACCAAGAAAACCCATTTGCTTGTGTCCGCGCCAATCACTGATCAACACGTGATTTTAGTTCTTAACTACCGTAATAAGAGTATCTCCAACATAAACTTGATAAATTCCTATATTTTAGTTCTTTTATACTTATGTTTTAAGAGTATCTTTAACGGAGTTTGGATATCTAAGGAAAATTGATGACACCTTGGATTTTAGAGATTCTTTTTTAAAAAACATCAATGGTGATTTTATAGTTAAAGTTTAATCTGATTTAGCTAATTGAGTTTGGATGAGAGTATTTAAAAATAGATACTTCTATTCAGACCCACGTCATGTATTTTTAATTTTTAAAACTATTTTTTTCTATGAATATGCTAATAAAAGAAAACCAATTGTGTACATATCCAAATTTATTTAAACTCTGCTAGGGATCGTTCTTAAAACATAAATATATTTCTAATATTTATGTGTGGAATATTAATAAAATTTGATTTTACTTTATCTCCACCTAAGATACATATCCAAACATCATTGGAGATGCTCAAACAAAAGAATATTTTTTCAGCAAAACTTCAAAGGTGAATGTGAAAATGATTTGGGTGTTTTTTTTTTCTTTCAAAATATATATAAATTAAAAAAAGAGAAGACGGAAGTTGTACACAAGATACAGGCAGCTCAAGTTAAAACAAGAGCTCGAAAGATACAAGACTCAAGTCACGGAGTTATCAAAGCAAAAACAAAAAATTAAGCAGGTTGCCAAACAAATTGTTAGAGTTTTATTTATATTATTTTCACTTGTGGATAGTAAGTATAGAAATATCTTGCAATTAGTTTTTGTATCTGAACAAGAATTTTATTAAATAAAAAGTTTAACTTGTAATTTTTTTTTTAAATTTAACCAAAAGTTTAGATAAGGTGACGGGCTGACGACTGAGTCACGACCAGATCGTTCTCTTTCATAATTTCTCTAATTATTAGAGATGTTCTAAGCCTTTGAGTGATCTAAATTTTATAAAGTTACAAGGGTTAATATATTGAGATTTATAGTGATATCGAGAAAATTTTTATGTAAGATATTTTGGGAGACTATATGAGTGACTTTTTTGAATTCTCGGTGATTCATGGAGACAAAAAAAAAAAGGAATTTCACCTTATATCCATCAAATAAGGTAACATATGTTTTATACAAAAATCATTTAAAAAATAAATAGATAAATAATTCAATGACAAACACTAATAGGTCTATGCATGCTAACTAGAAATTGTAACTATTTTTTTCAACCAAATTATTAAATCGAACTGAACTTGAACATGAGGCACGCATAATTTTATAGGTTTTTGACATATAACTTTAGTTGTTTTTTTTTTCATTTGCATGGACTTAATTATAGCTTATTTGATTTGTTATTTCGATATTTTTAATCCTTTGAAGAAAGATTAAACAAAAATCTCTTAGATATCACATATTTTAGAGAGATTTTTCTCAAACTTTTTATGGTGTAATTTATCATAAATTTCAATAAAAGTTCCCCAAAACCTAAAGTCATTAATTTGACTTGTTAGTTTCAAAAGTAATAATTTTTTTTGTTATGTACCTAAATTGTCTCTCTTCCATCAAGATATTTGACATGTTAGTTTCAAAGTACTTATATATATTTGTTAGTTTTACTGGTAAATCAAATGTTTGTTTTAATTTAACTCGATTTTTAATGATCAAAAAATCATATTATATAAAATATAAAACATATTTAGGTTAAAGTGAAAAAGTGATAATAATACTTTTGCTAAAACAGAGGGAGTATTATTTTTACTCCCGTCGTTTATATTAGGTTTTCAAAACTGAACATCATTATAAATACGAATTATATTGGTACATTTTTCCAGCAATGGATTAGATAAAATCTAATCCGTAATAGTCTAATACGATCTAAAGTAGAAAGGACATAAACGAGGAGGAGCCAGAAATCTTGCTATAAAGAGGCAATTTTTTTTTGAATGGAAAACTAAGCATAAATGGGCGTTGGAACTCAAAATTTTAAAATTATTAAGCTTGGGAGTCAATCCAACAAGGTGGGCAACTGAACCCTTTTCATGGCCAGGCTCCGTAACTGGACATTAAGACCGTTTAGATTGTCATGATTTATGTCTGTTTCTCATAAGGCCAAGCACTATGGTGAGGCCTTTCGCTTGGCTATAGATTAATTATAGCCAAGCGAAAGAGAGGTCAAAAAATTACTACTATGGGAAAAAAAATTCACTCGGCTTGCTGAGACTTGACTTGACCAGAAAGATACCTGGTATCCATCTTTATAGCATTTTTTGACAGAAACCTGTCCGAGTTTCTCTTTATTCTATATTTTCCAAGAAAAAATAATTCTCCTCCCTCCTCAAACCATTTTCACCCCCTTTTGATCTTCAAGGTGTCATAGGTCGAGTTATTGCGTGAAATTTAAAGGGTTTTCTCCATACTCATTGATGATTCTATTGCATGTTTCAATTTCGAATTCCATCCACAAAATCATCAAAGGTAAGTTATTATACCATTAGGGTTCCAAATGCAACTTTCTTTTGATAATCATGAAATTGTTGATGTTTGATTGATTATTTACATTGTAGACAACTCAATAACAACATTAGAACATAGATATAGTATGAAATCCATGATTATTACTTGTTTTGTGATGTATTAATGATGAAAGGCCTATTTAAAATGAAATTGTTACTATTTTATTGGTGTTGAATGTTGATTGAGCCCAATTCGAAGTAGGGTATTGAGAAATTGAAATTGAAATTGTTGTTACAAAGGTACAAATATGAGTCTCATGCATGCCTATGTGAGACACACATAAGGAATTGATTTAAATACTTCAAGAAAATTCAAACAACGTCTAGGCATGGATGAAGTATTGTTTGAGAAATTGTTAGGAAAATTACTTGAAGTGGACAAAGAATGGCATCAACGTCCGGATGCAACTGGTGTAATGGGGCATTCTCCACATATGAAAAAGTTTGTGCAAAATTATAGATGCCGATAGTATCGACGACTACACTCGTATGGGAGCCACAATAACATACTATTACGTAAAGATATTTTGCAACTTAATATGCCAGCATTTTGGACCAAGATACTTGCGTGAACCTACTCCTGAAGATGTGAGGAGGTTGCTAGATGAGAATGTCGAGCATGGATATCCTGGAATGCTAGATAGTATTGATTGTATGCAGTGGTCATGGAAGAATTACCCAATAGCTTGGCAAGGAACATATCGGGGTAAAGAGACGTACAGTTCTGTGGTGTTAGAGGCGGTGACATCATATGATTTATGGTTTTGGAATGCCGTTTTTGGAATGCCTGGGGAAAATAACGACTTGAATGTGTTTGCACACTCACCCCTTTTTGATAACATGCTCAAGCGTATAACCCCTCTATGTTATTATGTCATCAACGAGCATCAGTACAAAATGGGTTATTTCTTAGACGACGGCATCTACCTAAAATTGACAACTATTGTACAATCTTACACTCGAACATTGGTGATTCCAGACTTGGTAAGATTCAACACGTATCAAATGGTTAAAAGGAAGGATGTTGAGCGTGTTTTTGGAGTACTAAAAGGGAAATTTAGAATTGTCGGATCGCCCTATAAGTATTGGAAAGATACTGACTTAAACCTAATAATGAAATGTTGTCTTATTTTGCATAACATGATTATTGAGCATGAATGTTGGGATAGGGAATGGGCTGCAGTTGTTCCTGTTCCAATGTCGGGGCCTATTGATAATCGTCTTATTTTTGTTTCCAGTCTTAAAAACCTTGAATTTCACCTCCAGTTAAGGTATGATCTTGTTGTGCATATTATAATGCATCCTGGTAGATGAGTAGTAAACCTAGTATAACTAGATAGAGGTTCAAGTTTGAAAGGTTCTGATATGAAATATGTACAAGTACCTTCATCAAAAAAGGAATCACCGCAGAGTCATTAGACGAAGAAGAATATCCTGGTTAAACTGAAGAAGGTGTATTTGATTATTATGGTCAAGGTCCAAACGATGACTAAGATGGTGGATCTCAATATCATGAACATGTTTCATATGGGTATGAAAACGTAGGTGAGCCTGCTTATGGAGATGGATACGCAGAGGAAGAATACGCCGATTTCGATGAAGATGAAGACGGAGATTTTGATGGACGTGGAGATGGATATGGAGGTGCAGACTTGAACGAACCTTAGATGAAAGATAGTTTCTTTATCATTTTTTAGTTTTAAGTTTGAATGAATGTAAAGTTTGACTTTTAGGTTTGATTGTGGTTGCTCGAATATTAACAGCTCTAATAGATGAGTCATTGGACCTTGATAGACACATTTTAGTGTCTAAATTACACCTTAATTTCTAGTGAGTTAGTATTCGATTTTGTGTCTATTACGTGTTTTTATGCTTTTGTAGGTACATTAGAAGAATAAAGATTTGTGGAAAAATTGGCTCAAAAAGTGTTCAAAGCACCCGGAAATATGGATCCAGGCACCCACACTTTGGATTGGGGCACCCTTGGATCGGGATGAGCTGGATCGGACCAACTCAGCGGGTCAACTCGGCCCAGTCAACTCGGTCAAAGTCAGTTGACCGAGTCAAAGCTTCATCGGCAGCAGAATTTTGATCCAGATTTTTTAGCGATTTCATCACAAATTGATAAGTACCCAATCTAATTAAAGGTTCGTATAATCGATTAGAAGCTCTAGAAGCCGAAGATAAGGGCTGGAGAAGCATGAATTTGGACGGAAATAGGAACACATCTCTGTTTTGGATTACTACTGATTTCTCATCAAATCACCGAGTTATAATGGGATTAGAACATCCTAGAAGATTCACAGGGCCTATATAAAGAGTTTACAAGCCTCAGAAATAGATATACAAGCCTAGGGAGCGATTCAGAAGAAATCCGGTGAAGTTCCGGTGCCGCCGGTGACCTGGTGGTGCTCCGGCCGGCGTGTTCTTCATCCACCATCACCGAAGAAGACGACTCAGTAACATTTATAAGTGTTGTTGTTCCACTGTTGCAGCTCTGCTCCTGTTGCGTTAAGTTTTGAACGTTCTGTTGCTTAAAGCTCTTTGTAACAGCTGAACCCTGTTCTGTGACACTTATATACGTATCTGTTCAGCTGTTGCACTATTCTTTAACCTTGTAATCAATATTTTGAGCAATGAAATCAACTTTTGAGCAAGTTTTCTTCACCATGGGGTAAGTTTATTTACTGGGATGATGGATAAGGTATTTTTCTAAATTTAATGTGATTTAATTATTTTTTAATAATTATTTATAATTCTTTTATTATTATTTGCATGGATTTAAAT
>JAJJMC010030282.1:1194899-1252420 GCA_023531435.1 Papaver californicum
TCTCTAGTGTATTTTCCTGATTTTTATTAGTTTAGATTAAGTTTAATCATTACCTTCACAAGTTCGAGAATCGAATCTTTATTTACCACTTCTAAAATTACATCAGACCTCAACGGATATGTTTTTCAAAAATTTGACTTTTGCAACGGCTCCTTTCCAAATGTTCCTATAAATTCAAATCTTCTTCACGTCACTCCTCACATCTTCTTAACTTCTTCAGCACCAAACATCCACTTCTTCTTCACATCCACTTCAATTTTAATTAAAAACAATATCTTCAAAAAATTTATGGCTAGCTTTGATCCAGTAGAAGATTTAGTTATCTGCAAAACTTGGATCACCCAACACATTTCTTTGTAAACCCTCACGAGAAACAACTCGTCCACCAGGGTCGTTTGGTGGTTTAAAGTCTTGTTACACATGCTAAGTGTAATCGTATTTGCTACGAAAGTGAGTTAGGGTTTTAATTAAGTATTGTAATATGCGTTCGTTATTTGTACTTAAATCGGCGTAATCTATTTTGGAATGAATAAAATAACGAAAGTAGCATAAATAACCAGTATCAATTATTCAAAACAACATTACATCACTAGATGTTAAGATATCTCATTTTCGCAGGAGTCGCAGTTGTACTTAGCACGTGCAACAGCTTTAAACCATAAGGTGGCTCCAATGGACGAGTTTTGTCTCGTGAGGGTTTACAAAGAGATATACCCACAAAAACTATAATCTAACCAGTTATTCCTCGTTGTCGGAATTATCATGAGTTGGTTGTCGTGCTAATAATTTCGGGTTCATATGAGGAAAGATGTCTACCATCGTTGAGTAGCACTGATTAAAACGGAATGGCGTTCCGTATTTTTCAAGATATGTAGTACATGAAGCTTCATCCTACAATAAACAACCAAAAATATACTCAATAAGTGTATTATTGGAAAATACTCTTTAAAATAAAATCCAATTAAATGGTAAACACTTACAATCATTTGGTTTTTCATCCATGACGCCCTTGTTCGATATAGTCGTATTTGTATTACCACTAACCTTTGCACAATATTTTTGATAATCCAGATGCGATTTCTAACCGAGTTGCAGCTGCGATTATTTGGGTTCCCATCAATCTCATTAAACATTTGGAGAAACTGGGACCAGAATAACGCCGGGGGCATATTTTTTCCGAAGGGAACCTGTGTAACATAATAGTAAGACCAAACAAGGTTTTGATCTTGTTCTTCAATATAATTAGCCATTACTACTACGAATAGTGAAGACTATAAAAATAGGAACGATGAAAAGCAAAGAAGTTAATGGGTATGAGAACTTGCTAATTTGTTGTGTGTTATGTTGAACGAGAAGTGTTCTATTTATTGAGATAGAATATCGGAATGATTGCCAACACTGTGAACATCAAAGGCAAAAAAATGACTCATAAGGTGAACATCGAAATTAACAAAGTAAAGATGCAAGGCTGATATTTGTAGTGTCTAGTCTTTTATCGTGTGGTCGTTCAGAATAAGAGATATGCAAGGATGTTATTTGTAATGTATAGTCTTTCAACGTGTGGTCATTCACAATAGAGCATTGCAATGCGTCCACCAGATGTTTTTGCAGTTTTAGTCTTGTCAAGTCAAGTAGGAGACGAGTAGATATGCTAATATTTGCAGTGTCTAGTCTTTTATCGTGTTGTCATTCTGAAATCTGCAGTGTCAATTAATAAAAACCAAATTAGTTATTCAAAACAACAGTACATCATATTCCTGAAATTCAAACCGCTAGTCACACTAAAACATAACGACACTTAATCAGTCCATTCCACATAAAGACACACTGGACATTTCTACAAATATTTTTTATACGTGTTTTTTGCTTTAGAAGTGTTTGTTTTCATATAAGTGTTACAATTAGGCATTGAGCATTCAGTAACATTAGAGCATTCAAATTGAATTATGTTTGGACAGTGCTTGGTTTGGTGACCTTCTTCTCCATAGCGGTTGCACACACACGTCTTTAATTTGGCTTTAGCTTTGAAGTTTTTGCAGAGATCATTTACCCTTTCATGTTCCTTAGCTTTCACAGCATCGTCTAGCAACTGTGCTTCTTCACGACAATTTGGATATTGACATTGCAAATACCTAATTTTTTCCAGTTGTGATTCAATGGCCATTTTGATGCCAGGATAACCTACTTGTGTACACTTAGAATTAATACGTCCAGGGGAATTGCATCAGACTATGGTTATCCATGAAACATAATGGACAAACCTCTCTTTCTTCCATACATAATATTTGTTTTCTTTTGCTTTTAGAATACATATTGAAGGTGTTGGAGTTGCGAATGCTTTGGGTAAGTTTTATTTAGAATAAATGATAGAGAGTGGTGGTTTTATACGAAAAAAATAACCGTTATATAACCGTTGATATATCCGTTGGATGTAAGGTTCAAAAAATATACCCGTTACGCGTTATATAACCGTTTGATGTAAGGTTTAAAAAATAGATTCCTTGGCCCTTTATGCATATAAATAGGATAACCCATTCTCCATCAAACACTACTTCATTCAAAAAAATCATTCTCCATCATTCACTACTTTCTTCAAAGTAAGACTCTTTTGCAATGGCAAATCCATCATCAACTACCAATTCAATTGAAGAGATACTCAGAAGATGCAAACGAACTACTCCATCATTATCATCAACTACCAAATCAATAAGTGTTATGGAAGAAGAGATACGCAAAAGAATCAAACAAATTAGTGCCATGGATAAAGAGGTACTCAAGAAACAAGGTTACGACCAATTCCAACTAAGGGAAAGATTGAAGTATGTTGAGGAAGAGATAAAATGGGTTAGGAATTTTTACATCATCTTGGATCTTCCCGAAGAACATCGGAATGAGGGTACATTTTTGAATCTGGTAAAAACAAGACATTTTGTTCCCCAGTTGGGCGCGAAATACAGGGGTCCACGCTTTGATTATAGAGACGACTATGTTTATGATAAGACCATTCATGTTAAGAAGTTGTGCTATAAGTACAACGAGTTTCTTGCTAGGCACAAAGGGGACAGGTTTGCGGCACAGGATGCTTATACCAAATGGAGAGGAGAGCCATTTTATCATTTCGAAGATGCAAGTATAATATAAAATCTTATATCGGAAAATAAAGGAAGATTTATCTCTTTTTCGTGGTTTAGTATTATGTTATGCATGTCTAAATATATTAGGTCTAAGTATCACCTAATTTTAAGAAAATATGTAATTTTAAGTTTTTATCTATTAATGAAAAAATGTCTTACTTTTAGAGTAAGTGTAATTTCAATTTTTAATTAACAAAGATTGTTTTAAATTAGTGATCAATTTTTACATAAATATCCGTTGATGTTAATTCGAAAAATAGAGTTGTTGGTTAAAGTTTTCATATGAAAAATTTAATTACTCGAAATTTAAAGTTTTCATTAATTCAAACAACAACTACATTGGAAATTCATTAAAATTAAAAATAACACTGCTAATTCAAAATTAAACTTAAAATTTAAAAAACTAAACTGAAAATTAAAATATTAATCTAAATTACTTCTTCAGGGAAAAACATTTAGTGTTGGATCACTTCGTCATCCTCCGAATCATCGACGGCGATTATATTCAACCTTTTCAAAATATCACTTTGTTTCTTTCGATAATATTTTCTCTCCGATGGGGCTAGGTTTGTAAGATCCATACCCATAATTGCATTATCTTGTTGCTTTTGCGATTGAGACGATATTTTTTGGTTACCAGAAAAAATTTCAAAGAACTTGGCTTGCATTTGTGCTCTTTTTTCTTCTTTTCTTAAATGTGATTGTCTAAAACACTCGAGTATTTCTCCAGTTTTTTTATCGATACTCGATTCATCCATCTCATTTGAAGTACCACCTCTTTATCCCCTGCAAATACCCTGCTCGCGGTCCTTCTTCATCCTTGCTTCTTTTTTGGCCTTTTTGGTACCTATGGGCCTCTCCATATGCTTGTGGTGCCAACGAATCTCTCAATTAGGTAGTACTTCCGTCCCATTGTGCTGCTGTAAAGTCTAAATATTGGGCAAAAAAAGCATTGTTTTGCTTGACGGTGAGTTGATAATCAAACCCAGGAAGATTATCTTTCATAATTTCATAACTAGCAGCATACTTGAATGGTTGCCTGTTTGGGTTTGAAATTTCTCCTGGCCAGCTCGAGTCTGAAACATAGGAGTTAAAACAATCATTTAGTTACTAATATCACCAGTCAGAAATAACTTGATTCAATTATACAACTTACAAAATCTTTATGTGAAGCACCGCTTTTACTTTGCCGATATATAGCGTTAAGAATCGACACAAATTCTCTCACGTCTTTTTTGATTGCTTTCATCTTAGTTTTTAAGGAACTTGGGTCCATATTATAAACATTTCCGTTTTGTAATACAAAGACTTCGTGAGTACGTTGTCAAAATAGAACCGATGCTTGCTGAGAACCAATGATTTCATCACAACTCACAGAAATATAAGCATTTGTAAGATCAATATCTTTTTTTTTTGAACAAAGTTCTTATTATCCATATTGAAGAGAAGATATTTTGAGTTGTATAGAAAATTAAAGAAAATCTCAATTGATTGAGACAAAATGATAAATTAGAGGGGATTTGAGTAGGAAATCTAGTTAAAAGAATTTGGTTTGGTGTGATTTGAGAAGAAAAAGATGTTGCTATATATAAAGAAAAGTTCTCAAAAAATTTAAAAAATATTCGTTGGGATCCGAGGGTGGAGAACATAGAGCCGTTAATGGTGATGGATGTCCAAGATCGGGTGTGAGAGAGGTGTAAGAAAAAAAAAGGGTCAAACAAATATAATTCTCGAGACGGATTCCCAGGAACTGTCAATATTGTGATGGAAATCTGGGATCCGTCTAAGAGATTCTTAAAGCGTATTTTTCTGACGGATACATGGTATCCGTCTCTATCGCTTGGCTATAGCTAGGATCAGATGTGATCACTTCTCTAACAAAGCCAAAGCTTTGAGCCAGATTAAAACCAAGCAATGTCCCATAGCACTTACTTTTCGCTAGATTTAAGCTATAGTCAAGCAAATAACCAACCATAATGCTTGGCTTAAGTAAAAATAACTAATCAGTATTTGATTTCAAGAGAAGATCTTATAAAATAAGTTTTTGATATTTTATCCACGATTACTAAATGTATTCATGGGAATTATGGTACCTAGCTAAACCAAGATCTACTAGATATGATAAAATACGGTTATTTTAAAGTAAAATAAAAAATCTCATATACACATAATATCATTAATGGTTAATACGTTCCTGATTAATTGGTATTATTTAATTGTATTAGTTGTTAGATTAGTTTATTTATTTATTATTTATTTATTTATTAGTATCTTTTTTTAATTTTTTTAATTTTTTTTATTATTATTATTTATTTATTTATTTTGAAAATTACTTTAGTTAACCAGAATCGGTGGCTATAAAAATTTATTCCTGCCAATTCTGAGCATGAACCAAAATCGGCAGGTATTAAATGATTTACCTGCCGATTATTTTTGATGTTTTCTTGAATGAAGAACATTTATAAGAATCGACAGGTATTAAGTGACTTACTTGTCGATTGTGGATGTTGTTTTTCGTGAGTGAAGAAAATAAACTAGAATCGGCAGATACGATGAAGAACATATATTAATTCTAATATGAATATGATTTTGAGAGATTTGTATAACCAAAATCAGCAAGTTGGAAGCAGTTCATAAGCCAATTGTATCCTAAAAAATATCTAGAAAAATAAGCATTTTTTTTAACAAGAACAATCGGTTATCGTGCAAGTGCCGCATTGACCGATTATTTATGAACCATGAAAATTTTAAAAAAAAAATCAAAAAGTTTGATTTTTTTTCTTTCAATTTTTAATTTGTTTGAGAGAAATCAAAATAGATTGAAAATTTTGAATTTTTATATTAAATATAAAAATATAAATATAATTTTAATTAGTAACATCAACTTAACATTTTTACCTAATTTAGACACCCGTTATTTACTAACTAGTTCAAACTAGTTAGTTCAAAATTAGTAGGCCATAGTTCAAACTAGGTTATGGTAAGCGATGGTTATTTGTTTAATTGGCAAGCTATGGTGACCTCTTATTGCACCTAACGGTTGGTATAAAGTGACTTCTAATATTTTACTATTTGTATAGTGTTTGCATTAAATAGTTGTTTATAACATTTAATCAAATCATCTACATCTATAGATTGATAATGGTAGTAATTCATATGGGTGAAAATACACCATAAACATATAAAAGTTTACAGCATTTCTTGAAAAATCTGTTGCGTGATGGATTAAAATGGGCTTCAAAATAAAGACTTTCACTCAAGTGTCGCAAGATCGTGACTCATTGGTTAGTTAAGATTTACTATTTGCGTTGATAACTCAAATGAACGTTAATTCAAATTTGTGGTGGACTCATATGTTGGGTTTTCCCTAAAAGCGTACATGCAACGTGCACTTGCAAGGTAGTCCGTAGACCTATCTTTTGGGCTTTCCTGAAAAAAATTCTACCACGAGGGGTTATCAGCTAATAAATTGCTTAAGTAACCCTCTAGTTGTTTTTCTTAAAGATTCTCCGGGGACTATTCTGATTTTAAGAGGATCCTTTCTAATTTTTAATCTAAGTTATTATAAAGTAAAAATCAAAACCCTTTACCTACGTATATTTATTAATGGCTAAAATGTCTTTATATATATTTTATTGATTTTACATTTATATTTATATTTTTTTTATTTGTATTTTATATTTTGTTTTATTTTTGTTATGTTTATTTTTTTTCTACTCTTTTTTTTGGTTATGTTCGGTTAAGTTTTTTATTTTTTCAGGCGAACTTCAATTAGTTCTTCGCTAATAAAAAATAAAAATAAAAATAAAAATATAATATAATATAAAATTTAAAATATTTGTAAGGATTATAACATAATTTAAATAAGTAAAGGGTAATTTAGTCATTTATTAACATTAGAACACCATTTATCACCAAACAATGGACAGACTATTCACTTAACGGTCCCCAAAAATTCGTGTTTTTTTTATGAGTTTAAAATAATGTAACAAAAGAAATCTTGTTTTGATGGGCTTGGTCTTTAAGTTCCTCGCTTATTTTGGGCCTACCACTAAAAGTTAAAATATGATCATTATAAAAAAAAAAAATCAAAAACCCATTATCCAACTATTTATGTTAATAAATAATATGCTTAAATTAATATTAATTAATCGTGTTAGTTGTGAATTAATTGTTGTTAATGAATAGTCAAAACATAAAAAAATTGAATTTTTTTGATTTTTTTGTAAGAACATCAACCAAGAATCGGTGGATGTCCAGGCCCTCGTAAGCCGGTCTAGGTTGATGTTCTTCATTGACGAAGAACATGAAGAATCAACGTATACGGGTGCTCATATTGACCTGTTTTAGGGTAAAAATAAATGTAACGTAAAATAGTACTTTCATATATGTTCGAGAGATCAAGCTCGAACAGGACAAGCCTAAACCAAGAAATAACCGTTCACGTCCTGCTTCAATCACAAAGGTGGAGAAGACTGAGTAGGTCTTAGGGGAGGGAAGAAAAGAAGGTTGAGAAATTCTCAGGGTAATGAGTAATTATAGTGTGTAAAGAATAATGGATTATGTCTGGGATGAATCGCTAGTTATTTATATCTTAGTTCTTCTTGTTGTTGTTTTTGAATAGATGAAGCCATCTATTTATAAATCTAAGAAGACACACTGATTTCTCGTAAGTGGTGGAAGTTAGAGAAAAAGTGGAGGAGCAACGATTGTGGAGATTGTAGTGGAGTCATGTCCGAAAATAAGGAAGACTTGTATGACCACTACTACTCGACCTCTCAACTGTCTTGTAATTGTCCCACTACTTGTTACCTTTTTGTTTGTGGATGTGTTGCCACAACGCACAATTGCCGTAGACATGGTTGTTTTAATGGCCAAAAGTCAGCTTACAAGTAGTAAGCCATAATTCTGAAAGTGTTTTAAAGCCAATATTGCGAGGAGATTTCCTGCTGTACAAGGCTAGCATTGATATTAGGCCAGTACTGAGAAGAATGTCGTATTTCTAAGGAAGCAGTTAGCAAGGCTTGTGCTAATGGAGACGTGCTAGCGCTTCTGGTCAAGGAAGCTAGCGCTTCAGTCAAGGAAGCTGCTAGTATAGGAAGCTAGCGCTAAGAAAGCTTGCAGTGCCAAAGAAGATAGCGTCGAGGACATGCTAAGATGAGACGCTAGCCAAGAGATGTGCTAGGCTGAGATGCTAGCCAAGGGAAGCTTCCTAGTTGAGACGCGCTAGCTAGGATGGAAAGTTTCTCCAAGGATGCTTCCTAGCTGGAATGCGCTTACGTTGAGATGCGCTAGCTAGCCTGGAACGCTCCTCCAAGAACGCTCCCTAGCTGAGACGTGTTTTCCTAAGGAAGCTTCCTGCCAGAGACGATGTGCCAAAGGCGCTTGGGCCAAGACGCTTGCACTAAGGGCGATTCGTCTAAGATGTCATGCCAAGAACGCTGCTAAGATGATACGTGCTAGCGATGAGACTTTAAGCCAAGGGCGCTTGTGGCTGGAACCCTTGTTCCAAAGGTGTTTGCTAGGTGAGACACGCTAGCCATAGATGCTGCTAGGATGAGAGTTAGCGCTAATGCGCTGCTAGAAAAAGAGGCTAGAGCTAGCTTGGCGCTAACGCGAGAAAGGGCTAGGGTTAGCCTAGCTCATAGGCACAATGCGTCTTCGAAGGTATTTTTCTTTGTTTGTGGCGTGTCCAAGAGGAGTGGCGCATAATTCGTGGCTTGTCTTCGAGCAAACCTCTAAAGTGACATATTTTAAGCTCATGACAGCAATTTATGATGTGTTCTTTGCGAACAAGGCGTTAATCCAAAATTTATTTTGGGGATTACACATTAGTGTTTTAGAATATGCTTATAGTGGTAAAAAATTGATGTTGTTTAAATAAAAATTTGAGTATCAACATTGCTCTAGGAATAACACTAGAGAAGACATTGGATACAGAGAAAGCTCTAGGAATAGCACTAGAGAAGACATTAAGCTCTAGGAATAGCACTAGAGAAGACTCAAGTTGCTCTAACTAGTGGGCAATCCATTTAGGAGCTCGAAGCTTATTATGTAGAGATTATAGACTACAGGGTCAGTATAGAATGTCTGTAGTTATTTGTCGAGAATGTATTCTTAATTCTCTTGCGGAATAAGTAGAAGTACAGTATTTCACGTTTTGATGTTGTTTTAGAAATATGCACACAAATATATGCGGGTGTTTCTAGGTTCCTGCAGCTAGGCAGATGGGTGATTTTACAATTATGACCCTTGTCAGAAACCCACCATCTACATTAAGTCCCCTGCTTATTGAGGAACAATAATTTTGCACAGTAAGCATTAGATGGTGGTAATATGCTTATGGAAATTATATATGCATAATCGAAAATTTAAAAGTATTGGAAGATGTACTTAGCTTCTGTCTTCCGAGTACTGAGATGTATGCCCCTTAGCTTAACCCTAGCTGGGATTAATAGATTTCCACGTTCTTGTCAGGAAGGCTAGCTTTCCAGTGAGTTGAGAGGGGATGTGGTTGGCTCCGGGTTTGTTTTTTTTTGAGACAGGTCCGCTTCATCCCAAATAGAGGATCAAATCAGCTGGATCGATTCTTCAGGTATGTGTCCAGCAAGAAGTATTGTTAGCTTTATCTCCTCCGGGCAATGTCTTTGATGCATAGTTGGGCCTTAGACTCAAACTTTATTGTGAGCAAGTAGTAGACATCTGTGCTTACTTAGGTTTTGAGTATGCAACGATCAAGTGCTAGTGATAGCGTCAGCAAGACGCTAATATATGAGAGACAAGACACCCAGAGACGATGTTTAGTTGTTGTTAGTAGCAGTAAAATTGGAAATATTTGAAACCGACAGAAGAAGAAGATGGTAGATCGGAACTGCAGGTAGGGCTGGCGGAAAACTCCAGTGCTCTTGTTGTAGAAAGGTTGATGACGTCTTCTAGTATGGTGAGATCTTCTTGGAAGATGCAGTGAGACTTGAGATGATAGTATGTCTGAGAAGATGAGAGTCCACGTGCGAATAGTGTCTCTGTGAAGCTGAGTCTTCTGAATCCCGTCTGCAAACCTTAGTTTGTACACCGCTAACTCCAGAAGCTGTTGAAGTTTCATACGGTGTCGTATTTTGATGTTTGACCCCAACTTTTGAAGCTAAGAGACCAATATATCATATGTAAAAGAAATAATCATCCGATTCATAATTTTCTAGGTCATACAAACTTGCGTAAACATTTGTGATTAGTAATCCCGTGTGAATTTTCAGATTCTGTAGACTTTAGTTTAAGAGCCATATCTCCTAGCTCATGTCCCCGATTGATGTTCCCTTCTGGTATGTCATAGTAGAGACACAGACGAACACTTTTTGTGAAGGATGCTTTGACCCGTTCCTTACCATTTGTTATCATGTCCTTAATTTGTAAATTGAAGAGGTACTGAAGGGAACATCAAAGAATAGAGGAGTGGACCGAGCTGATGTTGGAAGGTGGCGTGTGCTGGAGGTGCAAGACGTGCACACTGGAGGCATGGCAGGGCGTGCACCAGAGGAAGCACATCGTAAGATTTTATGATGAACATCTCGCTGGATCCCTGACCAGCAATTTGCAAAAAAAAAGTATTCTGGAAGTTAAGAGGAGGAGCCTGAATCTGAGGTGACGTTCTAGATGTGATCAAGTAAGAAGAGGAGAATTCTTAGTCGTGTGAGAACTGATGTAGAGAGGTCTTGTTGCTAGTACCGTTGCTGATCAGACCTTGTAGTTGAAGGATGTTACTATGTTAAACTTTCATAAGTGAGGGAGTCGTTATTCCCCAAGTGTAACTCACTTGGATCCGCTACCTGACAGAAGATTATTTTTCGGTATCGTCACAGTCCATGCTTCCAGGAATTTGAGAGGACATGGGAAATCATGAAAGTTGGAGTCGTCCTTTGTTATCGTCTGGGTTGTTGAGATGCCACAGGGATGCTTTCTGATTTTTTGAGAGTCGCGCCTTTTCATGCTCCTTAGACTCACAAGCTTGACGTATCCCTCTGGAGGTGGTAACAGGATGATGTATCTTCACTGTCGAACTTTACGAAGAATCTGATCTCATTGATGTTGATGGAGTCACAGTGATGTATTCCTGGGAACTAGTCAGAGAGAGGTTGGCTCTGGTCCTGATAAAGGCTGGCTCTGGCTCTGAAAAGGGCCTGGCTCTGGCTCTGATTATTGATGTGTCCATGAGGGACGAGTACTAGAGTGGGGCAAGTAACTCGAGGATCTTCCGTTAGATTGGATACGTCTCCAGTAAGCTTGTTCTCTTTATGATCATGAAAGAACATGTAAATTATTCGAACTTCTCATGTAAGCACAGTCGTATTCGAATTTGCAAAAAATTTATGGATTTTCGTCATTAGAAAGTTTCAGAAGTATAGTGTTTGGGAAAAACGCTTTAGAATCTTCATACGACCTCCGTTTTTTATGATCGACCCCTTTATCCTTATTAGAAAACAATTTCCTACATCTTTCAAGGGAAAAAATCCAGGTTTTGAGATTGTTTGGGGAATAAAAACAACCCAGCAGTAGAATCCAGGAAGTACCCAATAAAATTCTGACAGTTTTCAGACATGATGTCGCCAACCGTTTTGGCCATAACTTTTAGCTTGTTTATCTGATTAATGCGCCATTTTAGTATGTTGCAGTAGACATTCATACGTAGATTTTGACATGAGATTCATGCCTAGATTATTTACCAATTATCGCCATCTTTGGAGTTTCCAGGAGGCAATGTAAACGGTTTCTGATGCGGTTTTTTTGTGAAACATCTTGTAATGGGTTCAAACCATATAATACTTTAAATATTACTTTGTAATGAATTTATATGATATTTATGAGTATATATATTAGTTTTTATAGTTGATGCTTAAAAAAAATTGTGTGACATGTTCTGACTTTATATGCAAGTGACCTCTCTACTTTTAGGGGAAGAATGATTGAAATCAGAAATACGAGTTTACTGATGAATGAGCAAGAGTTACCATTGATTTTGATGTAGATAAGTTCCTCTACCAAACTGAAAACCATGAACGGACTCCCTTTCACATGTTTGTTGAGGTTGACACTTCAAATGACATTGATATGCGGGGTAGCAGTCCCCAGTCATACTTGTGTTATTTGAAGTAGGCTCGGGGTGCGTCTCATACTGTCTGGGAGTTGCAGGCGTACGACGTGATTGAGGGTAGTGAATATACCTTTTTATTGTGACTTTGGAGAGTACATGATCTCATCAGGGTTGTAACTCTTCGGTTGACACGTTCCCTAGAGAGAGAGTGAAGAACCTGACCGACAGAGGATTCTCGTAAAAAGAGAATCTAAGAATGCTAGAGCCGGCTTTAGTATATGTTTTTGTTGCTGTAGTGATTTGTCTGGGAGTGGTTGGAGTTGAAGGGAGGTGCTTGGTCTGTGACTTTTGTTGAGATGGAGATTTTCTTTTGGCTCCTTCATTACTGACAGCGTCCATTGATGGTTGAATAGTATATTTTTTGTTGATCATTCATCGTCTCCCACAGGTGTTTCCACGACTTTCTTCTATTGCTGGTCTGGTTCTCTCCAGCAGGGAAGGGGCATTTATGGAAGATCGCTTTGCGGCTTTGTGTAACTCAGGGAAAGTCCGGAAACGTAAATTTTCTAAAAGAACATGATATACAGGGATCATACCATTAATATATAGTTCTACAAATTGATGCTCTGTCACATTCGGATCGTGACAGTCCAGTGCTTGAATTCTGAATCTCTTCACGTATTCATTGGGATGCTCATTATTCCTTTAGAACATTCTTCCCAGGTTTTATATGGTGATTTTCTCGAAGACAAAAAAAATACTTCTTGTAGAAAGCGTTAACCATATCTTCCCATCCAGATATGTTGTTGGGAACAATGTTGTTATACCATGTGTAAGCTCTTCCAGTGAGTGACTTTGAAAATTCTTTGAGACGTAACACATGATTATATTCGTGTCCTCCTACTGATTCTAGGAATCGAGAGACGTGTTCACAAGCGTTTAAAGTTCCATCGTACAATGAGAAAGTTGGAGATGAGTAACCTCCTGGTAGAGGAATCCTTTGAATTTCAAGCGGTTAAGGAGGTTGATGTTGATGGATCGAGGATGAGCCTTCCTTGCCATGTTTCCATTGGAGTCTCTCCAGATCTTCAAGGGTGAAAAAAAATGATTATTTTTTTATGAACTTCTTTGTCTTTTCGAGTCCTGGAAGTCTCAGCATCAGCGGTCGTTGTAAGGTTGGTCCTGGTTTGCTCCGTCAGGCGATGACGTTATTCTGAGGAGAGTTGCTCTGTTAAGGTCTTGATACAAGCGAGTACCTCCTTATGAGTAGTATCCATATCCACCTGTGTTCTGGCAAGAACTTCCTGTCTCTTCATCAGATCCTCAATGTTGAGCGGAGTTTGGGTATTATCGGAGTTTGATGTATTCTTATTAGCTTCTAAATCTTGTCCTAAACCTATTAAACACAACTCATAGACCACGGTTAGAGCAGCAACAAACCCTTGGTGAACTTGGAGCAGTAGACTGGTCTCGGCTGAATCTTGCAGTGAAGAATTACTCGTTCAGGCATTTGTTCAAGCACATTGTGTGCATCCTGTTGCTGATAGAAGAACACATTAGTTGTTACTGTATAAACCCCCTTTTTAAATCTCCTTCCCTGCAGAATTAAAATCTAATGGAAACCCATGTCTTCTAATACATTCATAACTCATATACACCCATCAACTCAGCCACAATAATCAGTTGCAGCAACAGAACTTCAGCTGAAATTTCAGGCCAAGATACTTGACCAAAATCCATCTACAGCAGTACCATATCTTCCCTGGTTTCTCATTTCCTTGATGCTAACTCAAGTCTGAGGTAAACCCAATCTTCTAAAACCACGAAAACTATAAAAACTTCATTAATCTTCTCCCCAAATCCAAACTCGAGCCACTTCTCCGTATACTTCACAAAACAGAGAGGAGCAAAAAATCTTACCGTGTAAGCAGACTCTAGAATTAGGCTACCAGTTTTAACTCTAAACATCTCTGCAAAATCATCTCCAAAATTAGACAACAAAAACCCTCACTCATAGAAGGGACAAACATTAATCCTGTAACGATACAATTGAAACCAAAAACAGAAAACCCCAAACTTTCAATAAGTGAATTTTAAATCATACTGTATTTAACAAAGCTGGGTTTTGGTTAGTTCGATTCATAGACAAAGAAAATAAACAATTACCTTTCGAAATGCGTTGGTCCAAGATGTCTCTCAATTTTTTAAGTGTCGCAACAGTAATTGAAGACGAAGATGGAATTGCATTACATACTGCAGTTCATGCACAATAGTGACTCTGGCAAAAATAGGCTGAACCCAATATCAAAAGGTGGAGAACTCGGCTGAATTAGGTTTAGTAAAATGGCTAATTAATGTTTGGTATTCAGGTTTTGACCAGGTTTTATATTTGGTCTAATATTTATTTGTCCAACGTTAGGGCTTGGTACCTGGACTGACGGTTGATCCGAGCTGACTAGGTTAAATCTAATTTTAATTAATTTTACCATATAAATATTTATGTATTTACTATTATACCCTTCACTTGGACTAAATTACCCTTATTATGACACACACTTTTTACACGCTTCAAAAGTCTCTCCATCTTAGTTTCTTCCGTCGTTCCTTCTTCTTCGCTTCCATCTTCGGTCTGCTTGCTAGACTATGTTTCTCCCATGAGAACAAGGAAAAACTAAAGAAGGGTTTGGATACAGAGATTAAGCGAGAGTAAAGGGGAAAGATCAAGTGGAGCGTGTAGATGATGAAGGTGATAAAGTTGTTATAATTATGAAGAAGAAAATTTAGAAATCGAGTGAAAGAAGTTAGGGTTTTCTGAGTAAAAACTAAATGATCATGGATATCTCCTCCATAAGTTAGGAAGTGGTTGAGGAAGTGGGGTTAGACGGTTATTTTCGATGGAAGGTCGGAAAAGTGGGTTAAATAAAAGATGTAATGAGGTGCAAATAAATGTATAGTGTTACTGATGTGGGGCCAGAATTAATGAGAAAGCTTTAAGTTCCAATACTCTCACCATAACGATCCATGTCAGAATTTTATAGAGCCATAATCAATGAGGAAATAATATTTGGTTTTAATTATAATAAAAGAAGATATCAAAATTTTATGGGGCCATAATCAATAAGGAGACAGTATTTGGTTTCAATTATAATAAAAGAAGATGTTGTACATCAAATTGATCCCATGGACGGCTAATGGGCTAGTTCAATTGTTTGTCAATCGTTTTCTTTTTAAGTTTCTATCTTTTTTGTGCATCCCCTAATAAATCGGAGTGCATATTCTCCGGCTTCCATTATTCGCCCAAATTTAAACGGTTTCTAAAACTATTTTGAAAATTGGAAATTAAAAAGAAAAAAGTAAATAAACACAATTTACTAAATCCTTATAAGGACCTCTCTCCTCTGTGTTTGCATTCTCTCTAAATATTTAATATGCTTCACAACAGATCTTTGGCTCTTTTCCCATCAAAGCTCCTTCTAAAAACCAGGAGACGAAAAAAACAACCAGCTCATGTCATAACGTCGATCTATTCAAGGGATGGTAATGGCAGTCGGTGATAGGGAGATGACGGAAATTTGGACATTTTATAAAGAATGAATTATTATTAGTTATTACTGAAATATCGGTACTTAATCTTTGAAGAGTTGACCTTAGAATTCAAAAGGGATGGACTTGATGTTGGGACTTCTTTTTAAAAAATAAAAATTGAGTTAAAAAAAAAAGTTAAAGGTGAAGATAGAAGTTTGTTTTGGAGGTAGAAAAAGTCAGAAATTGTATACAAAAAATGTGTGTATAAGTTGCACAATAAGTTTTTGTGTAATTGTCTAGCTAATTTTTTCTATAAAAGAAGGAAGATTAGATTTTTGTCCTAAAATGTGAATGGGTATCTGTTGTTGATAAAATGATACAAAGGACGTGAAATTGAAAGTAGAATACATGATACCAATCTCAGATGAGGTTATTTGATTTTGGTTATTTATGATCTTCTAATCTGAATACAAATTTACTAGTTTTGATCAATACTGTAAAAACACATAATGAAAAGTAATTATGAATATTAATTCTTTATTTTAACAGTCATTGCTGCAACTAAAAATTAATTATAGAAGCTTTAAATAATCGTTTCGACGTGTTTTAGGAAGCACTTTGTTCAGGATATGCTCTTCTTTTTTCCTCACCAACCCTTCCTTCTGTTTCGTCCACTTGACGGTCGTTTCTTTGGTTAGCTATATTGTTGCTCCTTATCCTAGTATTTCTTCTTTGGATCTCTTTCTGCTTTTGACACCGTCGCTGCTCACTAGGGTTTCTGCATAATAAAAATGATGTTTTTGTACTCCTTTAACGAGTTCCTGTCAGTGGCCCTCACGATTCACTATATTGAATGTGGATCCAATGATTGTGATTAGAAAAATTAGGTTTATAAACCCTAGATCTAACAACCGCCTTTCAATACTAAATGTTCAAACTAGGCCAATGATTTTCAGCAGATCCTAGATAGGTTTTAAGAAAGATTATCTAATTATTTATGATCTATCCACTAAAAATAATATTTTTTCAAGAATAAAATACTTTTGATGTAGACCTGTAAAAACTAAAAATCTTACTGCAAAACCCTTTTGAAAACCAAAATATTTTTCCTATATTCTCCTTATGAAGTTCAAAACCTAAAAATTCTTTTAGAATATTGTTAACCATACCTATGATCTGTGTTTTAAAAAGCCACATTTTTTAACGTATGAAACTACAAAACTCTAGATTTGGTAGTAATCTATATATATATATATATATATATATACTTTTTTTTTTGAAAAGCAAGCTAAAAATGAAACAAACTCTTATGAAATCTCTCAAAACTTTAAAATAACTGGTAAAATAAACTCCCTGTTTCTAGCGCCAAAATATAGTTGCACGAAATTCCACAACACACCCAAATACAATCCAAAGCTCTCTTTTATTCCTTCCACCTGAATCTTATAATTAAAACTCTCACAACAATAAATAACGATAAACACAAGATATTTACGTGGTTCAGTGTTAAAACCTACGTCCACATGAGGGATTTTCACTATGATTTGATGATGGTTACAAGCTCAGATGATTGTTTATGGACTTATACAATAGCTCTCTCTCTTACTCTCCAACAGAATTGATCAACCCTATTACAGTTACTCATAGGCCTATTTATAGCCAAAATATAAAATTAGGGTTTGATTTACAAGCCCTCAGATACAACTTGTTTCGAGTACATTTTGCTTCGGACATAGTTGACTTCGCCGAGATGATCTTACTGTAGCTTGTTTGGTTATTCTCTTTGCTTCGCTAGGACTTCACTTCATTAGTAGAATCGTCTAACAAGCCTCATAATAACCATCGCTGATCCCACTCTTCATCTAATAATATCTTGCCACCTGTCTTGACAGCTAACAGACAGCTGATGTGATCGCTCTATTCACGCATTAAATGCCTCAGCTGTCTAATTCAAACTTAGTCATTGATTCTTTGGTAGTGTTTTCCGCGCGTCTTAATCTGGTATACTATATGGAGATACCTATGTTGACTGAGCACTATTTCGGTGTTCACGTGAAATACATCCCTCTTGTATTTATGTGCTAAAATGCGAATACGTGGCGAGATGATTTTCTGTCCCCACATGGCATATATAAGTTTGAGAGTAAATTTCGATCGAAAGAATATTTTTTAAAGAAAATGGAGATACATAAAAAACAAGAAGAAAGAAGTATTAATGGAGTTTTAAAAATTAGGGTAACTCTTTTCTTTTTTCAACGGAATTTTAGGAGGAAAATTGTAAAGTAGTAAAAAAGTACAAACCACTCAAATCATTTTTAGCCAATAGCAATACCGGAATGTGCATCCCGATTTTTTTGGGGTGTACAAATATGGTCAGTTGCTAGTTGATCCCTAAAACACTGGATAATATCATCATTAATCAAAAAATTCCTTTAAGTATAATAATGAAGAAACAAAAAATGGTTAATTGATGTTTGATACTTAGGATTTGACCATCTTTAGTCTTGGGTCTAACATTTGTCCAATGTTAGGGCTTGGCACCTGGACTGGACGTTGACCCCGTTGACTAGGTTAAGTCATAACTTATGTTTAGTAACTATTGATAAATTTATACAAAATATAATTATTTAGCGATATTACAATTATACCCTTCTCTACTAATATTTACACAGTAACCATTGATTTCAGCAGAGGTTCCCCTGTAATTGGTTGATTTACAGCCCAATTCCGCCCATTTTATCACTCATTCCCTGCAACATTTAACACATTCAAACCAAAATAACACCATTCTCTCGCTATCTCTGCCTTTTCTCGATCTGAAACTGAGATCAAACTGCATCTGCATCTTCACCAGCACTAGTTCATAATAAAAACCCAAGTCTGTGACCTAAGCCTTTAATTCTTCTTGCTGATTTCAATAGCTCAATCCACTAGTTCATAGCTTCATTAGAAGTCACAACTCCTAACATTCCACTCAATCTCCTTATTCCCCTCTTATGTTGCTTCAATAACAACTACTCCTACCACAAAAACCACTAACCCATACATCGAACTCAATTCTTGTTCTCCATCTTTTACTACTTCGATCAAAGACAACATAAATCATCTCACCATCTTCTCTGCAATTCTCTACTAACTCCAACATCTTCAATTTTAAATCCACTTTAGATCAACACCACCACCAACTCTTCCATTTCAAATCGAAATAAAACACCATCTAAGATTCAATACTAACTCAGTAAATAAAATTCACCTCTAATCTCAATTCAATTTTAATCTTAAAACCCTAATTCTAGATCAGAAATTTTGGGAAGAACATCGAAACCCTAGTTCCTTGATTCTTCTCAAATCAAATACTTTTTTGAAATTAAATCTTCAATTAACTATAATCTTCTTCTTCTTCATAATATTACCTAAAACTTATCCTTAATCACTCAACTTTATCCTCAGTCGTTTCACGCAGAAAACCTAACTTCTAATCTTCTATAATTCACTATTTCTTCTTCTTTTATTGTTGTAACAACATCAGTAACACTATC
Organism: Papaver californicum; assembly: GCA_023531435.1. Classification (NCBI taxonomy): domain Eukaryota; kingdom Viridiplantae; phylum Streptophyta; class Magnoliopsida; order Ranunculales; family Papaveraceae; genus Papaver; species Papaver californicum. Next base: position 1,214,183 of record JAJJMC010030282.1, read on the forward strand.
ATTAACACTCCCTTAATCATTCCCCTCATATCTCGATATCAGTTCTTCAATTTCCTCTCTCGGTTTCACTGGAAGAAGAAGAGTAGAAGAATAACAGAAGGAAGAGGTATAGGAGAGAAAGAGAGAATGAGAAATGAGATTTTCTCTCGATAAATCTTAGGTTTAGTTTAGGATATTCTATTAGGAACCGTTGGATCTAAGAGTAAATTTGTAATATTGAAAAAAAAATACATAAAATTTATTAAAGTTATACTTAACCTAGCCAACAAAGGACAACGTCCATTCTAGGTACCAAGACCTAATATTGGACAAATGTTAGACCAAAGACTAAAGCTGGTCAAAACCTGAGTTCTAGACATCAATTAACCCAACAAAAAATTTACAAATAACATATATCTTAAACTACTTATGAAAGATTAACAAATATTGTTTATGTAGAAAGTTTTTAACAAGATTTATACGACAAATAAAAATACCACTATAAAAATTTAATCTTTCAAAGTCTTAGTCTTTAACTATCGGTTTAATAAATAATCAGTTTATTTCAGTTCTTATATTGAATTGCTAAAATAAATTAGCATGGGATGATAATTTATTTTGAAGAATAAAATATGGGATTGTAGTTTATTTTGGAGAAATGAACCAGAATGACCGATAAATTTTCTAGATGTTATAACAGTTCATTTATAAAATAAACTAGAGAATAAAGACGAAAATGAACTGTCAGAACATATAAAAAAATCAATTGCGTTATCTCATAACATTCTACTAAAATAAAATAAGATCCCACTATTCATTGTCCAATATAAGACGACAATATATTTACAAAATAAACCGTTAGATTATAAGATTTGTTGGATGGAAGTTCCTTTTTATAGAAAAATGGTTAATTTATCAGTTTATCTTTTAAAAAAATGAAAGACACAATTACAATTTTATTTTGTTAGATGAATTAGTAATTTAAAAAATTACAAAAAAAATAAATAAATATAAAAATAAATACATGTTCAATCAAGTAAATATGATATTGTTTGGGTCTATGTTGTTAAAGGTGTCGAGATGCTTGCCTAGGCGTCAAAGACGCACGAAATATGAAGAAGATGCCTCGTTAGTAAGGCGTAAAACGCAGAAACTATTACCTTTCATTTAAATTTTTTTTGATCATCTCGGACGCCTTAGGCGCACCTAGGCGCTAAAGGCACTAGGCGAAGGACTTGGCACCTCGCGCCTCACACAACAGGTTTAGGTTTTTAAAGCTCATCTTTCCTTCCGAAAAAAAAATCAAGTAAATGTGTTTCATTTCAACGAGACATTAAAGATAAATAATATTAGAATTTTGAATTTAGTAGTACAACAAAGGTATAACATGGTATAGTAACTACGTATTCTTTTAACATGTTTTTTCTCCCCCAAATATTTGCTTAACATGTATATTTCCAAGGTAGCAATACAAAGCATTCAGATATATATCACAGTATTAAAAGATTCTATGCTTAACAAATGAATTAAAGTGATTTTTATTTTATGAAATAATAATATCACGGTACTAATTTAGCTAGTCATCTATCGAGTGAGAGATCTGTTTAAAAAGAGGAACATGTTCGGGTAAGAGCGAAATCACCACATCCACCTCACCATCTTCACTGCATGTAGGCAAGAAAATTATCAAACCTTCAACCAAAATGTTGGGTGGAAACACTGCACAAGGACTTCCACCACCGAAATCAAGTTCATGAAACTGAAATCTTAACCAACTATCTACTTCCAAATTTGGACACAGCGTGTTTCCAAATTCCGGTGCTGTCGCTTCGAGGTCATCTTCTGTTGCCGTTCCGAAATCAATAAACGATTTGAAATACCTACTATCGACGTGAATAACCTCATCATGGATTACTTTTGAGACATAAGCATAACTCTCTTGCAACAACTCCTTAACCTTCAAAGTTGGATAAGCCCACAGTACAAAATTGCCAAAGTACTCCATGGGCACAGATGGTTTAATTCTTGGCCTTCCATTCACTGAAACCCTAACTTGGGTTGACACTTCTGGATCAAGTCCTCTAGCTTGAGTCATTTTTTTCCATGTATGAGAAAGTAAACATTCAAAAGTACTGTATCTTTGATGCGGGTTACAATTTTCTCCAAGAACCTTAGCTTTGAGGTTGTTAATGAATTCAGTAGAGTAGTTGATCACTAAAGTCTCAATGGACGAAAAGACGGGGGTAGTGTCTGGATTAACTGTTGTCTTTTTGAACTCGATCGATGCATGGTCGAATTCAACGATAGGTGGGTTTCTTGGTTGAGAAACAGCCAACCGATCATGATAAGGAAGTGATTCTACGTCCAGACCTCGTACCATTCTAGCCCATGCCACAAAGAACATACTCATGGATTGACCATCGGCCACACGGTGATGAGAAGTTTCCCCTATAACTAGACCACCACATGCATATCTGTTGAGTTGAATTTGGAACAACTCTTCAACTCCTTCAACAGGTGGAAGCAGATGGCTAACATCTTTCGTCGGATTGAACGGGAGTTGTTCAGCTAAGGTTGCAGGAATGTAGGTTTCGGTTATGCGAACACCAGCATTATTTAGAATGATACAAGTTCGACCGAGATCATCTTTTATAAACCTTCCTGCCAAGTGTGGGTAATAAACAAGAACTTTAGATAGAGCATATTTCAAGACCTCATTTGATGGCATGGGTGGTTTGAATACATACAAAACAGCTATTTGAAAATCGAAAGCAGCTTTATCGAAGATAGTAAGAGGAATTACAACATCTTCAGAAGGGATATTAACAGATGAAAAAGACGAATGGGCTTTCAAGATGGTATTATTGATCAAACCAATTGCCATTTTTAACAAAGATTTGTTTTCACTTGCAAGAAACCAAAGAATTGGTAACAACTTTCTTGTGAAAAGTGAATTAGCTGAGATGGATAAAGCTTGAAAGTTTCGGAAGAATGAAAGATGTTGTGATTCCTTAAAGCGACATTACGTGGGGTTTATATAGAAAGACCAGTTGACGAAGAGCAATATATAAGCCAATGACTAGTTCGAGCTCTGCCTTACCTAATTCTTAGCAATTTGATAAATCTTATCCAGTGAACATCCCTTACGCAAAGATACATCTGTGTGTTAGCTAGAACGAATGGCAAATGTACTCTAGTTATTATACTCTTCTAATCTAGGGAATGTTTTGATTGAGAAGATCTAGACGTATGGGCATCACTTTGCACACTTCCACTCAATCAATAAGGTCAGTTTGGGACTTGGAGAAAGTATATTCTGGAATGTGGAAAGTCGTTAAATTGAGAAAAATTATTCATTTATGTGGTTGCACAGAAGAACTCATTATGAAGGAATAAAGAGCAAAATCAACCATATAAAATGCTCGTATGCTTGTTCTAATTTTGTTTATGATTCCCACCATTCGATGTCTTTAACCCCCTGGAAGATTTTATTGCATCCTAGAAACATTTGGATCAATCCTAATTAATTTTGCAGTCTGGTCAAAATCACTCGTAAGAGACGATCAATATTTGAAAACAATTATGTGCTTTAAGATTTATGAGGCCACGCCTTAGACGATCTGCATAAAGAGCGGATTCTGCATCAAGCGCGAGAAGTCTGTTTAGGCCAGATTTCGAGGACCATCTGCCACAAGAAAAAACCGATTGGGTTTTATGAGGCCACGCCTTAGATCAGATTTCCTTGCAAGATTTTTCCTTGAATTAATTATAATCAAATCTGAACTGAAACTGAACTGAACACAAGCCTCGGGCGTCTTAAAATCTATAACTAAGAGGGTGGTAGCATCAAGTCCCAAAAGTCATAAGATACTCAAAGGCAGTCGCAACATTTTCAATATACTTATTAACAACCACCAACTAAATGATACCTAGTTAAAAGTTAAATGGATTGTAGAATTATACCTTTGCTGATCTAGAACTTTCGTGGAAACAGAGCAAAGCAGAGAGAGGGCGCGCGAGAGAAACAAAAAAATCAATAGCAGAGAAGTAACGGAGAAGAAAACGATCGCAAAGGAAGAAAATGGTTCGGATAATTTAAGAGAAAGAAACAAAGAAATACTCTTATTTCTGATAATTAAAACATCCCAATACATTTGGAGTAATCAGGAGTATTTTAGTTCGTTTATCAACAAATGACAATACTTTTTTGTTTCTTGCTTACATAGAATAAATTTCCATTTAATGAATTGCAATTATTCTGAAAGAAAATCTAAAATGCGCAGATACGAGTTCTATAAGCTGGTGAAAATTTCATTTTTATCTATCAAAAACTTCATAGATCAAACAACAGCAAAGCCATGGCTTCTCTTTCTTCTCTTTACGCCATTTCTACTGCCTCCTCAAAGACTCTATCTGCATATCAAAAGAAGACACAGAATTATAACCATCTTAGAGCTATCCAATGTAGAGATAATAATAATAAAAACCATGATCTTGATAACCATGTAAATGAAACTAACAGCAGCAGAAGTTTCATTGAAAGAAGAGATTTGTTGATTGGTCTAGGAGCAGCTGGGTTTGGTGCAGACCGACGTATGGCTATTGCGGCTCCCATAACTCCACCTGATTTATCAAATTGTAGTCCAGCAGATCTTCCACCTGGTGCGACACCAATAAATTGTTGTCCACCACCAACCACAAACATCGTCGACTTTGAACTACCATCTCCTTCTACTCCTCTAAGGATTCGTCCAGCAGCTCATTTAGTTGATGAGGCGTATATTGCTAAAATTAACAAAGCCTATGAACTTATGCGAGCGCTACCAGATGATGATCCACGTAGTCTTATAAACCAATCTAATCTCCACTGTGCTTATTGTGATGCGAGTTTCAATCAAACTTTAGCTGGTTTCCCTAATTTGGAAATTCAAATTCATTCATGCTGGCTTTTCTATCCATTCCATAGATACTATCTTTACTTCCATGAGAAAATCTTGGGTAGTTTAATTGGTGATCCAACTTTTGCTTTACCCTTCTGGAACTGGGATTCTCCTGCTGGTATGCAAATACCTTCTATATATGCAAATCCGGCTTCCACTCTTTACAACAGACTTCGTGACGCGCTACATCAACCACCAACTGTACTTGATTATAATTACAATTTGGTTGATTCTAATCTCCCTGAACAGCAACTCATTAAATCTAATCTTTCTATTATGTACCGCCAAGTGGTGTCTGGTGGAAAGACACCCACACTTTTCCTAGGATCTCCTTATCGAGCCGGTGATCCACCGGCTCCTGGTGCAGGAACACTTGAGCTTCTTCCCCATAATATAATTCATGGTTGGACTGGAGATAGAACACAACCTAACCTGGAAGTCATGGGTAGCAGCTATATTTCAGCCAGGGATCCAATCTTTTTCGCTCATCATGCCAATGTTGACCGAATTTGGCTTATATGGAAGAGCTTAGGAGGAAATCGAAAGGATTTCACAGATCCTGATTTCTTAAATGCTGGTTTAATTTTCTACGATGAGAAAAAACAGCTCGTCAGAGTGACGGTACATTAAACTATCTCTGCTTGAATTCTTAATCGTTCTAACAGAACTATAGTCAAGTTCCAGTGATTTTGGTACTGGGATATTGCACTTAAACCAAACAAACGGCAGGAGCCATGCATAAAAGAAGAGGACAATATACAAATATATATGTTGCTAACAATCTACAGATAATTTGCAGGTGAAAGATTGTCTGGAGCACGAGAATTTAAGGTACAAGTATCAGGATGTGGAAATCCCATGGCTGCAAGCAAAACCCAAAGCTCCTACAGGAAAGAAGGTCGACAAGAAAGCAGTGGGTAAGACAGAATACCCGATAACACTGGATAAGACAGTACAAGTATTGGTTAAAAGGCCAGTTACAAAAAGACGAAGCAAGAAAGAAAAAGAAGATAAAGAAGAGATGTTGATTATAAGCGGTATTGAGCTCAATAGATGTGATCGTGTAAAATTTGATGTCTATGTTAATTATGATGGTGAGGTTGGTCCAGATTCAAGTGGATGTGCAGGTAGTTTTACGAACTTACCACATGCACATGGAGGAGATAAAGGCGATGGGGAGAAACTCAAGACTCCTTTGAAGTTAGCTTTAACTGATATGCTTGAAAATTTAGATGCTGAAGATGATGAGAATATTGTTGTTACTATGGTACCAAGAAAGTCAGAAAATGGGATGGAGCAGGTTGTTACAATTGATGGTATACAAATCCAGTTTGATTAATAAGTATTGAATCGAGAATAACTCATGGTCAAGGTATATATGTTCCTTGACCCATGCTTATGTTCAACATCTTCAATGCATATGTGAGTTTATGACGTTATGAAGTTTAACTAAATTCTCAAATCCCTGCTAAAAGTTGGGCTCCTCTAATCCTCTACGTGGAGGACCAAATATTTTGTTACAGTCCTGGGATGGAAATTTAACTTAAGACAAATTCAGATACCTCTCTACTAGAGCGGTAAAATTATTGGGTGTTGATACCAACCTGAATTTGAAACTCTTAAGAACTAGAATTCCTACTAATCCACCAAAAATGAAAAGAGGAATCTAGGAAAACTTTATCTACTATTTCTTCTTCTAATAGTGCTTTTTCGGAAAGCCAAACCGTTGAAATTATCAATTGATTAGTCATAGAATTCAAAGCATGAGTAGCCAGAACAACTAGAATCAAAATCCAAATCTACCCAATTGCACAAAGTACCAATTCCTCAATTAAAAATTCCAGCATAACAGAAAACATAACTAAAAGTACTACTAATTCATCAGTGAAACAAATGTATACCTAAATCAAAGAAACCTGGGACACCCACAGACCAAAACAGAGAACCCTAATTATCAAAATGCAACCTTATTAATTACTAGATAAACAAAAAAACATTACCCATATAAGAAATCAAAACTCAGAAAGATTGAAACATTGTGATAAAAAGAGAATACCTTGAGGCCATTCAGGAATTGGTGATGGTAATGTAAAAGGTTGTGGCAGATCAGGAGTACATACATGTTCGTTTCTGTTCCAGTAAAAACACTTGCAGCCATCCATCTTTCTCCCTCAAGTAGTGTTTTGGGAGAGGAGGTTCTCATATTTTTTTGCACGCGGAACCAAATTAGTCATCTATCGTTGACCAAAGTCAAAAGGTCAAACAAATATTGTTAGTGTTTTGGAGTGATCAGGGATAATTTAACTGCAAAAATTTGCGGCCATTTGCAAGGACTTTTTTTTTTATCAACCAAAGGTTAAAAATTTATTAAAAGAAGGGGGAAAACAACCTAAAATAAAATACAGGTTCAAAATACAAGCTAAAATAATTAGTTACAATCCATAATTGCCTCCCAGTTCATGATTAAATCCCTAAAATAATAATATTTAAACTAGTTATTTGATGAACCTTATTGAAATATTCATCTTTTGATCTCAATTATGATTTCATCCTTCACCGTACCTTTTTTTTTCTTCATTACTCGTCTGTTCCTCTCATACCAAATAGCCCATGCTACCGTGAAAGGAATTAATGGTCACACCTTGTTGGATAACTTCCTTCCCTTACTTATCTGTCAATATTCAAATTGCTCTTTGACATTGTTCTTGTTTACCCAAGTTGAGTCCATCCTGGAGGTAAATACTATCAAATAGCTTTTGAATAAACATTCTAGTAGCAAGTGATCCACCTTTTCTAAGCTACCATTACAAAAACAATAGTTTGTTTCAGAGATGGTAGAGTTCCTTTTTATCAGATTGTCCATTTGCAAGGAACTTACAGACCTAGTTAGCAATTCGTCGAATAGTTCGAACTATTCGAGAAACAAATAATATGCGTACTTTATACGCACTTTAACACTCCCGGACCTTATTCGTGTATAATGAAAACTATGATTTTCTCTTTTTGGACTCGATATAGAATAGTAAAACCACCAAACCAGCGGTCTACTAGAACCGGCTATCAAATGATGTAACAGAAACAACAATAAAATTGAAAGAGAACCCCCATTTCTTGAATAATAGTCCTACATTGGAGAATGCAATTTCGGAAATCATGCATATAATAAGTTATAGTTGCACTACATATCGCCAATCAACTATGAATTGAAGGCCCATCCTAATAGTTCTATATGACCTATCAGCCAACCCCAAAAAGGAAAATTATGCAACTAATAGTCCTACATGGGCTATCAGCTAAACCTCAATATGCAAAATTGTTGTCCATGCCTCTTCATTCGCAGTTGATTGTTTTTTGTTTTGATTTAGACAATAGAGTTGTGCTACATCTGATGTTTTTTTTCTCTCTAGTGGATCTCCATGACCATTTGTTTAGCCAATAAGACTAGGGGTGAGTAAAACAATCATATTCGTGGATTTTACCCGGCCCAATCCGAATTTTAGCGGATGGATACCCAACCTGAGTTTTGGTGGATTGGATGTGGATAAATTTTTAAAACAGGTTGTTTTCAAGGGTTGGACACAGATAGCACATCACTCATCCGTTGGACACCCGATCCGTAGGATAGTTTTGATATTACAAATAAATAATGTATAAAGTAAACTTATACTCCCTCCGTCCAAGACTAGGTGACCTAGTTCAAGTTTGCACAATTCTTAAGGTAAAGAGGAGAGGAGAGTATTTTTAAGTATTTTTTATAGTTATACCCTTATGGATAATAATTAGTAAAATTTAGAAATGATTTATCTCTTAAAATATACTACGGATATTCCTAAACTTTATACCATTGAAAAGAATTTTAAAACACATACGTAACAAATATTAACATGAATATCAAATAATATATATTTCTTATACTAAAAATAATTAAATAAAATGGTAGTTTTAGAAATATTATCTTGTTTAATAATATAGATTATTTATTATTATACAAAATTTAAAAATGAATAGGTTATTTATTTTTGGACGGAGGTAGTATTATTTTTAGTATAGTCGGATTACTGCTTACTTTAGTTAAGGTGTGGTTCAGTTATACATCTTGTTAATAACATGATCATATGCATTAGTATTCCTACATCCGAGTATTTTTTATTTAGTTTTTTCTAAGCATTCTGTTGTTTGCTGTTAGTACTCCTTCTAATATTTAGCTGTCATTCTGAAGGTATTTCTTCGATTTATTTGCAACATTAATTTTTATAAAGAATTCTTTGTGAGTATGGGAAATTTATCTGATCCAGATCCTTGTTCCCGTTTTAAGGTCTCCACCAGTTTTCATCTACAGAGATTCATGGCCATGTACTCATAGACTTTTAAACCGTTAATTTTCATTAAAAAATTCTTTCCGAGTATGGGAAATCTATCTGATCCAGGTCCTTGTTCCCGCTTTAAGGTCTTCACCAGTTGTCATTTACGTAGATCTATATTATACGGACACGGATACGGGACATAATTACGATATGATACGGTTACGAAGACATGTCAAATCTTAAAAAACGGGTTACGAGGACATGTTACGTATGTATTATACACATCATTAAAATGAGATTGTACAACACTCTACTCAACAAAATGATTATTCTTATTTTTAAATACTTGACTAATAGTTAAATAAAATTAATAATATAAATTATTGATCGATTTTTTCAAGATTAATGCTTGGATTTGGTTAAAAAGAGAATAAATTAGTATCACATTTCAGTTAATTTTGATTTCCAACTCAATATTAAATATTGATGTTTTGTCCGAAAGTGTCAAATCAGTGCCCACTAAATATCCGATGTCATATTTACGGGACGTATGATGTGGCGTGTCCATCGTGTGTCGGGAAGTGTCAAGACGCGTCGTGTTTGATTGTGTGTTACATAGTTACGACATCTTTTTAGACGTGTCCGTGCAACATAGACGTAGATTCATGGCCATGTACTCATAGACTTTTAAATCACTCCTTCCCCTTCTTTAGAAATATTTACACAAAAAATAAGAATGGAAGGAATCGAATCCCCAACCCTTAACCGCTGAACCAACCACTAATTGTTGATTATGCAGTACATATTATACATATAGTCCATTAAAATCTTAATATGTACCGAATTATTACTACCAAACTCATATAACTAAAAAGAATTATACACGAATTAACATATTTCCGTACTTTTATCATATTGCACATAATTGATCACTTAGTTGACCGAATTTAGATTTTATCTAGCCGGATAATACATGTTTTTTGCCGACCCGAATTATTGCCGCTCGCCAAATTACTAACTAGGCTTCCAGATATGAAATGGCCAAAGGATATTTTTTTTACCTGGATTTAATCGGGCGGTTAAGATTCTATGGGAAAAAGTATAAATAAGTTACTATTTTCCTAGGTAATAGGAAGAGGAAAATTTCTTTGAGAAAAAAAACTAAACACGGATTGGAAAGACCTGCAAATCTGCAATTGCTGAAATACGATTCCAGGAGACTCCATTTCTCGGGGTTCTTATTCATAGCGAAACAGGTAAGAGCTATTACAACAACAAAAATGCTTGTATGAAGTAGAATACGCATCTCTTCTTATAAGGCATGTTTCATTTGGTTTTGGTGCCATATATGCATTTTTCTTAAGGCATATATACATACATCACTAGATCTGTTGTTTAAGCAATTAATTAGTCTAGCATCTGCATTTGTGTTTAGCATCTTAAATTTGTTTTAAAATTCAGTCTATCGACTATGAAGTTGCAGTGATGGGGGATATTAAAACGAGGCATGGATTGACGCCTGAAGCGTATGCCAAATTGAAGGCTCAATTGTTGCCTAAAGTGATTGCTGAGATGAAGGCTGAACTGATGACCCCCGAAGGAAGGCCTAAAATGATTGAGGGATAGCCTAATTGCTGAAGCGAAGACTGGAGTGATGACGCCAGTTATAGCTGGACCGATGAGTCAGGAAGAGAGAGCTGAATTGATGAGTCCCGAAGTAAGTGCTGAACTCATGAGAGAAGCGAAAGCTGAAATGATGAGGCCTGAAGTGAGGGCTCAATGGGTGCCTGGAATGACTGCCAAATTGAGGACTGAATTGAAGCCTAAAGTGATTGTCGAGATGAGGGCTGAACTGATGACCCCCGAAGGAAGGGCTAAAACAATTGCCAGAGTGAAGGATAACTTGATTGCTGAAGCGAAGACTGGAGTGATGACGCCGGTTAGGACTGGACCAATGAGTCAGGAAGATTTAGCTGAACTGATGAGTCCCGAAGTGTGGGTTGAACTCCTGAGAGAAGCGAGAGCTGAACTGACGAGGTCTGTAGTGAGGGCTGAAATGACGAGGGCTAAAATGATGGGTGAATTCATAGCTGAAGTGAAGGGTGATCTAAATCAGATTCAGGCTAAGTATGATGGTTTTGCTGCCAACTGCAGAAATAAGTTTGCCTGACTTCAAAGTAAGATGGATGGTGAATGCACTAGTGTTAATAGCTTAATTACCGGATTTTTACTGAATTCTGGAAGTTCCTCATTGTTTCCGTGTAAAAAAGTTGAGATCGGTTTAAGTTTAAAACTCGCTATTCTGGTGTGTGTTTTTAATTGAGATCAATTCTCTAGAAATGACTGACGCATACAGCCACTATAGATATACAAACTTAAAATCCGCAGAGGATCTTGTGCCTGCGAACGAATCGACACCAAAAATACACCAAAAATGCGCATTTGATGCACGTAACCCAGTTTAGTATTTACTTGCTTAGTTCAGAATTTCAGCTTTTACTTTGCTCTTGGTTAGTTTGCATGATATCAAGCTAAGTACCATTAAGCGTTGGAGCATCCTAAAACAAAAACAGTTGTTCATAACTTAAGATCCAAAGGAATGTGTAGACGAGTGCATGCAGTGAAGAAAGGCATGTGTAGACGAGTGCATGAAGTGAAGAACGGCAGTAAAATCTAGGTGCTAGCAATTGAATAGATCCTGTCATGTTGGACTGTCGAATTTCTCAAGTGATTCAAGTTTATAAGCTCGTGAAAAAGAGTTACAATAAAACTTCAAGCATCTATTTTTCAAGTCCTTCTAGAGAACACTAGTGCTAACCCGTTTATTTGTTTTGTTGTTCTGTTCATATGAAGCACCATAGTGTTCTAGTCACAATGTAAGTGTCAAAACAACAGACTCGGTTCTCGCTTTAATATATTTCACGACGTATTTAACTATGATCAAGCAATTGCAGAAGCCAAACCTCCTCCATGGAAATTGGCCATCCCTACGAGATTGTGTGATGTGCTACTTGGTTGTTCGTCTTCTTCTTCTGCTTCCCAAAGGAAACTTGCGTATGCTGCATGAACATTGCTGCAGTTAACAAGAAGGTAAAAATGGTAATTAGTACATATGATATCAACTGGATAGATACATAGATAAACGATTTCGAGTTGTTAAAACAGTACCTGTCTTCGGGAGCAGCTTGAACTGCAAGCTCAAAGTAGCTACAAGCTCTTTCATAATCATGATGGAGCTCCCAAACCAATCTAGCATACTGCAATAACATATCTCCGTCTCGAGGATCTGCCAGTATTGCTCGAGAGTAGTATTCATCAGCTCCCCTAAGATCTCCCTTGGACTATAAAACCAAACAAAACAAGTATTAGAGGTTTGCATGAACGTGCAACTCAAGCATATGACACCCCACTGTAAATACCCCTCCTTCCCAAAAAAATGATACTTTTACCTTTTTAATTTAATTTATTTTTAGGCAAAAATTATAAAATGAAAATATCATTTAAAAAAATGATACTTTTACCTTTTTAATTTAATTTATTTTTAAGCAAAAATTATAAAATGAAAATATCATTTTTCCTGGGATGGGTAGTAATACACAACTCAATCTTTCACTGGAATTCCAAATTCTGTTGGGGTCAAGGGGGCAGTAGCCCCTTCAGTGTAAGAATCTCACCTTATTAAGAAATTGAGCATAGTTTCTTAGAATCAATGAATTACAAGGATTCTCTTTCACAATCTTCTTATAATACTCTGCAATTTCCTCTTCATCCTGAACACCACCTTCTCCAAACTCTGCAAATTTAAAGCCATCACCATTGCCACCTCCATTAACATCAATTCCAAGTCCTCTTGCAAGAAATAATGATGGGTTCATATTATTATCTTGACCCAAATATTGAAACTTGTCTTCTTCCTTCTCTTCAATGAGATCCATTTTCTCACCATAAGTGAATTCACCACTTCCCATAGCCACAATATTTTCTCCAATTGTTACAGACCTCTGTAAAAACCCATCCTTTTCATTTTCAATCTCATCTTCATAATCATCTTCTTCAGACCCTCCTTTAGAATTAAAATCAGAGAGTGAAGGAATTGACTGCAACATTGAATTTCTTTTTACGGATTTAAAAGGGGAAGAAGGGTTTGACGAAAAATGAATGAACTCTTGAATATAACCACCACAAGATGCAGCAGAAGCAAGTCCTTCTAAATTCCCATCAGATTGAGCTCTTCTAAAACCTTTAGTACTGCTAACTTCTTTATCTGATGAATCAGAAAACCCACTAATAGAACGACTTAATGGAGATGAAATACTGCAAGTGAATGAGTTAAAGTTAGTACCACCATGAGAGAATGAGATTTTCTTTAAATCAGAGTAATTGTTTTTGTTGTTTTCATGATTAGGACTTTCTGATGAAGAGAGTAGAGATCCAAGAACTGGTGTTGATGAACTTCTAAGCATCATCTTTTGAAGCTTAATTGGTTGAGTAGATAGTAGAATTTCAGTACAATTTATAGTCGTATTATCTAATATTTGACCTCATTTTGATTCAACCGTGTATGACGGAAAATGATGAAGGCAGAAGGATTTGGTTCCCGTGAATTGCTGGTGGTGATTCAGCATAATGGTCAAACAGTTGGCGGTGTATCACGTTATTATAGGAAAATGGAAAAGGAGGTTCTTTTGGCTTTATCACGTTTTGATAGGTTGACAAGTTCACATGCCAATCTGCAAACAACGGTTCTGGACCGACATCAATAAAAACATCAACAAAAACTGATTTTGAATTTGTTTCACAAACATATTGGTAGGTCCTTCGTAACCCCCACTTTCCATCCAATGTGGTCAATCTCGTTCGTTACGGCCGAGATAACGGTATTATTCATGGTATCAGTCTTAAGATTTTGACGATTTTTGAGATTTCGTGGAACAATATTTAAACGTGAATATCGGCCAAATTGTCTGTATCTCAGCTGAGACGAGTCATCGAATCTAGGGTAAAATGGATATTTATTATTCTAATTTAACGATTTCAGATTGATTGACGAATCCAACGGTTCAATTTATTCTTTATCTCTCGATTGATTCTCTCCATCTTCTTTACTCTTTAACTACATTGATCTCCACCTTCAGTTGTTGGATTTGAGGAGTATTATCATAGATCTGATTTCACAATAAGAATCAAAGAATTTTTCTTCTGATTTTGATATTTTGGGAGGGAAATGAAGATTTAATTGATTAAACAGTAGTAGTAAAGAAAGTGAAAGATGTAGAGTCGGGGATCGTTAAACGATTATCTAGATTGGTTTTCCGATCCCAAATTTCTATACTTACTTATACAATGGTTGCTGCCATGGCTACTCTTTACGTCGCTGGAAGGTAAGTAGTAGTAATCATTTGATATTTTTCATTTCCTTGATTTTTCATCATCTTATTGGCGCCAAATTGTACATAAATATGTGAATTGATTCGTGAATTGATTTGATAGGTTGTGGCAGGATGCAGAGAATAGAGTGTATTTGATTAATGAGCTTGATAAAATCACTGGAAAGGTAAATTTGACGTTTCTAATGTATTTATGTAAGTTTTTGTATTCAGTTTTAGGGTTTGAGGTTAATTGTTTGTAATTATGGAATTAGAATAGAAAATTTTCATGTTGTTGAGTTGTTTATATATGAGGAGTGAGAACACACCTGATTCTTCATTTAGTAACTTAGCTGTGAGAATTGCACGTTTTTTGATCCAAGAGGTACGAATGTTCTAGTCAAGACTAGATTGTGTTGTTGATACTTTATTAAGCATTTGGACTTAGGATCTCACCGAGATGCTCATGTTTCAGATTCTTGGTTAGAGGTTACAATTGTCTGACCTGGAGATGTATTTAACTAGATGGATGTACTAAACATCTGAACTTAGTATGTTGGTCTAAGAAATAACCATGTGCTATGTTTATGTTTCTTGAGTAAATGATTAGAATTGTCATAATTACAGTTTGAAGGCAGGAAAGATACGAGGGTAATGTTAAACAATTCATGAAGGTTTTTTTGGTTATGAGCATGTTTGTAAATACTTCTTAATTTGATTTTCTTGCTACAACATACAAGTCTAAAAGACAAAATATGCAGGTGCAGCTTTGAAAGAATGGAAGAGGACAAGGGCATTATCATAAGTTTTGGAAGTTATTCCGAGATTTCGCCGATAATTTCCCTGAGATATCGTTATCAAGGTGTCAAGGTCCCCGCCACGACGAGACCGAGATCCGAAATTAACTACATTGTTCCCACCCCACAAAATTAGCATGGGCCACCATTTGTGGGTGTCGGTTTTATTTGATATTTTCCCTTTTGGTTCGTTAATCATTTTTGATCTACAAAATTAAGATATGTCCATTGATAACTACTAACTAGGGAGAGGGAAAGTACAGCTTGTCTCAGCACACAACTAGTGCTTCATTCATTGAGTCAACATGCTAGACTCATCAACACGCTAAGACTGACAGTCTAGCTCGGTCAACGAGTGACCAATCGTCTACAAAGTAGAATCAACCATGCTCGAGCAAACAATTATATCACACGGGGGGATATTCACTAGGGTTTTGGTATGGCGGCCTACAACACGTGTGGTGTAATGATACACCCACGACGAGAAAGTATAAAAGTCGTGTCAACAGTTGAAGAGTGAAAGGTATAGTGGTTGCATAACTGCCAAGTCCCACTCACACGACAGAGTCGCTTTTCACCATGATTTCCACTTCTCCACTCTTCCACTTCTCTACAACTGTCACCACTTACGAGATCAATGTGTTAACTTCTTCTGTTATAAATAGGTTCTTCAACCTATCGACAAAGCACAAGAGTTTTTCATCTGATAAGAACTCAAAGGATCACAAAGCTATCATAGGTCTTTTACAGCAGTTCAAACACATACAACCATCACTGATATTCAACCTCATTTGATCTCAATACTCTCTTTGCTTCCCTCCCTACATATCAACTCTTCTTCTTCCTTTGTGACTGAAACGAAATCGGAGCGGTCATTTCTTTATTTAGGCTGATTTCGTGCATATTGATCTCTCGAATCTTAAAAGTAGTTATATAGTACAAATGTTTGATGTTTAAGCGATTTGGTGTTTAATCGAGTGACTTGCTTCGACGAGCATAGTTTGATCTCTCATTGCTTCGACTAGCATTACTCTTCTTCACCATTTCCCCTTTTACCCAATCGTTTTTACCCACAAACAGACATTAATTAAAAAATATTTTGAGTCCGTGAATAATATATATATTAGGCCTGAGCCTAATTTTCCCTTTATTCAATGAAATTCCTCTGCTCCCATCGTGGTATTAATTATGCCTATCTCTATTCATAAATAAATAAAAAATTATTATTTATTTATTTATTTTAATGAAAGTTTGGCAGACCCTAAAAGATTAGGGTCATGTGGGTCATGTGCTTGTGATGCTTTGCCTAGCATCTAGCAGGCAATTAGAGATACCTTCCATACTAACAGCCGAATTACCAACATTACAAAATATTCCCTTCATCCTAGATATATAGTCATACTTCTTATTCTTCGTTGTCCATCTAGATAGGCATAGTTTTAATTCCTAGATAATTTTTCTACATATACTTTTATTAATAATTTTAGTATTATACTAAAACGAATTTAATGTTTTTAGTTCTTATCAAAAAGAGAAAATAATATGGAAAAATATAAATTTTTATAACTTTCATATTTTTTCTTAATCGAATACAAACATGTTTTATGTCTATATAACTTGAACGGAGGGAATAATCATGGAGAGTCTGACCTTTCCAATTAATGGTAGAGGATATTGCGTATATCTGTCGATGCTAAATAAAAAAAATATCGTTCTGTGTTCTATGAATGAATTTTAGATTATGAAAGACAAAACAGAATTCATGCAGCAGCAGCAACAGCAAAAAAACAAGGTGAATTTGAGATGATGATTAAACCTCTTGCTTAAGGCATATGTCCAAAAATCAAACAAGAAATTCTTCAACAACGGCTTGAGAAATGATTAAAAACAAACATACCAGAAACAACAGCACAAGCATAAAAGTCAAACTATACATCAAACAGACACACAGGATTCAGATTTAAACCCCTAGAAGAAACTCCTAAAATCAACCTTCACAGATTCTTCATCCTCAGGATCCTCCTCCACTTGAGTCTCCACCACAGCCACTTCAGTTAACAACGGGACACGAACATCCTTCCAGACACAAACATAAGGTGCATCAACACCATCATAATCCCCAGCCCATTCCCCATCTTTAACCATACTAGCATCCCAAACTGACCCACTTAAAGACATTGGCTTTTTGATAAACTCAATCCCTTCTTGTCTCTCATTTCTTCTAATAACTTTACCATCAATTGACCATTCAATAAAATCTCCACACCATTTTATTTCATAATCATGAAACCCTCCACTATAATCAAACCCCAGTTCATGTTTTTGCTCTCCATTATCTTCATTCTCAGTGATATTTGCACTAGTTAAAATAATGTTCTTATTATCACCTAAAAAGTAAAAGCTTATTGAATGTATAGGTTCGGATTCTATTGGTGTAGTAGAAGAAAGATCAAAAGTGAAACATAAACCAGTTGTATCACCATTGGGGCATTTTATTTTAGCTCCAAATGTACCGTATTGATATTCGCCTTTTGATCTCCAAGCTGAACCATCTCTTTCGTCGTAAACGACAGTTATCTCGTTTGTTTCTGCTTCCATTTTCTGAGGACATGCTTCTGGATTGAATTCAACAGTAATCTCTTTGAGTAATATTGTTTGATGGATTTGGATTTCTTGATCTGCCATATAGTTTTTGAGTAGTTTGACTTTGGCTTGTTCTATGCAAATATGGATTGTAAACCTCTAAAGAGGAAAGTGATTAGAGATAGATCATAGATTCATACATACTTAAAAAGAATTTTTAAGACCCTAACTTGACTTGTAGTTGGTAAAGAATATTTCTCGTCATTGTTGTACCCCACTTTGCCAGCAAAATAAGACATGGGCACCATTATATTTTAGCTTGACAGGTATGAATCTTTGTTAAAACTACCTTACCTTATCCCACAGGAATCAGAGCGTTTCCTCTCTCGAATCCATTTTGAATTTGATAAGTACATTGTTTGTGAAGTATGAATCAGCTTTTTTTTTTTTTTTTCAAATGAATCAGCTTGACAGCTCCCAAGTCCCAATAGATACTTCAAAAAAAAAAAAGGTCCAGTAGATTAAAATGCTCCCACTGTTCCTAAAAAAAGACATTTTCACTTTTCATTTTAGCCTATTTTATTACATTGATATATCCTATATGAGCGTAATACACAATTTAATCAGCTGCAGCCCAAAATCCATGAAACCCAAGAGGAAAATTCAAGTGTTTAGGAACTTCAAGTTTTGCTACGAGTGCATCATCCTCACTTCTCCCTATCATCTTAGGATTTAATATCAACATGTAACACTTTTGTATTGATACTGCATACTGGGGAGAATAAGAAAAATCAGTATGGACTCCTCTGAATATGAACTTCGTTATATGAATATAAATGTTTGTTGATTCTTACCTCTATTACAACAAGGTATCCATCTTCCTCATCGGTTCCTTTGGGGACAAAAACTGGTTCACCGATAAAACGTCTACTTCCAACTGACCATGTCGAGACGGACTTGTCAACTAAATTTAGCTTTGCTATTGTATCGAATGGAAAATGTGGCAAGCTTGGACGAGTATTAGAAGAAGTTGCCGCGTAAATGAATGTATTGTTGCTACCAGAGAAAGCTGGGTTGATTGCAGGGAAATCTGATGGTCTGCTCCAATTGTTTAGAGCTTCGATCGAACATTCTTCAAAATTTCCATCTGATTGGAGTTTGATAGATACCTACATTGTCCAATAAACTATCATATTCCATCGTCTGATGCTAGTAGTTTGAACAAATATTGACGCGACAAAATCACTTCTGTGTTAAAATACCTTCACTAGGTGGGGCAAGGTATTTTCATCACCATCTCTTGCATTCATGAAGGCAGGGTCTAATTTCCCAGTTTTCCAATCATATCCTGTTTTTTCAAACGGAAAAATGTTAGCTTAGGTAGTAATCTACACTAGCAACATACTTAAAATTATACGTCCCAGAAAAAGCGATACTATATTATTAGTAACCAAAAAGAAATAATATTACCAAACATTTTGTGGAAATTGAACCATTTGTAGGAACAAATAGCGGCATGGATTTGAATTTCACAATTCCCTCCATAGTCTTTGAGCTCAAAAGCGTTGCCAGCATGCAAAACCCACATCTGCGAAGGAGCCTGGATGGGTATTTTCCAATCTCTATCCCTTTGGACCTTATCAGGTAACCGAGGAAGCAAGTAGATCGGCGACGTAGACTTGTTTGGATTTACTGATAATGCGGTTATCATTGGAGACAATCCACATAAAGCTAACATTGATCCTACAGGGATCAAATAAAAACAGTGAAAATGTGATTCTTGAGGATTATATATGCGTAGTGGTGTAATTAGGGATGGGTTACAATATGTACCTGGGACATCAAGCTTAATGCGATTGCCAAACAAGACATAGTGTGTCTCGGTGAAAGCCCAGTCATGGATCATCATGTGCTCAGGTATATCAAATTCTTGCTTCTGTAATAGCTTGAAATTTGAATCAAATTCTGCAACCAAAACAACAAAATCAACTTTAACTTCTCTACCAGGGACGGAGCCAGGTTTTAAAAAATGGGTGGGCAAATCAGCAATAGACATACATTTGATTTGAGGGCTTGCAAATGGACAAAAATAACTAAAAATTGATTAAAATAGTTCAAAGTGGGCTTAGAAGCACAACTGCATATCCACCCTTTAATATAGCTCCGCCCCTGTCTCTCCTATAGTTTTATATTGTCATCTTATTAAATTAAAATTGATTCAAATTATATTGGGTGAGCTGACTTGTTTGAATCCAGTTAAATAGCCTAACGAGTCAGGTATAAAAATTAAACTGAACGATTTAACTTCTGAGTCAGATGCCGAGTCAGGATCGGATTTTTAAACAGATCCAAACAAACATGCTGTATGGATCAGATCTCAAAACAGATCCAAGCAAACAAGCTCTATATTTGCATTTTAGTTACCGTAGAAGGTGAAAGAACTGCGAGGAATAAGCATATCTTCTGCATTGCACGAGACAGTTAAAAGTCTGTCGAGCCCAGAATCGATCTTGTGATGCGACAAAAACCGTTTAGGTGGCATCTTGAATATTCCTACACAACCCACAGTGAAGTATAAACATCAACTTGGTGGACCTATGTGTACCGCCAAATCCAATGATTAGTCCAAAAATTCGCCGGCCCCAATTGTTTAAATATAAAAAATTGCCATTTTGTTGCTCCTCTTTTGGGTGACAAAATTGTGGTTCACCACTAAAAGCAAAAAGATACCATATACTAACCATGAAGAATAGGTTTCACCACCCAAGCAGCAACATCCCAAAAGTCACCACCACCGTCACCGGAAACCTCCTTCGCATCCCATGAAATCCGATTAACACCACCTGAAGCTATATCCGCCGGCTGTAAATGATGACCGTTAATCAGATCGAATATACCAACGGTATCCAAATGACCGTTTTCAATATCAATTTCATAAGGATCGCCACCTTCCCATAAACAAAGTAATTTGCCACCCCATTTCAGGACACTAGTATTAGCAACATTTTTCATAACTTTAGTATTTCCAAATTTTTTACCGCCCCTCAAAACTGAAAAGGGTCCACGGTGAGTAAACGTCCACTCTCCGGTTTCAATGTTACATTCTTCTTTCTGAGCATCAGTCTTAATATATTTAGCCGAATATTGTACATCGCCGTCGATTTTAAAAGCTCGAAGATACCCATGACCATCCAGTGGGTGAACCGTAGAACCGTGATCATCTGAAAAAATCCCGGGTCCTGTTAGATAATAAGTTCCGGATGGAAAATCTGATGGAACTTCGCCTTCGATTACTTGAAGTTGTACTGGTTCGTCTGTTTCAGCCCGTTGCGATACAAAGAGAAATTGGTAGTCCCAGAATGCTGTGACTGACTCTTGTATATTTTCTTGTAACTCATTAGATGGATTGGAATTGATAGTTGTATTATTATTAGGACGATGATTCTCAAGTATCGGACTTGGTTCCGGTGTGGTTACGGATACAACCCGGTGTATATTCGATAGTTTTAAGAGATTTGGAGCTGGTTTTGGATTTAGTTTTACGGTTGATAACGATGAACAATTGGGTTTTGAAGTAGGAAAGAAATGGAGACGATTAATGGCTTTCATTTTTTTTCGAGACACACTTTGGTGGGAATTGTTATGCGGTGGAGTGAGCACTAGTGGCATATAAAATGGTTTCTAAAGTATGTTCGAAATGAATTGAAAATTGAGATTTTTGCTTTTAATTAACTTTCGGGGGACAATATGATTATTAAAGCAGCAATAGATGTTTGATGCTGCATTGGGTTGTTGGTGGGATACTGCCCATGAAATGACAAAATGTAATGTCATTCACTGTACCTCTCTCTCTCTCACTTCTTTGGCCGTCTAACGGGCACCCCTTAGCAATATAACACACTGTTTGGATGGAAACTCATATTCGTAACCATAAGGATTGGCATAGTAGATGATTTTTGTTTTTGTTTTTTTGCATTGGCTTGGCTTCATCTCTTGTTTATGGCCAAGAGTAATGCTTGTCTTACGGATGAGAACAAACATCAGTTTGGCTATGTTTGAGCCCTTACATTCGTTAAGAGTAAAGTATTTGAGCCTCCAATCTACAAGAAAAAAGAAAGTTAGCGTCAGAGTAAAGTAAGCCAAAATTTTAAGATATAAAAACTTACCTGAACTTAGAAAGGGCTTATTTGTAATTAACACACGTCTATCTCTCTATATATTCAAGACAACTGACTTGCCGAAACCCAGTTTCTACTTCCAGTTCTTCGTTAGAGAGACAAGGTTTTGGGGCTTCTTTATTTTGTTTCCTTCTTACAAATCGAAAAGTTTCAGTTTTTTCATTCCGTCAAGGTTAATTCATTCAAATACCGCAGATCGGATTTTAATCCAAATCAGTAAAGTTATGGGTGTCGATTAGGGCTGCACAAACCCGACCCAATCCACCGACCCGACCCGCATCCGCCTATTTTATTCGACCCGCACCAGGTCCGCCGATGAACGGGTCGGGTGCGGATGATTTTTTTAACCCGTCTTCTGGTGGGTCGGATGCGGGTGATAGTTCCTCTCACCCGACCCGACCCGACCGGCCCACCCGCCAGGTCCCTTATTTCATTTCAATCAACATTCATTCAATTCAATCGAAACACCAAACTCATTTCAGAAAACACTCCGCATATGTAATCAATGTCCAGTTTCAAGTTTCCTTCCCATTACTCTTTAGTAATCAATGTCCAGTTAAAAATCAGAGTCACAATTCAATGTATCCCCAAAAGCTCGTTTTCACGATTTAGATTCATTCAGGGTTAGGGTTCTTCTTTCACGCCCTAAGTTTTTATCCCCCATTTTTCTTTGTTAATCATAGGGTATCTTTATCTCGAATTCAAATTTTTTTCCTAACCCATCTTCCAATCCAACAGAAACGCAAAATTACCTTCTCAATTTCCTCCGTCTCGGTTATCAGGAACACATCTTCCTTCTTGTTTCAGGAAGCGACAACAATTTCTTCTTCCATGTATCTTCTTTGTCATATTCTCTGGCCACAAAACCAATTTCTCTCAAATCAAGGTTTCTTCTTCCCTGTATCTTCTTTGAGGGTTGCTGATGGTTTTGAGAACATGAGATGAAAAAGATGAAATCAAACTCAACAGATTTTTGGGTTTTTTTATGTGAACTGAAATTAAGGTTAAATCGGTATTAGCTCCATGAGATTTAAGAGATTATTGAGGACGGATTTTAGTTCTGCAATGAGAAGAGAACAATAAATGGGTTCTGCTGGACTCTTTTTAATGATGGGTTTTGAATCTCCTGCTTTAAGGAAATAGAAGAAGAGATTAGAACTCTTTTTACACTATTAATTGAGGGGAAGTTCTTGAGAGTTCGTTGGAGCAATCTGAGGTGGTCGAAGGATTTGAAGAAGAAGGTAGTGCTGCTTTGTAGCCGTGAAGCAGAAAGATTTGAGGGTTGCTGATGGTTTTGAGAACATGAGATGAAAAAGATGAAATCAAACTCAACAGATTTTTGGGGTTTTTGATGTGAACTGAAATTAAGGTTAAATCGGTATTAGCTTCTTTGTTTCTTATTCACAGATCCACTCGAAACCCGTCTCACCATCTCTTCCTTTCTTCCCTATTCAGTTCCTTTCTTGGTCTGGCTGTTCCATTCTTACGGCAGTAATGTTATAATCTGGACGGATGACCCACACCCAACCCGTTGAAATGGCGGGTCAAATCCGACTCAACCCGTTCTATAACGGGTTAGGTGCGGATGAATATTTCAATCACCCACCAATTGGCAGGTCGGGTGCGGGTGGGGTCAAACCCGACCCACCCGACCCGATGTGCAGCCCTAGTGTCGATAATGGGAAGAGGATATTCAATAATAGACTAGGAGTAGTGCCAACAATAGATAAAGTCTGCTTTCATTGGAGGGCGGGTAGATGTACAAGGAATCCGTGTCAGTATCGCCACAGTGAACAACCTTCAGATCACGGGAACTTATCCGATGGGAATTTCTCTGGTTCCGGCTAACATTTGCGAAGAAAATCGAATACCTACAATCGAGCTGATACACAACCTTCAAAATGGGGCAGGGATCATGGAGGATTTAGGGCTCCTCTGAAGACTCGGGATAAGGTTTGCCCTTACTGGATTGCTGATAAATGTTCTTACGGTGAAAGTTGCAAATTCTTGCATCAGTGGTTTGTCAGTGATAGTTTCGCAATGTTGACGCATCTTGCTGGACACGAGAAGAAGGTTATTAGCGGGATTGCTTTACCAATGGGGTCTTATAAATTATATTCTGGTAGCAAAGATGGAACTGTTCGGGTCTGGAATTGTCAAACTGGCCAGTGTTCTGCTGTAATTAACCTCGGATCTGAAGTTGGCTGTGTTATCAGTGAAGGTCCCTGGGTCTTTGTTGGAATTAATGATTGTGGCTTGGAACACTCAAATCAATAGTGAAGTCAGTCTTAGTGGTCCATCTAGACAAAGTTTATGCCTTGGCTGTGGGCAATGAAATGCTATTTGCTGGAACACAGGATGGTAGCGTATTGGTTTGGAAATTTGTTGTTGCAACCAATGGTTTTGAGCCTGCTGCTGCTCTTCAGGGTCACAGTGCCTCTGTTGTTACGTTAGTTGAGGCGCTAATATACTCTACTCTGGATCGATGGATAACACAATAAGGGTGTGGGCACTTGAGACGTTACAGTGCATTTATACTCCGACAGATTACACATCAGTCGTAATGTCTGTTCTTTGCTGGGATCAGTTTTTATTGTCATGTTCTCTTGACCAAACAATAAAGGTCTGGGCTGTTACAGAGAGTGGAAAGTTAGAAGTCACTTACACCCACAAAGAAGAACATGGTTTGTTAGCGCTGTGTGGAATGCCTGATGCACAAGGAAAACCTGTGTTGTTATGCTCATGCAATGACAACACTGTTCGTCTCTATGACCTGCCATCACTTCATGAACGAGGAAAGATTTATGCCAAAGAGGAGACTCGAGCTATTCACACTGCTCCTGGTGGTTTGTTTTTTACTGGTGACGGAAATGGTGATCTAAAAGTGTGGAAGTGGTCTGAACATTCATCCCCAGCTGCAGCAACAATACAACAGTGATGAAAACTGCATACTGACTGTGGAGTTCTGGACAATATAAAGCATCTCAGGTAGTAAGAAGTTTTTTTCCTGAGCAGTAAACACCCAGTGAAGATTTAAGGCAGATTGAAGACCATGATATGATGTCAAAGCTTCCCTTATTTTAGTTTGGGTTTCATTTATTATGAGAGTTTGTAATCCTTATTATTCTAGCAAGTTTGATTCCCCCCTCCTCTCTTTTGATTCTCATTTATATGTAACATTGTATCAAAAGAAAAAAGCAGAAATATGATGATGAATGAAAGCAATTCTTTCTTTCTAAAAAAAACACCAAAATTTATACTTATGCATCTAAGTTCATTCGTGCTCTATTGCTTAAAAGAAAAACTTTACAATTTGACAACATAACATGGTTTTGATTTGGAGCGCAAATACTACAGGTGACAGTAAAATGCAAATTAGTCAAAAAGAAAAACAACTAGTAGAGAATTGTAAATAGTGAAATCATGATCGACACAGTTAAGAACCACTGTCACAGTATATAGCCTTCTTCACCATACTGACATGTTTCATTATAGGAATAATCACTGGTAGCCCTGTGAAGCAAGAGCAAGCTCTATGTTTTAGCTTGGTAATGCTCATCAGTAACTTATGATCTCAAAAAACTCAGTGGGGAAAGAATAACACACATAAAACTTAATCGAACTCGTGCCTGGGAACTATTAACAGTGTGCAGAAGCAAAAAAAAGAGAAGGAAAAAATGAAAAAATGAAAAAATGAAAAATGAATTAACGGAAGCAAAATCAACCATCGAAATGGAACTATTAACAGTGTATAGCTGTAGATGCTAGACAGAAAACAAAACAAAAGGTTTACTTGTATTCCAAAGTGTATTTTAAGGTTGTAAAATATAGAACAATCATACAAGAAACAGAATGAAAAAACAATTCACTAATGAACTACCCAATTTTCTTCCTTTTTTCCAGGTAAAAGCTTACATATCCTAACTAAAAATGATAGTTACTTGCATAATAATTTCTAGATTCAACCTATATTACTCAATCCGAACTGTTTCTGACTTGGATTCATACCAGTCTAAACTACTAGAGACCTACTTATATAGAGAGCTCTAGGTACATCTCACATCTGACATGCAGTTGCATTCATTTTGAATATATCCAGAAGATAAGACGATAACTTGACTAAACATAAACTTAACATCCATAACAATTCTATTACGCCATTTCAGTAAGAGAATAAGTCACCATATTTGTTAGCCCCTAAGACAGGAGCACTCTCCTGTTTCAGTTCTTCATCCCATTTGATCGCCTCAAGTCCAGAAATACTCTCAACCTCCTTTATGCTTGGGCCCACTCCTGCAATACCATAAAATTTATGCGTTGTCCATCATTGTTTATGATTTATGATGGATAAACCATATCCATACTTATTTTGCTTAATACTAAAATCTGCAAACATGAGACAATATTTCTTCAAAAATGCTCTACATATACAAAACATCAATTGAATGTCCTTTAATAAAAAGCTTCCAAAATTTCTGTCTCACAAACTTGAGTCAGACAACCGGTAACCATTGTGACAACAAATACTCTACCATATCGTTGTATCCACATTGCAAAACAGTGTAACAACATTCTGATTCAAACCTATATCTCGCATTCCATTATGAAACTGAAGTGCAAAACTGACTTGAATACAATCGACTAATGTATTTAGTGTGGCCACTGCCAGTCAGAGAATTTCTCAATTCAACATAAATTCTCATATCTAAATTGCATCTTCTGTTTTGCAAAACTGAAGTGCAAATCTGAAGATGTATTTCTGTAGACACGGTACAAAGCAAAATTTACTTCCATTACATGATGTTTTTAAGGTTCTAGCATATGGAATAAAACATAAATGAAAGAGACTTAAGTAAAAGGACTAAATTGCATATTCACCTGTTTCTCTTCCAAGTTTCTGGGGATTTCTCTCTTTTTCCTTCTTCCCACAGCAGTGATAGTTTAGGGAAACTAAGCTTTCAAAATGTTTCATTGCTCCTCCCCCGCGTACTATTTCTGTTTTTTTTCGCAGTTCCATACTTTGAGTCAAAAGAAATTACGTTACACTTCTCCCTGAACAGAATCTCACCATTCTTGAAAGATCCGATAAGCTTCACATGAGAACTGGAACCACACATTATGCTCTCATACGTAATGGTATAAAGCTTAGTCCAAGAGTCTGGAACTCCATAATCTTTCATTACCCATACTTCAAAATTTAAAAGTAAATAAAGGCACTGTTCCAACACTCCCATATTCATAAGATATTGAGTTGTTGGCAGTGTCATTGGTAGTTGCAGTTCTTCAAATGTCTCTTCACTGATATCCATTGAGACTATCATCACTCTAGAGGGCATTTTACCTACTATACCCCCAAACCAGTGAAGAGCTCCATTTAAAAGCACCCCAGACGAACAATGAAACTTATATTGGATGGAAGGAAAGCTTTTCCATAAGTTTGATTTTGAAGAATAGACTTGGACAAAGTACTCTACATATATTTTTGATGAATCTCTACAAATTTGTAATCGTCGGTCTTGTAATCATAACCAAAACCATTGCAATTATAATTTGTATCTGATTTGGGTAATATCTTGTATTCCATTGTGGCAGCGTTCCACAGAAAAAAGAATCTTAGCTCATAATTCCAGCCAGATACAAAGCCATTACATGAACCCAACAATTCAGTACCCATAATTGGTAGGGAAAATCCAATTTAACAGCATCATCAGATGATAATAATAATGAATCGCAACTTTGGAACTAAAACTATGATCGTCATCACTTTGAATTATTAGACTATAGTTGTTTCTTTGGATACTTAGGTTAAGCTGTATTTTAACAAAAATCAGGATCAGAAATTAGTTGAAACCAATTCTTACAAACGCACTTACATTTAAGTAATGATTTCACTGGTAACCTCAAAAGAACTTCGAAGCAGATCTCTTCTGGAAGGCTTGACATTGCTTTGTTTTTTCTTCTTAGGCTTCGATTTTCTACTTTTTCTGGTAGAGCGAGACAATAACTAGGTTTCTCTTTTCTTTCTTCTTTCGTGTAACAGTGAGCAATTCACGACATCAGTAAATAAATATAACCGACTAATTTAAAATTTAGAAATCATAGCACCTCGTAGGATATACGAGGATTCGATCATCTACGTATGATTCCTCGTTCATCGCCCTATATAATCGTTTTGAAGAGAAATTTTTTTTTTTTAGATTGGACCATAAATGGTCTAGATAAATCTGTATGCTCGATTTAACTATTTTTGTCTATACCCTTGAAAAAAAATTATTTCGTGAAATTACTCATTCCATTTCTTTTAAAAAGAAATTCCTCTACCATATTTATACAAATAGAATAACCTATTTATATGCCATCTCTATGATCGATGATTCTGAGCCACCATCCAAGCACGAATGCCCTCGTTTAAAAGAATATTTTTGTGTAGAAAGCGCAAAGAGTTAAGCAAACTTCACAATATTACAAAGAACTTTGGGATATTATAGTTATCCATGGGTTGGACAAATTATCTGAAGAGGATCGTTTAACCATAGCAAGAGCACAAAAAATTGAGTGTTTCTTATGACAACCCTTCTTTGTAGCAGAAGTATTTACGGACTCTCCATGGAAATATGAGACAAGCCCGTGATATGATAGAGTAGGGTCTTGGGAATGGATTAAATTAATTTTGTAAATTATGTATCACGTATATCCCTTAATTTTAGAATAAAAAAAATAATGAGCATGTTGATTATATTAAAACTCGGAGGCACCAATAATTATAATTCATCATGGGTAGGGACACAATTGTTTTTATGAATACGCTTTTTGATATAGAAGTGTGTTTCTTTGGAACGGTCATTTTTAAATAAAGAGGTTACTCATTGTTTTAGTTGGATGTGAAAGACATGTATTGTTCAAAATGCGTCATTTTTTTTCTTTAGCTCTATATTTATTCCATGGATCATATTTTCTTGATAATATACAATATGGATATGTGTGAGTCCTATAGAGGATTTCTGGAGAAAAGTTGGATATTTTAATTTATTCTTTATTTTCGGAATACTTTATTTCATTTTTATTACGTACATTATCAAAAAAAAACATTTTTATATATTAATCTTCGTTCGAATCTATATCTGTGTCACCGTTATAAAAAAAAGGGCTACGGCTCATTGTATTCTATTTTATTTAATAAAAAAGAGAAAAATTGGAAAACGCTTACCTTAATTGAAGAGAAGAATACTTTAACCTTTTTTCTATCAATTCATCGATAGAGTACAGTACCCATATTCGGAACATTTCCCCTTAAGTAATTTATATGAATCATTAATATTCCTTTCATGAGGCTTTTCCATTATTCATATGGTTCCTAAAATATGGAATCATAAAAAACGATTTAAGCGCAATAACCGCACCAAGTACTATTTTTACCCAAGGATTTGCTACTTCAGGTCTTTTGACTGAAATGCATCAATCCACAATATTAGTACCTGCCCTCCAATCTCAGTGGTTAATTATGCACGTAAGTATGATGATATTGAGTTATGCAGCTCTTTTATGTGGATCATTATTATCAGTATCTCTTCTAGTCATTACATTTCGAAAAAGCCTATGGGTCATTGGTAAAAACCATCATTCATTAATTTGGCCGTTTTCCTAATTACATACCTTGGCCAATGACTTACAGTCTGAATATGATTCGGTTCCTGACTCGGTCTGAGTCAGATGTCAGAGCTTTTATTTTTTAGTTTGAGTCAGATAAGATTCGCTACTTGACTCATACGGTCAGACCTAATTTCTTACTCGGATCCGTTTGAATTAGGAAATAAAATATCCCTAATTCATGGGACCAAACCACTGATTCGTATATTTTTGAGTCAGTTGAGTCATATCTGACTCAAATAATAAACATATTGAGTAAGATCCAGATGAATTAGGTAGTTTCAGTTGGATCCAGATAAGTCAGATCCAGAAAAAGAAAAACAAGATGTTATACTAGGATAAAAAGAATTCAAAATGAAACCACAACTTTGAGGATAATGAGGTATTTGGTTGCAACTGAAGGTGTTTATTTAATGAGCAATTCTTAACATACGGAGTAAAAAACAACCAAAAAAACTCTCCCTCTCACATTTGGATGCCCCTGCCCCTGGATTATTAGGGGGGCCTGATTTTGGGTCCCATTTATATGAGTGAGCGGTTTTTTATATTTTTTTTTATTCGGTCTGTCCATTTTTTTTGTTATAATTAATTGGTTTAATAACCCTCAAAATCTTTTTATGGTTGTTTGTTTAATACAAATAAAATAAGATATTTTTCTAATATCCAGTAATTTAAAAGATGCTTCTTTAATGTCTAATTTGGATATTCTACCAAAGTTTCGTGGACAAGTGTAACTAAAACCGACAAATATGCTCCTAAAGTGACCGTGTGTTTATCGGAAGCGATAGGAGATTTATAGTTTGTTTTGTTTGATCATGTATGTTAGATTAAATATCAATCGGTATGAAGGATGTGTTTTCTGTTTTTATACTTAGATTAGAAATACTCTAATTTGATTGAATTTGTGGGATGTACTACAACTATTACTAATGCTTAAGAAATTGAGATCCAGTAACGCTATTGAAACCCAGTTTAAGTTGAAAAGTTTGACAATCAACATGGGTTGAATCTGTCTTTTCACCAATACAACATTTTCTGGTGATTAAACTTTTTGTATAATAATCGAAATAAAAGAGGCGGAGGTGATGTTGTAGAGGATCATGGTAGAGGGTTTATTGGTGGTGTGAAAGTAAGAGAAGAAGGTGATGGTAGTGGTGGGGGTGGAGGGGGAGAAGAAGGAGGAGGATCTATTGTTGGTGGAGGATCTAGACATGGTGGGGGTGTGGGAGAAAGAAAATGAGGTGTTAGTGGTATTAGTGGGGGAGGTGTTGTTAGTGTCGTTGGTTTGGTAGTAGCGGAGGTGATGTTTGTGGAGGATTTGTACATGGAAGTAGGAGAAAATAGAAGGAGGTGGTGGTGGTGGAGGAGGAGAAAGAGGCTGAGTTATTGTTGGTGGCACTGACGGACCTATGAGAGGATTAACCTGCGATAAATTCCGTTCAAGCCCTCAGGTCCACTACCTAATTTTTAAATTTTAAGATTTTTTTTTCTTTTAAGGCCTTAGCCCAGGTCAAATTTAATTTTTAAGCCCACCTGGGTCCTTCTGGTTGGTGGTGGATCTGAACGTGGTAGTGACGAAGGTGTTGTTGATGGTAGTGGTAGTGGTGGGGACGGTGAAGAGGCCATAGAAGAAAGAAGAAAAGAGATGAAAGATATGTTTTATATGGAAGGGTAGTTGTGGTATTATTAAAAAATAAATTTGATCTAATTTAATTCTTTTAAAAAATTAGGTGTTTTTGTATCATTTTTGGTGTGTATGGAGTCTTTATAAATCCCAACTTATGAGTGGTTTATTTTATACCAAGTTTGTTTATCTTGGTGTTTTACTATTTGTTATGTCGTAATATGATCTTATTTGATTTTTGAAAAGAGAATTTTCTTGAGAATTGTAATTTTCATGCAACAAAGCAACTTTTTTATGGGTCTACGAAAGATAAATTGACTTATGTTATACATTATCTTTCCAAATTTTAAAGTGAAGGTGATGATAATGGTGTTGGAAGTTACAATCAAAGGGAAGTCCCAGCTTTTCCATGAGGTTACGTATTTCACTTGGTTCAGCCAAGGGCCTTCTTTATCTTTATAACAAAACAAAGCCTCAAATTCTACAACGATATCAATGCTAGCAACATATTTATAGATTTCAGGCTTACTGCTAAAGTTGTTGACAACTTACACCAATTTGGAAATATGAATTTTTTACTGTGAAAGGCAGTGTCCATTACTAGTTGTATTATGAATATTCTAAAAAATAACATGTTTTCTTCTGGATGAAACCAGTCTAAACCTGGATAAAATTAATTTCATCTGCATATTCTGATAAAAAAACACGTTTTCGTCTAGATGAAAACAGTTTCATTATATGCATTATGACATGTAAATTTATTTTCTTCGGGATGTATCTGGTTTCATCTTGTACATTTATAACAAAAGAACATATTTTCTACACGATGTATCTTGATTCATCATGTACATTTTTGACAAAAATAGATAATTTTTCTATCTTAGTTTAATTTAGGATCCACACAGATTCATCCTGCCTATTTTTGAGAATGATTTTGATATCTTAGTTTAAGTCAATATGCATCCAGATTCATTCTAGCTATTTTTGAATAATTTTTTCTTTCCTATTTTAAGTCAAGATGCATCAAGTTTCATCCTAGCTATTTTTTAAATAATTTTTATTAATTTAATTTAATATGAATAATGGGTCTTGTTTTGTAGATCTACTTAAATCCTTTACCATTGATTTTAAATTGAAAAGAGAAATACATAAAAAGAAGGGAAAAAAAAGGGCATCATTGCCTATGAATTTTATTATCCGTTTCACCTAACCATAACTTTTACTTGTCTCTAAAAAACAATTTAGGTGCTTTTGGCCATTAAACCCGTTTTCTCTTTTTCTTATACAATTTCGTCATTTTAATTATTTCAAGAAAATAATAACACAACTTGTTGTATCAGTATCACTATTGATAGTTCTGTTTCTAATTTTTATTCAATAAAAAGAACCAACTTGCTACAGTAGATAGTAGTAGTGAAACTGGATTTTCCAGTTACCCAGTTTACCTTTTATCTTATTATTTTGTGGACACATTATATAATCAAATGGGGGTATTAAAATTATTTGGTATATATTATGGTTAAAGTGTAATTTATTCTAACTTTTATTTTCTACTTAAATGGGTTACATAAATAATTTTGGGGTATAAATATATATTAATTAACTTAAAATTAAAATCTATCATTATAACGTCTTTACGCTTTATGCTATAATCATTTGAGTTTTTAATTATACCCCTACCCTTAATTTTATTTTCTTATATATTTTGTTATCACTTTATCCCTAATTAAATTTTATATGTAGAATTGTATTGGCATAATAAAAACTAGAGTTTTTAATTTTATTCAACGGATAACTAATAATTTCGACATATGCGTCTCACGTGCCCAACGATCTAGTATATACAGAGGATTTAACACATAGAGGATAAAAGTTTAATAAAAATCCTATTAAAACAACATTTATGGCATTTATCTTTAAAAAAAATTTATCATGTGATCTACCCCAAAATTTAGCTATTTTCTTAATTGACCCACAGTTAGCTTTTCCGTTTGGGACCGCAAGATTTAATTAATATCTCATTCATCAGATCAATTTTCGTAAGAAAAGATGAGAAATTGATCGAAATGCCCAGATCAAATCCTAAAATGGTTCCCTTCGTTTTGTTTTAGGGAAGTTACCACATCCGCCCCCGTGATGTCATCTCTATTCATCTCCTCAAATCAAAAACCTAATTTCCAATCACCATTTCGTCATTTTTTTAGGGCAACTGCAGCGGTCGACCAGACCAAAGAGTAAAGAGCAGATTTCCTCATTGGTCCGGTTTTGTGAGCCGTAACGGGCGAGTAATTATGGTATTTGGTCCAGATTTTCAACAGTATTCGACCAAGTTTTGTCGAGCAACTGGACCAAACACAGATTTAGTCGGACGCTCTTGTAGGACAACGTTTCCCCAAAACGTTTTTGTACGAGGACGTTTCTAAACAAAAACGTCTTTGCTGAAAGACGTCCAACAAAACGTTCACCCATAACAGCGTTTCTCTAACGTTGTATTAGAATAGCTTAATTTGAACAAACGCAACTTAGAAGAGCGTGTGGGTTGAACGTTCATTTGGTAGAGCGTTAATTGTCAAAACGCTATGGTAAATGGACGTGAATATATTCACGCTCATTTGAAGAAGCGTTACGAAAGAATACGCTCGTCCAGAAGAGCGGTGAAGTGTGCTAACGTTCTCCCAGAAGAGCGTGTTTGTGATAGACGCTCTTCCAGGAGAGCGTTTTGTTAGCCGTTTTTATCATTTTTTGAGCTGGTTAGCCGTTTTTATCATTTTTTGTTACATTGGTAAAGCCTTGAAAAAACATGGTTGGAACTGATCTGCTGTGATTAAGCTTGATTAAACAATCATAATTACTAATATGGTCCAATGGTATATAGTTTCAATCACTAGTAGACTTGTTGTGAAACTTAATTTGCTCCATCATTACATGGAAGCTTATTACCGTCTTCCTGCTTGCAGAACGCGTATTAGGAATCTAACGCTCTTGTAGGACAGCGTGATGAATTCCAACGCTCTTGCAGCGCTGCGTTTTCCTATGAAATGCTCTTTATAGTAGCGTTTCGGTGTAAACGCTACTTTACTAGGACGTTTTATTTACGAAACGCTTCACCTAGTTAGCGTTGGTATCAAAACGCTTCAGTAGAGTAACGTTTAAATATACGCTTTAGTAGAGTAACGTTTGAGTACCCAACGCTACATTACAGGAGCGTATGATGCATAGGGTTCAAAATGCTTTTTTAGTTGAACGTCAAAAACATAACGCTTGTGTAGTTGAACGTCTATGTAACCAAACGTTACTCTAGCGTAGCGTTTGTTAACTAACGCTTATCTAAGTGAGCGTAAGATCATATTTAGTACGCTTTCCGCTGTATTTTTTTTTTCACGAACAAATAAATTTGCTCTTTGTTCTTTGGTCTACTCCAAACGCTGCAGTTGCCTTTACAGCCTCAAAACAGAGTTCACCACCATCTTCTTCAGTTAAATGAACTGATCAAGGGGAAGAATCGAAAAATGGAAAACGTGATAGTGGATTTGGAATCAGGGTTTTGATTGATGGAATTATTTGTGGAGGAGGGGCTTGATGCATATATGCATCGGTTTATCGAATGTTTACTTTTCCAATTTCCGTAATTTTGATTCACCACTTTGTAATTTACCATTTTGTATTCTTTAACTTCTCAATGGTCCCTTTCATTAAAATGATGAAGGGTTAGTTCTAATTAGTAATTGAATCTCAATAAACAACATAGATTTAATATTTTTTATTTGAAGAATTTGTGGTTTTTCTTAAATAAGATTTAGCTTCCACAAGAATTTGGAGAAAAATATAAAATGAGATCAGATTAAGTCTGTGTTGTGTCTAATCGACGACTCACTCAATATCAAACCAACTCTATTGAAGGTTTTTAAGAGTTTTACCGGGTGCCAACTGTAACATAACAAAGTCTAACAGCTATTTACCGTTTTTTGGAACTGTAGGTAGAATTTTTTTTAAAAACGGAGGTATTTTAATTTACTGCATCTCAAAACGGAAGGTACCCTATGAAAATCACTTTTATTTTATTATTTTGGACCGGAAATCACACAATATCCGGATAAGAATTTAGGGAGCGAAGAAAATTATATTCGTTCAGATTTTAAATCGAATTTGAAAAAAAATTACATCCAATTAGATTATTGTAGACATTAATATTTACCTCTGCATTTTTTTGAACATATTTGATTTGACTTTATAGTAATAACGAAGACTTTGGTAGTCAGTAACTGGCTTACCAAGTTATTGGGCTACAAATAAAATTAAAAAAAAAAAAAATTCTAAAATTTTATCAATTAACATTGACCGAAGTCAAATGAGTTACTAAATAAGTAAGATAAGCCTTTAATAAACAGTTGCTACAAATAATAGTAATACCTTAAATTAATATTAGTTTTCAAGATAAAATCTAAAACATAAATAAATAAAGAATGATATACCCTAAATTCACAAAAATGTCATTGATCCAATGAAAATTAGTCCAACAAAAATTCATAAAATAGAAAAATTGGTTTAGGCAATATCCAAAACTCGATCGTTTAATCATTTTTGTATTTCTTTTCTTTCTGGATTTTTTTTGGATTTTTCAAACATTCAGTTAGACATTGTCAATAGTAAAGGGTTGGATAACTCAAAATCTAAAAAAGAGACATAGGTTAGATTTGGTGTTTGATTTCTTATGTTATAATTTGGGAAGTCTGGAAAGATAGGAATAATACAAGGGTGCATGGGGGTAAAACCAAGCATTATATGATTGTTGGTAACAGTGAAGCAAAATCTATGTTTGTGGAGTTCTTCCAAGGATGTCTTTAAGGGTTTCAGTATAAATCAAGTTCTTTTCAGATGAGAGGAGGTTGCGGCCTAAGCGGATATCTCTTGTACATATTACTTTTTTTGTTCTCCTAATATATCGAAAAAAATAGTAAAGAAATCCCAAGTAAGAAAACACGATTTGTGCCACTTCTAAAGCGATACTATCAATAGATTGGACCCATCTACCTTGTAAAACAAAACCAATTTTACAAAAATTATACTCCCTCAGTTTCAGGAAAAGAGTTACTTTCTCTTTAAATTTTTGTTCCAACAAAAGAGTTACTTTCATTTTTCACATAACAAACTTTCAAAACTACCCTTGTTATTTTAAGAAATGTTATTATTTTCATTATAAAGATATATGTAGTATTAAACTTTTTGTTAGGGTAAATCTGGAAATAAATTATAAAAGTTATTCTCTCTCATTTTGCCTTAACAATTGTGCAAATATGAAAAGTAACTTTTTTCCTGAAACGGATGGAGTATAGTATTTTTTTCCAGTTTTTTTTTGTTGGTTTATTACTTACGATATACTCCATATTTGAATAGGTTAAATAGGGTGATTTTGACTATTCCTCCGGATCTAGCCTAATTTTGATTATTTCTCCAAGTCTAAATGATCCTGACTAATTTGAGACATGCTCATTTTATTTGAGGTCTACCCAATTACGTATCCGTCAATATGAGTGGATAAAGGGGTGTCTAAAATAGAGAGAAACTACTTAATTACCCTCTGTTAAAACCCAATGCAAAAACCAAGTATTTTAGTATATTTTTCATTTTCATTTCCTATCAACCGATTCTTCTTCTCTCTTCTACCTCTTTTTTCCATTTCAAACTAAAACATCGTCAAAAGACGATTAATTGTTTGCTTTTTCTATATAACGACAAAGAAAAAACGAGTAAAGCATCCCACTGGAGATACTCAACCTAATGGAAATGATCCAAAAATTGCACAAGTGATTCGAAATAAACAACCGAAGAAGAAAATGGTTACGGAAGACGAAAAAACTTTCATCTGAAAACAAGCACAACAAATGGCTCAATCATGTATTTTATCAATCAACTCATTCCTCTTAATTAGGTTTTATAAACATGCTCACACTCAAAAATTGAAAATTATAAAATCTGGATTTTCTGTGTTTACAAGAATAGGTCGATGTTCATGTCCACATCGACCTATTGTAAAGTATGTGACCGGTTCCTGTAACAAACGGTTGATGTTCATGTCCACATCGACCGATTGTAAAGTATGTGAGAAGCCACGAAGAACATCAACTTTATATTGAACGTTTCTGGTTTTAAAGAAAATGAACATGTTTATGTTGGATTTCTTGGGTAAAATCGGTGGATGTACAATACCCACATAGATCGATTATAAATTATGTGAAATGCCCAGAATCGTTCAAAATAGGTGGTTATATTGAACGATTGTATTTTGAGAAAATTCCCAATTTTCCAGGTTATTTAGTAGCCTGGAATCGGTGGATATAAACACCTATATCGAACAATTATATAGTGTAAATTACTAGGGATCGTTGAATGTGGATGTATCGTGATTTCCGATTGTAGTCTTGGAATTCCTAAATTTACTTGAATTGGCCATTGTTGTTTAACGTATATTGTTGTACTCTTTAGGGAAAAGGGAAAGTAAAAGCAAACAGAAAAGAGATCGAAGGAAAAACATGATTTTGCTTCTTGTCCAAATGTGGAACCTCGTTGAGAGGGATGTAAGAATTTTGGGGCTAACCACCATAGGGGTTCGGCGGGTAAACCTAAAGGAGTCTCCATCAATGAACCAACTCAAGTGAAACACCAAATAGAGAAAGAATCTTCTTATGATGCATAATCTGATAAATTGCAAAGTGAAGAATTAAGTGATAAGGAAGATAACGAGACCCATGACGAAGAAGAACGAGGAGATGACAACAACAACAACAACAACAACAACAACAACAACAACAACAACAACAAC
>JAJJMC010030282.1:1252430-1340308 GCA_023531435.1 Papaver californicum
ACAACAACAACAACAACAACAACAACAACAACAACAACAACAACAACTACAACAACAAGGAGATAAAGCTAAAGATGTAACAGCACAAAGGAAGAAAAAATGAGGATATTTTCTAAAGCCTCAGCTGATGTTACAAGTTACAACACAGTCCCAATGATTTTATTCATGGGTTACCGGGTGATGGAAGAGAGTTGTTATAGGGGTACAAACAAAGTTGGTTTTCTACCGTCTGTGTGACCATAGTAAGTATTTCAACCTTACGTTATATTATCTACTTTCATTTAAGCTATTATGTACTTTATAATTTATCGTGATATTTTATTTAGGATCACACCGATGTCGTGCGTCTTCTAAAACACCAATCGTCGATGAGCAAAATGATTTTATTGCCACAGTATGGAAATACACCTTAAGTCGTCCAGCTCATCGATGATTCGGTATTGTTGACTGCAGTACATAACTCGGTGGTTGGATATGACAAACCCCTTATTTCTGCCTTCTGCGAGAGATATTACGTGGAAACGGATACTCTGAATATCCCGTTTACGAAAAGGACAATAACTCCAAATGATGTGAAATTGATCACAGGTCTCAGCGTATGAGGTAAAACCGTGAGGGGGCCCCACTACGTGAATGAGCTTAGTTGGGAGAACATTTACGAGCTCACTTCGAGGGGGTATGGTTTGGATGAGGACAACAGTAAGACGGAGATGCTAGTAGTTGATTAAAAGAAGGGAGATTCATTCTCAAGAGCTTGAGGGACTAATTCTCGGGGACAAAAGAGCTTCATAAAATATGTGAGCTGACTCAGGAGCGTATCAATGCTACAGCCAACCCATACGTTCTCTACATCTTGGGATCTGTTATCTTCCCGATATTTATGGTTCTCGGGTAAACGCCAACTACATCTAGTTAGTGAAACCATTGAACAAAGTCCACGACTACTCTTGGGGAAGTGCATGCATTTTATTCTTGTTGAACGAGATGAAAAAGTGTAATAGGGTACATGACCCAAGTCAGAGGGAATGTTGCTTTTCTCCAGGTAATTCAAGTGGTGTAGTTATCGTATTTGTTTATCTTACTATTTGTTTTTTTCACCTATCATCCTACGTGAGGAGAAAGTGTGCTAGGATATATTTGCACTTCCCAGAGTTTACTAAAAGGGCCCATGAGAAAAAAGAATTGGGACGGTGCTTGATTTGGAAACAAATATTCCTTCAACAGTAAGACGAAGAGTTTGCTGAAGGAATTTCTGGATTTGAGTGAGCAACTGGACAACTTGACTACGACGGATGTTGTCTTTCACCTTATAGGAAAAAACTAGCGGAAATAAGGATGGTTGGGGTGCGAGAAACAAAATTATTTTGGACCTCTGTTTTACCCCAAAAGTTATGTACTGCACAACCCGACAAGAGTAGCGAGACAACGTAATGGTGTACAAGAGATCCCCATGGTCTTTTTTAGAAAAAAACATGAATTTAACAAGTCAAAATGTAAATCCCTTGATAACGAAATTGTGGTTGTTCACCATCATTTACCATCATTCTCAGATTGGGAAGATGGAGGTATCGCATATTTTAAATGGATAAGTCTCTGAACTCAGATGCTGAAGCATCTCCAGATTATATGGCGTGCTGTTGCAACATTTCTCATACTCAAGTTATACTAATAGAAGAGAGGCCCTAAATCATGGACCGAGATAGAGCTTTTGCTGATACGTATTGTAGTTTATGGTTATTTAAGGTTTTGGCATGACTAGTTAAATATTGGAAATGAAACTAGAGAAGACGAATCACGTAGCTGATCAACAAAGCGAAAACCTATATGAGAAGAGCAGAAAATATTGAGGCGAATAAAAGGAAGATTGCAGAATACAACACTCTGGGGGATGAACAAGATGGTGTTATGTATGGGGAGACGATGAAAACGACGCCAAAGAGAAAAACTAGAACGAGAAAGAGTACTTGCGACCAAGGCAAATATGACTAACATTAAACTAGTCAATGCTAGGATGAATCCTAATGGATTGAGATACGCTCCCACTAGTCTTACTCCTTATACTAATATCTACTCAGCTGGTATATACAAGGGTTCATCGGTCGATTTATTGAAAATAAAATAATTATTTATTATTTTTAAATGTACTGACAACATGATTGGATCAAATAAATCCAAGCGCACGCTCCTTATCAGCATCTCACATGATAGTTCTCATGGATCCTGCGTTCCACGTTTGCTTAGGCGACAGAGACAGGGAGAACACACATATATTGCTATCAAAGTGTCAATACTCGATTTTTGTCTTCTTAAATAATGGTCTAAATAATACAATAATGGGGCTTGATCTCAAACACTCTACTTCATCCTGGCGGTGATAACAATTCGATATTGGTGTCCTATTAAATCACTTACACAAAAAATTGCAAAAATAAAAACAGAAGGTGATATGGTTGAGATAGACTCCGAGATATGGTGACAACTATCATGTTATTTCTAACACCTGAGCTAGGCATCCTTTTATGAATAGACCCTTTAGCCGGGCACACCAGTTCCTATAAAAAAAGAGCTAAGTTTCCATCTACCTAGAATGATTAGTTTCATCCTGAATTGTTCACAAGTTTTTATACTTTGGAGTTTCATATTTCACTAAAAAAGTTTCTCTCTTACCCCCAAACTTAAATCTAACATTGTCCTCAATGTTTTAAAGATGAATTGTTAAAAGAATGAGGAGAAACTGTTACCAATCGAAGGAAAGGAGTTAAGGAAAGATATTACCGTGTCGCATGAGCATGGGTTACCTCCCAAGAAGTGCTAAGTTTAAAGTCTTCAGCCAGACAAGAAAGAATTAGTCACCTCATAAAATCATATAGCAATAGTCGGAACAACTGTGGGTCATCTGAATAAAATAATGTTATCCAAACTAGAAGGAAATTGCAAGAGGCCCAGAAAGTGAACAAACCGAGCACACCCTTATCTAGTTTTCTGTTTAAGACGACTACATCTAGCTGTGGTTCAGGTTCAGACTCTATAAAAGGGTCTAGATAAAATATTTTCATAGGCTGGATTTCCTCATTGGCAGGATCAGGAGAGTCAGGTTGTAGAGTCTGGAAGAACTCAACTAATAAATTTAAGGCACATAATAATAACCTGAATAATTATGGATCCTCAAAGTCAATCAGATTTGACTCATACAGTTGACGACTATGAAAATGGTGGTCATTCTTAAGCAAATGTGTCGATTCTAATTTCCTAGAGTAATTAGGCTTAGTCTCAAAACTTAATAACTGACACATTTGAAATTCATACGTTGCCACATATGGAAGAAAATGTTTTGGTGGGAAAACAAAGTCAATATTGGTATTATTTCCTAGGTAAACCACATCGACCAGAGGATGGGTTTCTAATAACTGAACTTATTTCTGGACATGATTAGGTTCGGGAAACAGTTCTTGAAGATAGTCTGTTAATATTGTAGAGGCACAAACATCAAGTCCCAAGTGGGGACTTTTAAAAGAGTTAAAGGTAAAGCACATGGAAAATGATAATCACCCCCAAACTTAGAATTTCGGGTGTCTCTAGATAGACTAGTCACAATTTCCCTAATTTTTAGATCATCAGATTCCTGAAAATGGTCAATTGCTTCTTCTAAGTTATAATCAGGTGGTGCAGTCTCACTCACATTTAAGATTTCTACGAGTTTATCTTCTTCGTTTGAGACTATTGTTCCTAAATCGTTGGACTCTAAAACACTAGTCTCGGAATAGACTCGTTCCTCTAAACCATCATCGTCTTCATAATAATGAGGAAATATTTCACTGTCTATGACAATGGTATCTCTAGTTAAATGTTTTTCCTCTTGAATAGGTGAATAATCATTAATATTATTAGGATCGGAACTAGAGACATCATTATTATCATGAAGCTCAATTGTTGTGAAAATTTCCTCATCATTATGACTATGAATTTCAATTTCCTCATCAAAAGTATCCTCATCATCATACTAATATGAAGATGATTGAACCTTATCTAAATAAATAATGTCTTCTATTCTAACCTCATCCTCTAAATTAGGTAAATATTCATCATTATTATCAAGGGTAAAAGTGGAAACACTGTATTGGCAATTAAGATTATTTTGAGCAATTCTTTCTTTTGTCTTTAACACAAACCTATTTATATTCTCAGCTAACTTCTTGAGTGTATCTTCTAGAGGAATAATAGGTTCATAAGGAGTACTAGGTCGCAACAACTTGAGTGGTTCTTCTAGAGAGGTATTTGGATCACTATAAGGAATAGTATATCCCATCCGCTTCATGAAATTTTTGAAAGAAATAGTACTAGCTTGCAACTTCTCGAGGGCATCCTTCAAAGACAAATAACTCATATTTTACTCGTTTTCCCGTTCATATGTGATGCAGATCGGAAGCGTTAAAAATATAATAAATTCTTGCAGCGGAGTAGAATCGTTGAAAAGTAACCGGTAAAATGGGTAGAAATCGATAGAAATTAGTTGATCTTCGAAGAGATA
Organism: Papaver californicum; assembly: GCA_023531435.1. NCBI lineage: Eukaryota > Viridiplantae > Streptophyta > Magnoliopsida > Ranunculales > Papaveraceae > Papaver > Papaver californicum. The sequence goes on from JAJJMC010030282.1 coordinate 1,256,959, forward strand.
TCCTAAAATCTACGGGGTTATCTAGACTTCGTTAATTCACTACGAATAACGACTATAGATATTAGATTAGTATTCAGACTTCGGGGTAAACCCAACTATAAATAAAAATCAAAATCAATAAACTCAACAAGTTTAATGAAAATAAAATAATTTAATTAATCAAAACTCCCCCAAATTTTCGTTTTTGGAGCTCCTTATATAGATAACTCCTACTAAACAAACCCTAAACTTATAAAAAACCTATAAACTTGTTTACCATGGTATCTACTACCTTTAGGCAACTTTCCGAACTTATTAAAACTCTTAAAATAAACTTCTACACTCTTCTAAAATTACCCTTAATAATAAATCCGAAAATTAATTATTTTTTTAAAAATAACATTAATAAAATATATATAATAATAATAAAATAATATATTTATTTTCCATAAATCTCCCTCCATCAATATGAAAGGTGCGCGTACGAATAGTAATTGGGGTCTCTGATAGGATTTTGAAATACCATATTTATAATAACCGTAGTCGCACAACGGCAAGTACGGGTCGAACCCACAGGGAGCGGGGATAATATTGCAATCAATATCTTCAACCAACTAATCAAGAACAATATTTTTGGATTTTTCGGAATAAAGTTAAAACAAGAAAAATAAAATAAACTAATTACATAAATCAAATGGGAGAAACAGTAACCAGGGTTTTCAGTATCCACCACTATTTCTATTTAATTACTGAAGTGAAACATAGCTCCTGAATATTTACCTATTGTTCGTTCTATCGACATCACCTATTATATGTATTAGAGTCGCAAATGTCACTGGGACGCCCTAAGCATGGCACATAAAAAACTCTAAGTCTCAGATTACACCATCAAATTGCGTTAGCGAGAAAATTATAAGAAACTAATTATAGATTCACAAATAATACTTGGTTATTCTAAACATACCCCATCTAAGGATTTAACCCAAACATGAAATATTAAATAAGTAGACAAATATATTTGTAATCCTATTAATTATGCGCAAATGTTACTGTATTGTACAGAACCGATGAAGCAACAACTAATTTTATCTTTAAATCAATACACAAAATCATGGAACTAATCTATTCAAATCATAATAGTCTATACCAAATAATTCAATTCAAAGTGGTCTAATACTCTAAGTGGTTTCAAACATAAAACTCTAGATAAAAATCAATTAGAACATGGCTATGGATTTCTCAAAACCCATAAAAATAAATTAAGAGAAAAAATAGAAGATTAAACCAAACAGGAGAGGTAATATCTTTTTTCAATGCCTTTTTGCTCTCCGTGCAGCAGCTAAATAGAGAGAGAACTCCAGCTGACAGCCTCAGTCTTCTTCTCTCCGTACCCAGACTTACGCCTCAAATCAGTCCTCTCCTCTTACGTCTTTCTTCTGTACTTTTCTGTCTCTCCTCTCTCCCACCTCTAATCAAGCCGTCACACCACCAACCTTCTTTCTTCTCTATTCTCTTTTCTTTATCAGTCGTACTCCTCGGTCTCCTTCAATCCCTGTCACGTCCTTTCTCTTCTCACAATTGACGCTTCTTCATTCTCTCACCTCCTACACCCCTCTCTCCTCTTTCCCTTTCTTTTCACCAGCCGCACACTACTGATCCCCCCTCTCTCTCCAGCCTCTTTCCCTAGAAACAAAACCTAGAAAACTTCTCCCACCGTATTCCCCTTCTCTTTTTTTTTTCTATCAGTTGTCAGGTCTTTTTTAAAGAAAACCTCATCACCTCAATCAACAACCAACTCTTATCAGTCACGTCACCTACTTTGGTTCCCACCTTCACAGCACAGACCAACTCTACTTCTTTTTTTCTAGCTCGTGTTAGACTTTGTCTGACCTTTCCAACCGCACCACACCACTTTCTCTCCGTTTTAACCCATCACGTGTTGTCACGTCTCTTTTATAAATCAAACACACAACCAATTGACCCAAGAAAGTACTCCCCTTTTTCACTTTTTTATCTCTTTACCGATCCATGTCCGCCTTAAGCCTCTCAAGTCTCCAGACTCTATTTTCTTTTGTTTGCTCATTAACTTAGCTAGTCTCCTCTCCAACCACGTTCTCTGGCCAGAAAACTTATGCGGTGCCACTAACTTTGGAAGTCCACAATCACTCCTTGTAAGCGTCGTGAGTTGAACTTCATTTATCTTATTTTCTTCGTAACATCGGGTTTTGACTGTACACCTTATAAAAATACTAAAACAATAATATTAATACAAACTTAAGAACTAGCAAATATAGATTAAGTGGTAAATATGTATAAATTAAGCGCCTATCAGTCTCCATGGTATGAACCATAACCTTCAGAAGGTTGGTAGTTTTCCCAAGTACTATACACACTACGGTCATAGTACGGGTAATGTCTACTTTGAAATTCAGTCGGATATTCATTGTATTGGTCCTCATAATACCAGTTCGATATTTTATGACAAAAACTTCCTAATATATTTACAAAAAATCTAAGAAAATAAATCCTAACAGGAAGGGGGTTCTAAACATACACAAACAAGACCGACTCAACCAAATCAAACCTACTGAATCTAGCAAAAAAAAGCATGATGGCTCCACTTAGATTGTTTCTAGACCAGCTTTTATTCTTCCAAAAGACAACTAGTTACAGTTTTAGAAAATCTCTTAGAACGATCCGAATTAGATTAAGTCGAATAGAAACAGGATAAGCTCTAAGGAGCTTTGATAACCCTGCCTCTTTGGCAACGTTTCCTTGGGTTACAAGGCGGCTCAAATCTACTTACAATAATATTCCAGAACTTTGAGTTAGGCTAACTTAGTAACCAATATATTCCTTTTGAATGACTTTCCAATAAGCTCGTTACCCTATATGTCTCTTTCTATTCAAATTTTAGGCTTAGGTTCGCGTAGGTAACGTGTTCCTAAGTCGGGAAGAAAGGATACGGTGATGAAATCTGAACCCTTATCTTATAAGGCCAGTTTCTGCCCTTTACTATAAAAGTAAATTCCTTATTCAAGTCCTCCACATATATGCATTACGAAAGAATATAGAAAACCCACTGACAAGGGATTCGTGAGTGCTTAGAGTCTTACCTCCCTTCCAGACGGGTGATGAACCATTGAAGTCGACTCAGGCCACCGACTCCTATGTCAGTGTACGAACCCGAGGGGCAAAGACAATATCGTAATTGTCGTCCTTCCCTGTGCACCTTTCGTAGGGTTCAAAAATAATAATAATAATGTCCAAAAGTTCAAAGTCCAAAGTCCAAAATAAGAAGAAAAAAAAACAGAAAAATACCTAAAATAATTACAAAAATAATAAGAATTTCCTAATACAATTTTCTAAAAAGAATGTACAATCCGAAAAGAGTGGCGAGGAAATATGATAGAGTGAAAACGACCCCTGATGAAGTCAAATATAAAATTGACAAGTCTAAATGTAAGTCTCTTGAGAACGAAATTGTGGTTGTTCACTATCCTTTACCGTCATTCGGTGTTTTGGAAGATTGGAGATATCACATAATCGGAATGGGTAGGACTCCGAAATCAGATGCCAAAGCAAGTCCGGATTACATGGCGTGGTACCGCAACATTTCTCATACTCGTGTGATATGAATAGATGAGAAACCCTTAATCAAGGACCGGGATAGAGTTCTCGATGTTCTGGTACGTGTTCAAAAGTATTCTCTTATGGTTTATTAAGGGATTGGTGACATTTCTCCTACTCGTGTGAAACGAATAGACGAGAAACCCTTAATCAAGGATCGGGATAGAGTTCTCGATGTCTGGTACGTGTTCAAAAGTATTCTCTTATGATTTATTAAGGATTTGGTGATAGGTGTCTAAAACACCTTAATTAATATCTATTGTTTATGCTTTCTTTGTTATTTTTATTATAAATTATATATGGGACATTTGTTTTTGAGTTTTTAAGTATTTTGGAGTCACATAGAATAAAAGAATAAAAGAATAAGAAATCAATCGATCAGGATAAAAGCATCGTTTCATAAGGTAGTGTTATTGGCAACCAAGCTACAAGGTTACTATATAGAGAGCTAAGCAGGGGTGGCCTGCGGCCGTTCTAGCTATGATATTGGGGTTGGATTTGAGAATTTTGGCCGAAGGAAACAAGGAAAAGGGTTTGATGGTGGTCGTTGTTGACTCCAGAATGGGAAGATGAGTCGGTGAACAAAGGCAGAGACATGGGTTTGAGTGGAAGAGAAATTGAACCTGAGTCTGTGAAGTTAATTGAATTAAAGAAGAAGGGTTATGATTTTCGTTGTTGAGAAACAGAGGATGGGAAGACCTCACTGCCGTAGAAAATGAAGAGATGGGTTTGATGAATCTTTGTGGGTTGATGCCAGATTTAAGAGAAAAGACAGGGGTTAAGAGATTAAAAATGGGTTTTTGAATTATTTTCAATATGGCAGTAAAAGGGTTAAGAATTTGGAAGGTGGGTTCGATTTGAGATGAGACAGAAAGGCGGTGAGCAAGAATGAAGATGGAGAGAGTTATTACTGCCATTTGATGTTGTTGCCATTAAAAAGTTTGAATGTTGCTGGATCGGTGAAGTTGAGACAAAGTGTTCAAAGAAGTCAGGCTTAAGTGAATTTGAGAATGGTTAATGGCAGAGTTGGTGATGCTTGAACGGAGATTATTGGGTGTTGTGTAAAACAGTGAATTGAAATGGTGAATGATCTTGAATGTGTATGAATTGAATATTGAAGGGAAGGAGCTTGGGACGGTTAAAATGACAAACAAGCTATCTTTGAATCAATCAACAAAGTTGCACACATAATGCTCGATGAATTGACTGAATAAGTTGGCCGTGAATTTTAAGAGGTTGAAATTGCCTTGTCAGCTATACAAAACTGACAGGCTTAGCAGACTTATGGGCTTTGATTAAGGCGTGAATAGTGGCAGTAAGTTGGGCCAGACATGTTTAGTCTAAGTGCAAGTTTGCCAAGGGTTTTGGGTTTGACTTAGATATGGAAACCTAGGGTTTCTACAAGTGAGAAGCCACAAAGGAGGAGAATGCATAACAAGAGGCTCTCTACACTCTTTTACAATATGATTTTTGGGAGCAAAGAGCAAATAGCCGTTATTTTTTTTCACGCATCTAGGGTTTGCAATATTTTATCTTCTTCTTTATTTTAATATGTGTATGAACTCCATAGCTACTCATAGCTATGGAGTTATAACTATAAGTAGCTATGGAGTTATTGGGTTAAGGATTAAAGTTGATTTCTCAGAAATGGTATTTGATTAATATATTAGTTTTGTCTCAATATTTATCGTTTGTGATTCATTGTCTATAATTTTTGCATGATTTGAACACTTCGTTGGTTGATTCCGGAACCAATTTAACTTTTTTTTATATCTAAAGCTAAATTAGGTTTTTCAATACGTAAGAATTGACGAATTCTGATTTCAAGTAGCATAAACGTGGTTGTTGCTTGTAGTGATACATCCTAGCAATTACATATGAATCATAACCTTTGTTAAATTGAATTAGTGCGTTTTCCACGTTCAATTACATTGATTAACCGATGGTTTTGTGATAGTGGTAAGAAAAGTTCGTTCAAGACTTGTGACGATTTGGATTTAAACCTAGTTTCTAAGACTAAAAATAGCAAAACTCAAATAAAATTGATAACAAGATTAAGAGAAAACTGAGGCTAAGATTCCACTATTTTCCAATTTTTAAAGTGATTTAATTCAATAATTATAATTATGCAATTCTTACGTTTAATTTGATTTTAAAATATTACAACAAGTAGATTTTTAAAATAACAATTGTATAACGAAAGCATGGAACATCAAAAACCTAGGCCAAGCATGTACCATCAAAAGAAATCACAATTGTTTAATAAAAATCATTAAATCAATTTTTAACCAAGGCAAATAATCATAAAAGAATCGCATAAATTAACTAAATAAATATTACCACATAATTTTTGGAAAAATAGCTTCCTCCGTCGCCACAACAATGAGGTTTAGCTCTTCATATTAATCACTTGCTCAAAATAATGGTTCATGGCTCAAAGTGTTTATAAATGATGAAAAAAAGTGAAAATAATGAAAACAGAAAATTCGCAACGTTTATAAACGTTACAGACTCACTGTTACAGAGGGAAAGTGTTTCACTGAAGATAAACGTTGCAAAGTGAAAATAAATGTTACAAAGTTAAAAGCTTTAGCAACAGAATCCTCAACTTTTTAGCCACGAAAACTTCAACCTTTTAGCAACTATTTCTTCATCTTCTTCATCACGATCATGAACAATTTTTTTATGGATTTTTATTTCTTCGATCCTGGACAGAGCCATCCTGTTCGATTCCCTTTTTATACTACAACAACCAAATCTTCCAAAATCTTCAAACAGATCCTTTGGTTTAAATGAAAATCTCGGCTGATTATTGTTTTTATTCTCTCGATCAATTCTTGGAAAATAAAATCTCTCTGATGACTTTGTTTCTTTTACTCGTGTTAACAATATATTCAACGGATGGAAACAAGAATACGTGAGAATAGGAAAGAAGATGCAAAGTTACCAAGATAACTTTTCTCCCTGACTTTCTCTTTGAGAGAACATATACGCCGAGATCTTTTTTGATTCTGTGTGTTTGATCCGTGTACAAGTTGATATCAATTAGGTAAGAGAATATTATGTCTTAATTCCGTGAATATCTCCACCAAATTTTTCTTCCAGGTTCACGCCAAATATAATTGAAGTTTACACCAAATTTAGTTTCCAAATTCAAACAAGGTGGGTGTCCTGAACCATATGTTGGGTGCCTTTATCCGTTGGGGGTGCTCATATCCAAAAAGAGGTGCCTTTAAAACCCTTTCAACTAATTTATCACGATTATTTATTTCTCAAAAATACTTACAAACACAATGAAAATAAAATATTAGTACAAAATAAGGACTAACAAGAATAGAGAAGTGAGATAAAATTAGACACAAATATGTGTCTATCATTAACCTTATTTCACAAAATGTAATGCTCATGGGGAATTAAACTTGATTAGTGCATTTATACGTTGGGTTGTTCTCTAGGTAGAATTCAATCTTGTATCTTTTAATGTATGTGTGATGGACTTGGAAATAAACGAGATATTCTTGCGATCAAGGTATTTCTAGGGTTTTTGACAATGAGAGATTAAATACCAATTCTAGTATTGATACAAATACATGTTTGTGAATGATACAATCCCTTAACCAATATCTTCATCATCTTTATTACTTTCAACTATTTATTTTGTTTTTGTTTTAGTTTTTATTACTTTCATTAATTCTGAAAAATCCCCCTTTGTTACTTAGAAAATTGAAACCGAATAACAACAATAGCCTCCCGTGGAACGAATTTTTCTTACCATATACTTAATCTATATTTATTATAAGTGAGAAAGTGAATATAATTTTGACGTGATACGACACACATCATTTGGTATGACTTGTAAAATGTTTGTTGTTTGAAATGAAAACAAAAAAGACGAATCACACATCTAATCAACAAAGAAAAAGCCTGTATGGGAAGAAGATAACATGTTGAGGCGAATCTGAGGAAGATTGGAGAATACAACGCTCTGGAGGATGAACAAGCTGGTGCTATGTATGGGGAGACGGTGAAGACGACGCCAAAGAGAAAAACTAAAGTGAGAAAGGTTGTTCGGGGTGAATCAATCAGCGGCCAAGGAAGAGATGACCAACATGATAGTGGCGATAATGATGGCGCTCGACAATGACCTGCCAAACGAGGTCGAGGTGGTCATGGTGTTTATGGTGGAAGTCGTGGTAGTCGTGATGTTGATGTTGAATGAATGAATTCTTGTTTTTCAAACTTATGTTTTTTGTTCGAATTTAAACATGTTAGGTTTATTATTTTATGAATGGACTAATTTAGTTGGTTTCAAAACTGTTGGCTAAGACGTGATAAAATAACTACAATTTGTGCCAAAAATTCAGGTATTCTGGCAGTTTTTTAAGCAACAATCATTCGATGTGGATATCCCTATCGACCGATTCTAGTTTTTGGCAGAAATTACAAGTTTTTAGTCGGTCGATATGGCTATACGTGTCAACCGATTCTGGGGAAAACATGCCAAAAGTTTATCAGGGTTATATAATCGGTGGATATATACATTCATATCAAATTAACGGTTCTGGGTGAAAATATGCCATATTTCTGGTTGTTTTTTAGGCTACAATCGGTAGATGTGAACATCCGTATCGACCGATTCTGGGTAGAGAAAATGCCAAAAAAATTTAGTTGATTTTTAGGATACAATCGATCGATATGGACATATATATAGACCGATTGCAACAAGCCAAGTTTTTCAACATTTTTGATAATTCACAATCGGTGGAGTGGACATATATATATCAACCGATTTTAGTAAGCCATTTTTTCAACATTTTGTTAAGCCACAATCGGTCGACGTGGACATATATATCGACCAATTGTGCCAAATCCTTTCACCCATATTTTAAGTTTATTGAAAAAACAAGCCATTGGATGACATGAGCATAATTTATACATATTTATTGCTTAATTTATATTTACTAGTACTTGATTTCATACTAATTTTATTATTTATTGCTTAATAGGTGGTTCATATAAAATCTAAAACTATGAGCTAAATACGACTAAACGAGCTAAATTGACGATGGAATTCACTTGCTTATTTACACCGCCAACTTACGGACGTGGTCAGTGAAAGAATAGAAAGAACGGAAAATTTATATATATTTATTGCTTAATTTATATTTACTAGTACTTGATTTTATACTAATTTTATTATTTTATTGTTTAATAGGTGGTTCACATAAAATCTAAAACCATAAGCTAAATACGATTAAAACTAGGGTTTTATAGTTGAAAATCACATGGAGTTTTAGGCTATTTAAATTAAATAATTTAGAAGAAGATTATTATGATTTGAATTGATTAATTCTTGAGTATTGTTCATTTATTTAATGATAAAATTAGTTGTTGCTTCGTCGGTTCTGTACAATACAGTAACACATGTACGTAATTAATTGGATCACAAATTTATTTGTATTGTTATTTGGTATTCCATGCTTAGGTTAAATTCTTTGATGGGGTATGCTTAGAATTGCAAGTATTATTTGTGACCCAGTGATATTTGTGACTCTAATAATATAATAGGTGATGCCGATAAAACGGACAATAAATAAGTATTCATGAGTTATGTTTCATTCCAGTAATTGAATATAAATAGTGGTGGATATTAAAAACCCTAGTTACTGACTCTCTCGTTGTATTTACTTTACTAGTTTAGTTTAATTTTATTTATTTCATTCTTAATTCTAAAAATCCAAAAGTATCATTTCTGATTAGTTTGTTAGAGATATTGATACAGTAATTTTCCCCGTTCCCTGTAGGTTTGACCCGTATTTACTGCTTCTACATTGTAGACGCCGTGCGATTGCGATTATTATAAATAGATTTCTCAGAATCCTATCATTGGGTGTTCCTTTATATAAGTAGGACCTCTTTCCCAAACCCAATTTACCTCAAACTTGCACCTTTTACTGACTCTCACTTCATCCACTATTCAAATAGAGATGGAAAATGGTATGGGAACCAGAAGAAGATATGAAGCTCGTTAAGTCATTCATTCTTGTCTTCCACGACCGTCCGAATGAAAATTATTCTATGTTTTTGAAGAAAGTTAAATAATTATTTTTATGAGCGGACTAGAATTCCTAAACATCACAAATGGAGAAACTTAGCGTTTACAATCGACAAAATCAAAAGGGAAATGCGAGAGTTGCGTAAAATTATAAAAATGGTTGCCGACCATCATCCCAAAGATTCTCGTAGCGAGAAAGTGGGTAATTCATCATGTTTATCCCTATCTCATCGTTTGATGTTTGCATACTAACGTGTAACTGATTTAATTTCCGATCGAACGATTTCATAGTCTATGGCGAATACGAAATGTGAAAAGTTTATGCACGCGAGATAATATATCGTGTTGAACAAATGTGCTCAGAGGTTCATTAACGACGTATTAGTGTGCGAGCTTCAAGAATATGTGTACTAAATTATATAGTACGCTAATTTTCTAAATTGTGTAATGCAGTGCGCTAATTTTCTAAACTATGTATGAAAATTATCTTTTATAAATGTGTAGTACAATCAGTTCATAAGAACATCCACACCGTCTGATTGTTACAATCGACATTTATAAAAAGAAATATCCACCGATTCCTAGTGTTTTTCGTGATTGAAAAACACCAACCCGGAATTGACATACGTGATCCACCATATCCGTCGATTCTAGTTTGATGTTCTTAAAAAAAACCAAAATTAACATATTTTTCATATTTTGATGATTAATTAACACTAGTTAATTTCACAACTAACACGATTAAACAACTACTAATTAAATTAATTAACATTACTTAATTATGAATATATTAGCCATTAATAAAAATAGATGGATAAAAGATTTTTTAAATTATTCTATAATAATCTTATTTCGTAGACATCCAATAATTGGGGTAAACCTCAAATTAGGCATGTAAATGATCCGCATTCATGGATAAAGGAGAAGCCTGATTAATTGACTCATGATTTGAACCCATTGTGAGTGACCCATCATGTGGCAATATCTTATCCTTCAATACATTCTCTTTCATCTTTCAATACATTCTCTCTCACATGTAAGATGTTGCCACATCATTGGGTCACTCACAATAGGTTCAAATCATGAATCTATTAATCAATTTTCGATAAAGGACGAAGTGTGAAAACCAAACAATAATTCCTAAACTCAATTCTTAATGATTACATTTCAAAACTAATGGGATTCAAAGTATATTTCATCAATTCAACTTTTAATTGCTGTGCTACATATATAAAATTCATTTCTTATTAAATTCAAACAATAACTGCCTACCACGAACCATCTAGCACTGCCGCCTCCTTAATCAATGATCTTAGAAAAAAGGAGTGGCATGTATGGTCATAAATTCCTACTCCTTAATTCATGACCTTAAAAATGTGTACGGTCCTATGATTTGCTATTTCTGACCCTTTATTTAATTCACTCTAACCACCTGTTAACGGTAGAATGTTACATCGATCCGGTTGTATTGCAGACTTCCTAAATAACTCAGTCAGATATATACAACTCCTACTAGTAGTACTATGGCAATATCAGTACCCACACTATAAATTTGGCTCACAATGTGATATGTATTTTGAATATGACTAGTCAAGTAAAAGAAGAGTTAGACATGTGATGCTCATAATGTCACCCATGAACGGTTAATTTATTCCTTTTCCATATAAACTCCGCTCAACCATCATGGATTCAGTATCAGTTGCTCTAGTCTTCCACAGTTCCATATACATTTGTGCATACTTTACTATAACAATCATCAATTGTCGATGGCTCGTCATGGTGTTTCAGGTCTAGTTGGGAAACTTGTAACTGAATTAGAGATCAATTACGATGCTGATAAATATTATACGGAGTAACATTTATAAACGCCCAGAAGATGTACAAAAGGCAATTACTCATCTCTGCACTGGCATCAAAGTTATCAATGGAGATGCAAGTCGTTCCGGTTGTGGCAAGGAATGGAATTTTATCCTTGGTATGTACAGACACACTATTACAATTCATCGTATTAATTCATATACTTTCTCTATCCCTCGTATATATAGACGGAAAATATAAAAAAATTTAGATTAAAAAATTATTTTATTTTATAAATATTCATTTTTTTCCCTTTTTTTTTTACTTTTTATCTTATTCTCAGTACAATAGTTTATAGACTATAAATAAAGTATATATGTCAAAAGTTATATTGAAATTAGAAAATATAAATATTTATAGATTATAAATATAAAGTATATATGTTAAAAAAGTATCTTAAAATTAGAATTCTATCAATTTATTGAGATAAAAAAAATTCAATATTTCACCTTTATAATAAACACGAAAAGAGTATATTTCTGGTTCTCCGAAAGTATTTCACGCTTAATCAGATTTGGTTTACAGTTTTACACTTTGCAACTTTACATTAAAATGTTTGTCTTCATGTATGCAGAGGTAAAACGATTTGCTCAATAGAGGAAACGACGCACAATGATGAAACAAGGACGTTACATCACCATATATTTGAAGGAGACTTGATGAATTACAAGAAATTCGATTCGATAATTGAAGTCAATCCAAAGCCAGATGAAAAAATGGATGTGTTATAAAACGGTTAATTGTGTATAAGAAAATCAACGAGGATTCTCCAACTCCCTTTGCTTGTCTACGTTTCTGCCATCAGGCCATTGAAGATATGAATAAATATTTATGCAATTCTGGATAAATGGTCGATGCCATCTATACATAATACATGGACCCCGTTGGCTGTTGGGTGTACGTGTACATATGCACGCACCTTTTTCTCATCAGTTGTGACTTGTGTATCTTATTGTTGAAATATATGGCTATAGTCGGCCTATATTTACATAAGCTTTGTTGGTTGGACCGTAAAATAAACTGTGACGATCAGTTTTGGGATCCTCACAACCAAAAACTTAAGTTGTTTAAAAAGGATATTTTTTAAAATGTAATTATACAGAGAGATTATAATGCAGACAACATAAGTTCAAATGAAAATGAAACCAACTCAATATATAACGTGGTTCAGCTAATAAGCTTACATCCACGAGAAAATATGGTATCTTATTTATAAACACTTACTTTGTACACATGCTAATATAAAGAATTCAAGAACTTAAGTTCAATAGAGTTCTTCACCTAGTCTTAGCTTTTTCCACTTCTTGATTTCTTTCAGAGTTTTTTCTCTTAGTTCTCTCTTGTCCTTCTTTTTAGTTGGGGGTCGGTATTTATAGAAAAAATATGATGGGTCCCTTTTCCTCACTCATTTTTATCCCTGTTTGATCTTATCTTGACTTTGGGCGCAACTCATTTTACTCTTTCCGTCATGCTTCTTGCTAATTCCGCTTGCTGATGCGCAGCTCCTCTTTGGATTGAGTGATTGTTGGTCCTTTGTCTTTATTATGTGGATGTTGGCATGTGTGGCATGTGGAATTTGACATGGAACATGTCTATTCTTGCAGGATTGAAATTTATAGTGCGCATGTGATAGGGCGCAGATGATTGTGGAGTGCAAGAGATAGCAGAGCGCAGATGATTGTCTTGGCTATTAATGATGCTTTTTCTTGTAACTTGTGTTCTTTCCACGTGTCTTATATGCATTAATCTAGTCTGACTTTTCTGCTTCCGGTGTCAGTTGATGTGTGACAGATGTTTTATAGCTCTCTTCCTTTATCATTTATTTTGCTCTTGTACTTCTCGGTGTGATACTTCCTTCTTATGATGTAAACACGTGGAACTGATGAATTAATGTCCTTACAATTTGCCCCCTTTTTGTCTTTTGGATTTGTCTCCCATGTGCCGAGAATTCAAAAAGGAAAAAAGTAATGATGACCGTTGGGTTTTGTGTAATAAATTTGAATTTCGGCGGTTTCATACGTTTTCAAGAAGACACGTCGTTTGGATTCGTGCCTTTTGAATTCCTTTTCGCAGTCATGTCAGTTCACTGGTTCAGTATTTAAGAGGAAATATTGTCATTTTTCCCATTACTTTTCGCTTTACAAGTTTGTAGCTGATTGCATTTCTGATCTTCTTCTTCTTAAAGTCTTTATTCCTTAAACTTTTTTGAGATTCCTTCTTTGATCAAGGTTTTTACTTCCCAAGATCAAATCTTCGCTAATTAACTTCATCTTTTTTACTGGTGAGACTGTTAGACTTCTTCTGTAGAAATTTTTGCATGTTGATTTTTCTGTTAAGTTTTGCATTATTTTTATATTGTTTATCATTGTAATCTTGTTTCTTCTTGGTCTGCAGATTAATCATGTCTGGAAAAGATAGCATCCGTGCCCCCAAACATGCTTCCCACGGTGACCGACATTCTACTGGCAAGAAAAGGGATGAAGGTAGGCCAGTGCATCCAAGGAGAATTCGCAGCCTTGCTCCGCCTCCTGTTAGGTCTACTACCAGAAGTGACCGGGTTCACGAGCTTCTTAGCTTTAAAAATATGGATATTGAGGAGTTCAAAAGGAACTATGGCCTTCAGGACTTTAATGTTTCCTTTTATAACTCGCCTGAAGGAGATAAGATCTCCTTGAATATGATTCATGGTTTCGATTACTCTCTCACGAGACTGCTGGTTACTGCTGGTGCCATAGACGTAGGATTAAGGATGCCCTTATACGACAGTCGATTCCCCTATCAGTTTGAAGTCCTTGCTAGCCGTGGTCTGGCTAAAAATAGCACTACGCGTTCAGTTGCACAGTATAACGGAAAATGGTGGAGAATACTGGATGAATGCAACATATGCAGTGTTGGGAAAACCAACTTCACCTGCTATACACCTAATCCTGCGAACCGCGTCCATTACACAGTGGAGAACTTCCATTTGTCCTACACTGATTCTTTTGCTGATAATAATTATATGAACTGGAGTGTTGGTCATGGACGCACGAGAGGCGATGGAATCCATTTGCTGGTTGATATTGATGCTACGAAGATAAATCTCATCCCGGGAATGGAGGAATCCTTGACTGAAAAGCTGCGCAGGGACCATGATTACCGATGGTATCTAACTCCATTGGTGATTGAAGGGCCCTGGATTTATGCCAGGCTTCGGAAAGTACAGTGCGGAGCCTTCAGGAACGCTTCCCCTCCTATTGTCCGTGGATATTGAACTTCGACGGATTTAATTTCTCTTATGGTGATGTGGTAAGTAATGATTTTTTCAATTCTCCTGATCTTTAAGTGTTGCGTAAGTTTTCTTAAATTTTTTTATTTTACGCAGCCTCCAGAAGAGAAAGGAAGTTTAAAGACCGATGTAGCCACCAAGCGTAAAGCTACTCCTCCATCTGACAAGGTACTGCTCTTTCTTTTATTGACAAGGTACTTAGAACGTTTAAATTGCGTGTTGCTAATTTTCTTGAAAATATTAACAGGTCAGAAGAAAATGAAGGCTACTCCTCGTGCTTCTTCTAAGAAGGTGGCTAAGGCTAATCCTCCTCCTAGCCAGCTTATTTTGATGATAGAAGGCGGCATGACGCAACTCCTATAGCTTCTCGTCCCGCTGCATTGGGTGATGTTGCAACTGAAGCTCCCCAAGTAGCAGATACTGAGCCTCCCCTGGATGCAAGCTCCGTCCTATCTTATTTTCTATCTCTTTCTCCTTTGTTTCAAGTTGATGACATCGTGCTTTCTGAGTTCGTGGATGATTTGGCTGATAAGGAGCAAGCTGCGCCCTGACGGAGTTGAACGGAGCTGTAATTGAATATGCTCCTACCAGGCTGGAGACAATAATTGAAACTGAAGTTGAGCATGCTTCTACTGAAGAAGACGTAGCTGCTAACCTAGAAAATCCTTCTCCAGCCATGGTTGCCAATGTTGCGGATTCTTCCCTTCAAGAAAGCGCAGCGAGTGCTATTGGGAACACAGAAAAGGTGGCCTTCCGTTCTGAGGAAGAAGTATATTTTGCTTCAGTTAGTGGAGAGAGGGCTTCCCATAGGGAGAAGGGTAAGAGTGTTTGCGAAGCTGATAATCTTGTTGGAAAAGAAGAAGATGCGTTTGATTGGTTCAAGGAAAAGGACTTGCTTCTGATTCCTAGCGACGCTCAGCCAAAGCCTACTGATTCTGCTTCTGTTGCCAAACTGCGAGCGGACATGGGTTCCGTCCCTTTTGACAAGGTGATGAAAGCATGGTCAAAGGATAATGCAAGTGAAGTTTGCCCTTTTGACGTCGAGGTGGCCTCCACCCTTGCCGAGGTCCTCGCAGTGGCAGACGGATATACGCCCGTCCGCAGCTCTTATGCAGGTATATTTCTCATAATTTGTTTACTTATTGATTCTTATTCCTTTATTTCTTATCCTGATGCTCATCTTCGATTTCGCAGCTTGCTTATAATGAGAGATGCTCTCTGATTGCATACAAGTTCTTCCAGGCTCACTCATTGATGATGGTGGATAAACTCAGGAGCACTGAAGAAGAAATCGCTGAAGTTAGAGCGGAGGCTGACACACTTCGCCTCCGACTATCGGAGGGTGGCGCTGCTGAATTAAAGCAAGAGAATAAAGAGCTCCGACAACAGCTGTCTACTCTTCAAATCCAAGGTTACAATACTTCATTTTCTATGTTATTTTATTTTTCTTTAGCACATATTTCTGAATTTCTTTATGGGATCAGAGGGGGATTCAAATCTTGTTATTAATCTACGGGCTAGAGCCACATCTTTACATGGGCATGTAATAAAAGTCTCCGAGGAGAATGTGGAGTTCAGGGAAAATTTTAATAAACTGGTAGATGAGAGGAATAATATTCTCATTGTGTACAAAAAACTCTCGACGGAGCATGCATCTTTGAAAAAGACTTTGTTCGCAAAAAGGAGGAATTTGATGCTGCTATTTTATGTAATAATGACTGCGTTGCTGAGGCCATGTTGAAAGTAGAAAAATTAAAGGAGGAAAATCGAAAGCTTTGTGTAGAACGCAAAAGTATCCTTGCTGAATTTTCTCGATCTAGGTCGTAGCATGATTCCTGACATTTAACCTTTGTGGCGCAGCTCATCAATGAAAGAGATAACGCAGCTGCAGAATCTCATGCTAGAGGAAAAGCTCTTTCGGAAGCTCAAGGTCAAGTCCGCAGCCTCTCAGATAAAATCCTTTATCGGGATATCGATACTCAGCGTTTACACAAAGAAATTGATAAACGCACTGAGAAGATCAATTTGTTGCGAGATAGAGGATTAGCAGATGAAGTTGAGATTGCGCAATATAAACAAGATCTCGAGCAATCCACGAGAGATTATGCTAAACTTCTGAGTGAATTTGAATTTCTTGATCTTTCTAATGACAAAAATGTCCAGGATTTATAAAAGTTTGAGTCCCTTGCTATAGGTAGTTTATTTTATATCAAAAAGTTACTCTTACTTACTTTTTACACGGTCTAACAACCTTTTATTTTCTATGTAGATTTTGAAGGAAAGTTTAAGAGAGCACCTGCCAAGGCTGAGGAGTCTGACAAGGAGTTGAAGAAAGTTAGGCTTTTGTCCGCTAAGGTTGAGAAGGAGCTTTCTGAAGCTAATGACAAGCTGAAGGAGGTCAATAAGCAACTTGGGGAATCCACGGCTAAATTGGTTGAGGCGCAAGATCGAGTTACTCAGATCAATTCCAAAGCGGAAGAAGCAGATGTTAATTGACAGATTGCTGTCAAGTTTTATTCTGATGACTTGGCCGCGGCGGAGGAAAAGCTTGCATACTGGCAGAATCAAGCTTCTTTGGCTGAGAGAAGGGCTTCATCAGCTGATAGTAAGATAAAAGCGTACGAGGATACGCTTATTGCTTCACGTGAGAAGATTGAGTACATGAAATTTGAGACGAAACGGGGTATTGCTCTGGCGATTAATAATACCCTTGATAGGGTTGCGAAGGATGGTTGGACCAAAACCTATCCACGCAGGGTGGTTCCAGAGCCTGCTCCCTGTGCTACTTCTCCCCGTGCTACTCCTGCTTCAACTTCTGATCCTTCTTCAAATGTTGACCCAGCTCCTATCAATGATCCTGCTTCTTAAAGTTCCCCTTGTATCTGGTTGTTGTTGCATATCATTTTTGTTCTCGTAAACTGTCATAAAATATAAGTAATTATTTTCTGATATTCTCTTCATACGTTTGTCATTTTACTTTTGTTCCTGCCATAAAATCATAAGACAAATTGATTAATGAGTATATAGTTTGAAACCTCAAGATTGTACCTTGGGCTCCTTTTGAGGGTACGCTCACATAGTAATTTCTCTCTGGCCAAGAGGAAATTACCTATATGGACCCTGTTACTTGATATAATAATTAATGTCATATAGGGTATCTCTTGCTAGCGGATGTACCCAATAGTCAATATTCAAGACTTTTACATGGGTCTCCTATGAGATTTTGCCTTTATTTTCTTTACCCCGTATGAGCATAAATTACTATACGATTGCATAGAAAATTATGGATAGTATGGTTTAAGATATTGCGCATTCCAAGGATGTCGTAAAACTTCTCCATCCATATTTCGCAAATAATAGGATCCTTGTCCCGCAATGTCCTGTATGATATAAGGACCTCCCCAAGTGGGTGCAAATTTTCCTGCCTTTTTATTCTTTTGATATTCCGGAATTTGTCGCAATACGTACTGTCCTTCAACAAAATGGCGCAGCTTTACTTTTTTTTCATATTCACTTGCTAACTTTCTTTGATAATTCTCCATCTTTTGTAATGCAACTTCTCTTTTTTCTTCCAGATCATCCAACTTTTCAAGCATTAAATCTTCATTTAAATTCCTTTCCCATGCCTCTGTCTTGGTTGTTGGTAATATTATCTTCGTTGGTATGACTGCTTCTGCCCCATAGGTAAGTAAGAACGGTGACTCTCCAGTGGCAGACCTCCTTGTGGTGCGATAGGCCCATAGAGTGTTATGAAGTTGCTCATACCATCGCTTGTGATGCCCTTCCAGAGTCTTTTTGAGATTAATTGCAATTGTCTTGTTTGTAGCTTCAGCCTGCCCATTTCTCTGGGGGTAAAGTGGAGTTGACTTTCTGTTTTAGATATTAAAGGCTTCAAAAAGCATGTTAATATTTTTTCCCTGCAGCTGCTGTCCATTGTCTGAAACTATTGCTACTGGGATTCCAAATCTGCAAATTATGTCTTCAAACAAGAATTTGAACACATCCGAGTCTCTAATATGCGCAAGTGCCCTGGCTTCCACCCACTTGGTGAAATAATCTGTTGATACAATTAGGTACTTCCTTTTCAGTGTTCCTTCAGGTAGGGGTCCGACAATATCTACTCCACACTTTGCAAATGGCCATGGACTAAGTATTAGATTGAGTTCTGTTGCCGGCGCTCTGATATTCTTAGCAAAGCGTTGACATTCTTCGCATCTTTTGACCATCTCTTCGGCATCCTTTTGCATTGTGGCCCAATAATATCCCTGCGTTTTTTCCTTGAGGGACAATGATCGTCTCCCGCTATGATTCCCAGCGTCACCATAATGTATATCTGTTAAATTCGATGTCCTTCTGGTCGCGATACACACCGAAGTAGTGGTCCCATGAAGAACTTTCGGTACAAAATACCATCCCTTAACTGATAGTTAACAGACTTTGATTGTATTTTCCTTGCTTCCTTTGCGTCCGCAGGCAATATTTGTTTATGCAAATAATGATGTAGCGCAATCCTCCAATCTTCTTCTACGCACGTATCCTTTGGTTTTTGGGGTATATTTACGTCATTCTTTATGGCCGGATCCTCAAGATCTTCACTTATTTCATCTTCCATGTTCTCAACTGCCCATATTTCAATTGATGGTTCATAAATGCGTCCAATTTTGACGGCAGATGTATTCGGATCCTTGATCATTGAGGAGATAAATACTAACGCATCCGCATGACGATTCTTATCTCTGGAAAAATGGCGAAAATGATGTTTGGAACTTGGGATGCTAACTTTTGCACTAGGCCTTTGTATTCAATCAAGTCTTTATCAATTGCTTGATATTTCAGCTCAACTTATCGGATTATCAATTGTGAGTCACTTGTCAACCGTACATCGGTAATTCCTAGTTCAGTAATTAGCCGGAGGGCATGAACCAAATCCTCGTATTCTACTATATTGTTGGTGTGCTCTCCAAACTCTAAACGAAAAGCATGTATCAATCGCTCCCCCGCGGGTGTTGTTATTACAATACCGATTCCTTCCCCCTCTTTATTTCAGGCTCCATAAAAAAAAACTTCCCATCTCCGAGAATTGACAGGGTCCAAAATATCCCGAGAGTCATCCTCTTCTACTCATGGTAACCCCTGGATTTCAAAATCATCATCTAATGGCAAATCTGCAAGGAAATCCGCTAAAACCTGGGACTTTTGAGCAGTTTGCATTTCAAAAAGAATGTGAAATTGTTCCAACTGAGCATTCCACTTTGTAATTCTTCCCACTTTTCCTGCATTTTTAACACTGATTCCATTAGAGCCTTGCTTGGTACTCGTACGTAGTGCGTTAAAAAATATGTGCGCAGCTTCTGCGTGGCAAAAACCAGTGCTAATATTAACCGTTCAATCTTGGTATAGTTCCTCTCCGCAAGGTTAAAAGTTTTTCTAATGTAGTAGATTGGTTTGTCCACCTTATCATTTGTTCGCACCAGTACTGCGCTCACTGCATCTTCTGTTGCAGCTATATATAAGGCCAAGATCTCTTCAGGCTGCGGTTTCTGTAATGCGGATAAAGTCGTAAGATAGATTTTGGTGTTCTGAAAGGCTTGTTCGCAGTTTTCATTCCATATAAACTTGCTTCCCTTTTAGAGTATCAAAAAATGGTTTGCACTTATCTGATGACCTTGCAATGAACCTGTTAAGCGCTGCCAAGCATCCGTTCAGCTTTTGTACCTCTTTAACATTTCTCGGGGATGGCATATTTACAATAGCCTGTATTTTTGCTGGATCGAATTCAATTCCTTTTTCCGTGACTAGATAACCCCAAAACTTCCTTGATGTAACTCCAAAGATGCATTTTTCCGGGTTGACTTTCATTTTGTACTTGCAAAAAGCTTGGAAAATCTCCCTCAAGTCTTGTAAATGATCCTTTTCCATCTTGCTTTTTACCAGCATGTCATCTACGTAGACTTCCAATGTGCGTCATATCCAAGGTTTGGAGATTGCATCCACTAATCGTTGGTAGGTTGTTCCTGTATTTCTTAATCCAAACGTCATTATCGTATAACAATACAATCCTCGTGGGGTAAAAAACGCAGTATGCTCTTGATCTTCCTCTGCTAGTGCAATTTGGTTATATCCAGACTGTCCATCCATAAAAGAAAAGGCTTCGTGTCCTTCGACAACATTTACTAATTGATCAATGCTTGAAAGTGGATAACTGTCTTTTGGGCATGCTTTATTCAAATTCTCACCCTTCCATTCTTCTTTGGGACTATGACCATATTTGATATCCACGTCGGGTAGCGCACTTCTCGAATGAATCCTGCGTCCATTAGTTTCTTCAATTCTTTTTCTACCGGATCATGATATTCAGGTGCTACTTTTCGCATCCGTTGCTGAAATGGTATGATGCCCGGATATATACGCAGTTCATGTTGAACAATGCTCAGGTCAATTCCTGGCATGTCTCTTATTTTCCACGCAAATACATCTGCGTACTCTTCGAGTAAACTGATTAGATCTTGCTCCCTTTTTGGGCTCATCAGGGTTCCAATTATAATTGCCTTTGGAAATTCTGGCGTTCCAATGTTGATGTTCTTGGTTTCCTCAACAGCCGAAAAAGCAGATTTGGGGGTTCCTAAGAATGCGGGATCCCCCTTGAGTTGCTATTATGAGGTTTCACCCCCTTTTCCTGCTCCTAACTCATCTCCTTTGACTAAAGAATCTCTTACTTCTTCATTGCTTGACTTGCTAGCTGCGACTTCAGACAAATACTGATTTATTGCTCCTTCCTTAGCTTGGACTTTCCTTTCCTTCTTCTTTGCTTTCACTTGTTGGGCTCTTTCTTGATTTATGTGTGCTTCCGTGAGGGCGCACGTTCTCGCCATGCTCTGATCTCCTTTAATTTCCATTTTTCCATGAGGCGTTGGAAATCGCAAGTACTGATGGTACGTTGATACGACCCCTTTCAATTGATGGACCCAATGCCTCCGGATGATGGCGTTGTAAGGTGAGGGCTCTTCTACCACACTGAAATTTGTTGCAACATTCAATGGTGCAGTCATTATTTTGAGTGTGACTTCTCCTTTTGGCTTCGATTCTACTCCATTGAATCCATAGATGGTGTAACGAGATGGCTCAAACTGATCTTCTTTCAATCCCATTTTCAGAAATGTTTCATAGAACAACACATTAAGAGAACTTCCTCCGTCTATCAAAATCTTTGTGATATTCCATCCAGACACATGCAGGGTGAGAACCAGCGGGTCATTGTGAGTTTCTACTTCTTGATCTACCTCTTCTGCTGAAAATGTCAGTGGGGAAGCCATCCATTCTTCCCATGTTTCAGTGATCCTCCCTGCAACTTTAAATACTTCATGGTTGATTAATCTCTTGTGCAGCTTCCTGTCAATTGCTGCATTCATCGATAATGGATTTGATTCCGAAAATGAAATCATATTGATAGTCTGATTGTTGTGGGGATATTAACAACTTTCCCTTTATCAAGCCTTGACAGTGGTGCAGGTGATTAAATGAATTCTTTTAACTCTCCAGCGTCAATCATCCCTTGGACTAGTAAAATTAAGTTTCTGCATCGATCGGTTGAATCCCCCGATAGAAATGATACTCACAATATTCTTTTGAGTTTTGAGTGTGCTCTGGTTGTCGATCTTTTGTTGGTGGCCATTGAAATTTTGGTATATTTTTTATTATTTTTATAATTTCAGAATATGGAGTGTTAATTTTTGTAAAGCTCGTTCTTGAAAAAATTTCTTTATTCCCTGTCCGTGGACGCTTCGGTTCACTAGTTTTAGCTTTATTTGGAAATCTTTTCCCCGACCCGGATGACGGTTCTATTGATTTTTTTTTTTTGCATCTCTTTGCTGTTGTGGTACTATCCTTGGACATTGCCCCTGTATGTCTTGCATTCTTGCACATGTCTCGATTATTTCTCTAAGGTGCCCCTCAGTTTTTGGGTTGATATTATGAATATCAACAAAGAGCTGGCTTTTTCGGTAAGCTATTCCCCACTTGTAATTGTTAATGGCAGCATCTGGCTCAACATCTCCAATTGCCTGGCAGATTGCATGCCACCGAGCTGTATAGTCACGAATTGATTCTTCTGGCCATGAAGCAAGTGAATATAATCTATCCAATCCTGAGTCAACGGGTCTGTTGTACATGTACGCTTCCAAAAAATTTCGAATTAATTGCGCATACGAGTGGATAGAAATTTCTTGCAATTTATCATACCATGCTAGTGCCAGTCCCTTCAAACTTGACGGGAAACATCGACACATTACAACATCATTTTGCTCCCAACGCACCATGATTCGGGTAATATTTCAAATGTGGGGTCGGATCCCTGGTACCATCATAGCATTCAAAAACAGGAATGCTACATTCTCGGGGCATTGGTGCAAATGCTAAATGTGGTGCCAATGGCGTTCGCCTAGCTTCCTTTAACACTTCTTTTATTCGTCCACCTTCTTTATTCTTTAGTTTTCTTATTTCTTGCCTCATTTGCTCCATAGCTTCAAAGCATTTTTGCCATTGATCATGTTGTGGTTCTGGGTCTGCCCGATTCATCCTTTCTTGTCCAGGTTGCTGTGATGTGGATCTTAGTACCATTCTTTGATATCGATTATTTCTTCCTCTTCTGCCTTCGAATCTACTGGAATTTACTTCTTGTCCCCGTGTTCTTGTGGCAGCTGGTTCCGCATCCCGCTGGATTGTTTCTTTCAAAGTTTGATTTTCTTTAGTCAATCGTGTGATTTGTTCAGCACAAGCTCGTTGTTGTTTGCGCACCCTACTCATATCCTCCATTAAATCTTGTATATGATCAATAGTGTTCTGAGTATTATCCTGAGATGGAGAACGATTATGTTCATTATTGTTTTGATTATTCTCCTGAAGTGAAGAATAACCCTCTGAATTGCTTTGCTGACTCTATGGGTTATTTACTATCTCTCTTTGTTGAAGAATTCCTCTTGCGTAACTTTCTTGATTTCGTGAATTTTCAGCTTGTGACATGTTTTCGCTTTGTTTGTTTTCCTTTCGTAATGTTCTGTTTTCTTCTAATACCAATCCTCTGCTGCTTTCGAGAATTCCCTTGGTAGTATTGTATAAAAGTTATATGATTTCAAAAAACTTATTCATTTAATCGAAAATATAAGTAATTCAAACCATTTTTAAATGAATAGATACTTCATAAATTGAATAAATCTTTCATTTTCCTTGAATGTACACAAATTCATACAAAAAAGAGGTAACATTAAATTCTAAAGTTCAAAATTTTTCTTACTCATCAATGCTTTTTGCATAAATCAAAGATTTTGTATAAATCAAAAAATTAATGATTTCCATTGACAAAAACTCCTTTGAACTTAATCATCTCATTTTTCGGGGTTCAAAATCCCTGTATCAAAACTCTCTCTTTCATTTGTTTTTATAAGGTAGGATAAATCCTATACACACCCCTCCTTATAGCGCCAAATTGTGACGACCATTTTGGGGGTCCTCACAACCAAAAACTTAAGTTGTTTAAAAATGACATTTTTCGAAGTGTAAAATTGATACAGAGAGATTATAATGCAGAGAACATAAGTTTAAATGGAAATCAAACAACTCAATATATAACGTGGTTCAGCTAATAAGCTTACATCCACGGGAAAATATGGTATCTTATTTATAAACACTTACTTTGTACACATGCTAATATAAAGAATTCAAGAACTTAAGTTCAATAGAGTTCTTCACCTAGTCTTAGCTTTTTCCACTTCTTGATTTTCTTTCAGAGTTTTTTCTCTTAGTTTTCTCTTGTCCTTCTTTTTAGTTGGGGGTCGGTATTTATAGAAAAAAAATATGATGGGTCCCTTTTCCACACTCATTCTTATCCCTGTTTGATCTTATCTTGACTTTGGTCGCAACTCATTTTACTCTTTCCGTCATGCTTCTTGCTGATGCGCAGCTCCTCTTTGGATTGAGTGATTGTTGGTCCTTTGTCTTTATTATGTGGATGTTGGCATGTATGACATGTGTAATTTGACGTGGAGCATGTCTATTCTTGCAGGATTGAAATTTATAGTGCGCACGTGATTGGGCGCAGATGATTGTGGAGCGCAAGAGATAGCAGCGCAGATGATTGTGGAGAGAAAGAGATAGCAGAGCGCAGATGATTGTCTTGGCTATTAATGATTCTTTTTCTTGTAACTTGTGTTCTTTCCACGTGTCTTATATGCATTAATCTAGTCTGACTTTTCTGCTTCCGGTGTCAGTTGATGTGTGACAGATGTTTTATAGCTGTCTTCCTTTATCATTTATTTTGCTCTTGTACTTCTCGGTGCTTCATAATATGATACTTCCTTCTTATGATGTAAACACGTGGAACTGATGAATTTATGTCCTTACATAAACATTGCAAAAACGGTTTTCTTAATAAAAAATAAAGATATGGGAAAGGTAGGTGCTATCTAAAGACATAGGAAATATTTATTATCATGCCAGAATCAGTTTTGACAAAAAAAATTGTTGTTTGTAAAGAATTATTATATCCATATTAATGACTTAGTGTGTTCTGTCAATGTACATGTCCGAATTGTTGATGCAGCGGATAATAAAGAAAAGAAAGAAAAGAGAAATTTTGTTCATACTTTAAATATTTTTAAGAATATCGACTATGAACAACGATAATTATTTAGACTTCGGTTTCCCGACTTTAAATAATAATCAATTAAACTTGAGCAAGTTTAAGAAAATAATTCTTATTAATCAAATTCAACTGCTTAAAATAATATATGGAGGACTCTTTTATAGACTTGGGGAAAAACCCTAACTTGCTAGTCAAGAAAGGATGAAAAAAAAACCTAAACCGACTCAAACCCTAATTTGCTATTTTTGACAAATTTTGGTCGACCAAAAATAATGAAAGTACTCATAAAATAAAACTACTTTTCGCAAACGGCGACCCAAACGGACTCCTAACGAAGAAGTTATTAACAAAAAAAAACTATCCTAAAATAGCAAAAACGCCTGTTTGAAGCCTTAAACGATGGAATTTGGCTAAAATCTGAAGACCATGCGACAAAGTTACATGTCTTGATCGTTGGACCGTTTCCAATCAAAATGGACCCCTCTTGAGCTAAATTACGACACTCGAATCTTTAGCCTCCAAATAGGCTATAGCCTGCTCATCTGCATCAATTGTGATGTATGTGCGTGGTTTGACTTGTTACGTTAACATGATATATAAATAAATAAGATATATTTCTATAAAAAAACAAATATTATAGTTATCTAATTCTATCCACTGGTGTAGCAAGTATAACCAAGGTTATTAGACTCGTACGTGTCACTTCACATATTTTAAAAAACGATATGTATCGTCAATGTGAATCGTTTTTTACATGAATCGTAAACTTTCATTTGGAATTGTAGATTCGGTTCAATTTTTGCGATTCACGATACTTTTTTCCTTTATCAAAACGAAAGGTTAAACTCAAGTTCTCAGATTTAAACATCTCGATCTCTCATGTTACATCAAATCTCCAAAACCCATGATGTAAATTTTGGTGATGATGGTGGTTCTGATGTTGTTTTTGAATATTTTTTCTTTAAACTTTCATATTTAATCTTCTATCTAATGAACAAGAAAAAGAAGATGTGAAGTACTACACTTTCCAGTTTCCACTATTTCTTCATAGACTTAGATGATTATGTAACAGTCCGTTGGTTATAACCCTAAAGGTATTACTATCCATCAACAAAAAACCTATCAAAACAAAAGTAATACAAAAACCCCATTTAACATAAACTCTCTAAACTACCCTTCAATATATTTCAACCCACAAAAATAACCGTACCCTCATTTCTCTAAACTTTGTACAGTTCCTTCCCGTAACAGCCATTTTCCCAAAACCTTCTCTTCTCTTCTCCAAAAACCAAAATCTCATATCTGAATCCACCACCAGCCATCAACATCACCACCAGCCAGCGCCACCACCACCAGCAGCAGCACCACAAGCCATCGCCACCACTACCACCAACAACACAACCACCAACCACCACCACCAACAAGCACCACCAACCAACACCACCAACGAGCACCACCAACCAACACCAGTAGAAACCAGAACCACCACCACCAGAACCACCACCAACGAGCACCTCCACCAATCACCACCACTACCAACGACCACCACCAATACCCAACACCACTCACCATCACCAACCAGCACTACCACCAACCAACAACACCACCACCAATATGAGCACCAGCAATATTGGTTTCAACGATAAAAATTAGGCACAAGAATGATGAAAACCGAATTTGGTTTCAACATAAAATTGGTATTTCACCAACACAACTTCAACGAAGAAACCAAATGCACCGAATTGAATAAACTAGGAAAAAATTATTTAAAACCAAATTTGGTTTCAACATAAACGTATTGTTTCACCACTAAACTTTGGTTTCACAATTAAAAATAGGCAAAAATCAGTTGAAACCAAATTTGGTTTCATCAAAACTTACTGTTTTCACCAACACAAAAATTGGTTTCAACATTGTCTAGTTTATTAAAATTTGACAAAACCAAATTTGGTTTCATCATTTTTCTGATATTTCACCAACACAAATATTGGTTTCAACGTTGTTTAGTTCTTGTAAAATTTGATGAAACCAAATTTGGTTTCATCATTTTTCAGACATTTCACCAACACAAAACCCTAATTTTGACAATGATGATGTATTATTAATTTTTGATGATGATTTTCGACGATGATGATCTGGAGGTGTTGGTGATGTTTGTAGAGGATATAAGGAGGAGGAGGAGGTGTTGTTGGTGGCGGATCTGGACATGTAGTGGTGGGGGAGAAAGGATAAGAAGTAGGAAGAGATGGTGGAGAAAGAGGTGTTGTTGGTGGCGGATCTGGACATAGAAAGAGAAAGAGGTGCTGGTGTTGGTGGAGGAGACGAAGATGTTGTTAGTGGCGGAGATGGGTGACAGAGCTACTATTGGTGAATATAAAAGTAAAATAAAAAGAGAGAGAGGTTTTGGTGGAGTAGACGGAGGTGTTGTTGCTCTGGATCTGTCTTTTCTCAGTGGTTTGGTGACGGCGGAGATATTGTTGCTAGTGGTGATGGTTGTGGGGAGGAGGAGGCGGAAGAAAGAAAAAACAAGAAAGTAGAGAAGAAGAAGAAAAAAAACCCGATAAAAAAGAAAAAAAGGGAAAAAGTGGTATTTTAAAAAGTGATAAAAACTAAATTTAAACATTATAAATGAAAATTGGATTTTTGTTTTATTTTTATTTCAAAGAGTTTTTTTGTATAAAAAATAATATGAGAGGAGTTTTTGTGTGCTAAGCATGGTCACTTTGGTTTTTTTTCACTAGTTATGATTATATAATGAATTTCTTGATGTAAAAATATGAATATTCATTCCCACTTCCTTAATATGACGTTGATTTGTTCTCGGTTTCCGCCCTCTTTTTAGATTAATCAATCTTTTTTTTGGTCGCTGCTAGTTCTATAAGAAAGTGAGATATTACGATGTTTTGAATAGAGCTGATCTGATCTAAGAGTGAGTTTTTTAGTAATACAGACTACAGACTAAAGAGATAGTATTCTTTTCTTTTTCAAAGTTCACACGTATATCACACTTCAGCCGTCAAATACCTAACACCTAAGTTTTCAAAGTCAGTCAGATTCCATCTTCTCTTTAACACTATCTTGTCTAAGTTATCTAACACCTAACTGATACAGACATAATTTTGTACACATTTACCGTTTAATTTATATTTATTAGTACTTGATTTTATACTAATTTTAATATTTTTGTATTATTTTAGGTGGTATACGTAGAACCCAAACTGTTAGCAGAACACGACAATATGGACATAATTACTAAATGGCTTGTGGAACATTAGTAACAAATCAGAGCAGAAGTATGATGCACTAAGATCCTGGCAACCGCAACTACGACTCCGCGTTGTGAGTGGAGTTACAGATGCAACAATGTACAACAAGAATATGGAAGTGGAGCCCAATCACACCATCCCTGAGCCTGCCAGATGTATGCCATGTAGACCAAAATGCTAATAATGGATCACAGATTACCTGCTAACTATAGCAAGGAGTTGAGTCTGGGAGACAAAGTGAAAATGAATTGGAGTAGACGTGGCTAGATTGGAGAGTCGTAAAAACAAATAAAGAAAGTAAAGAAGTGGACGGTGAATTAAAGAAAAAAAGGGTCAAACTTCTATAGAAAGCTTGATGGAAAAGTGAGTGGAGTTGGCTAAATAAAAGAAGGAAATGAGCACGCGAAAAGGAACCGGGTGTAGGATGTCGTGACGGGGCGAGAGAAAGTAGGTGGACTTCTCTAGCTTTGGGGAAGTATATAAAAGAAGAGAGTTTCTGGACGGGAAAAAGGGGGTTCGGTGGAGAGTTTTTGGGTCTGTGATGGCTGAGTTGAGAGAGAAGGAATTTTTTGCTGGGAGTCTGGACGGAGTGAAGGTTGGCGGCTGTGGGTGGAGGTTTTGACGATTGGTATAGGTTCTGTTGGATGTAGAAAAAGACGATTACAGTGGCGCATATCGACCATCGGTTTAATCCTTCCTCTCTATTTTTGTTAATTTTTTTTAATGGATTTTAAGAAATCCATTGACATGTTCTAAGTTATTTGTAGTTAGGGTTTTATGTTGAAACCACATAGAGTATTAGGCCTATTAAATTGAATTATTTGGTACAGACTATTATGATTTGAATATTATTAGTTCTTGAATACCATTTATTGATTTAATGATAATATGAGTTGTTGTTTCACCGGTTCTGTACAATACAATAACATTTGCATATAATTGTTAGGATCATAAATATATTTATATTATTATTTGATATTCCATGCTTGAGTTAAATCCTTTGATGGGGTATGATTAGAATTGCAAGTATTATTTGTGAACCTACATGTAGTTTCGGAAAATTTTCTCGCTAATGATGTGTTTTTTGATAGTGGTAAGAAATGGTTCGTTCAAGACTTGTGAAGATTTGTTTTTAAAATCTAATTTCTAAGAATAACAATAGCAAAAATCAAATAAAATTTATAACGAGATTGAGAGTAAACTGAGGCTAGGATTCCACTATTTTCCAATTTTTAAAGTGATTAAATTCAATAATTATAATGCAATTCTAACATTTAATTTGATTCTCAAATATTGCAAAAAGTAGATTTTTAAAATAACAATTGTATAACAAAAGCATGGAACATCTAAAAACTAGGCCAAAGCATTGACCATCTAACGAAACCACAACTGCTTAACAAAAATAAAAAATCAATTTTTAACCAAGGCAATTAATCATAAATTAATTACATAAATTAATCAAATAAAAAATTACCACATAATCTTTGGAAAATTAGCTTCCTCCGTCGCCTCAGAGATGGGGTTTAGCTCCTCATTGTATTGGAAAAACCCTCAAAAATATATTTTATAGCTCAAAAGGTGCTTACAATGGTGAAATAATAGTAACACGGGATATTGGATACGCTTATAAGCGTTACAGAGAAGTGTTCTCTGCGTTACAGAAGAAAGAAAAGAAAACAGGAGAAAAGAACGGACTTCAGGTGCTGTTGAAATAAGACTGCTTCAGCAACACTATCAGCAACACTTCTCTGACGCCTTATGTTCTTCCTCTTCTCTCTCACAGTAGCAGGAACATAATTTGTCTGTTTTGATTTCGATGGCTTCTCTGCGTATTCTAAGCTCTCCCCAATACTCCCTCCCCCTTGTGACTTCCCAACACCTCTATTTATACACTACAACACATTAAATCACCAAAAATCTTCATTAACAGAGGATGATACTCGGGATTATTTTCTCATGCATTCCCGCGATCTGATTTGATACTCTGCCTTGATTTCACGTATCTTTTGATTATGGGCAGCTCACTCTTGATAAGGACAATATCTTCTATCTTTTAAAGCCGAAAAATCACGTATAATATCTTCAAATATTCAAACTCAGATTCACATAAGAGAATAAAATAGTTTCCCGCCTAATTTTGAATTTGAAATAGGTGGGTGCCCGTAATCCAAGGCATGAGTTTCTTTATAAATTCTGGAAGGGTGCTTTTAGTATTTTCTGGGTGCCTTTATAACTTTTTGAGCTAATTTTTCCCAAATGTTTTTTTTCCAAAAATACCTACAAATACATAAAAACACAATATTTAATGCAAAATGAGTTCCAACACTATAAAAGTTGAGAGCAAATTAGACACATAAATGTGTCTATCAAATACCCCGAAACTTATTATTTGTAAATCTAATCTAGAAAATAATTCCTAACTCACTTTCGCAGGCATCGAGATTGTACTTAGCGTGTGCAACAAGCCTTTAACCCCAAAGGTGTCCCTATCGGACGAGTTTCGTCTCGTGAGGGTTTACAAGAGATATACCCACAAAACCTTTACTCCAAATTCTAGCTACCTGTGAACGATTGAGGATAGACACTAAACAAGCTATTTAGTTGGCATACTAAATTCTTCTCCTATAAGAATCATTACCATATATGAGTCCAATTGCTGTACACGAGTTTTCACTCAGCGTACTAAAATTCATACAAGAATTCAAAATTGTACTTAAATAGTTGTTCAGCCATGATACTCAGAATCTATTAAAGTACAATCACATGGAAAGATTTAGAAGATGGATATAGACAAAATGAAGTTTGCACGTATTGACTAAGGTGAACGGTGTTTCCCATATATGTCTGAAGGTCAGTGCCAGGATGAATGGATTGAGAATAGTCTTATTCCTTAAACTAATATCGACTCAGCTGGTGTTCAAGGGTCCCAGCGGTCGATTTATTGAAAATATTTTAAATGTAATGACAACATTATTGGATCAAATGAATCCAAGCGCATGCTCCTTATCAGCATCGTACATGATAGTTCTCATGGATCCTGCGTTCCACGCTTGCTTAGGCGACGGAGACATGGAGAACACACATATATTGCTATCAAAGTATCAATACTCGATTTTTTTTTATTTTTTTTTGAATAATGGTCTAACTAATACAATAACGGGGCTTGATCTCAACCACTTCATCCTGGTGGTGATAACAATTTGATACTGGTGCCCCACCAAATCACTTAGAGAAACACAAAGTTGCAAAAATAAAAACAGAAGGTGATATGGTCAAGATAGATTCCGAGGTATGGTGACAACTATCATGTTATTTCTAACACCTGAGCTAGGAATCCTTTTATGAATAGACCATCTAGATGGGCACACCAATTTCTATAGAAAAAGAGCTAAGTTTCCATCTACCTAGAATGGTTAGTGTCACCCTGAATTGTCACAAGTTTCTAAAGTTTTGAGTTTTATTATTTCAACTAAAAGTTTCTCCCTTACCCCCAAACTTAAACCTAACATTGTCCTTAATGTTTCAAATTAAAGTGGAATACCAAAAATATAGGTAACTAGAGGAATAAAGAGGTATGTCAGAAAGATAGTACCTGGGCGAAATGTAACAATCCTTCTTTGGAGAAAAAGACAGAAAAATAAAAACAAAACTTACAAAAACTTACTAATGTACAACAACATCCTTGATGGTCAATCAAGGTAAGCAGGGTCCTCCAAAGGGACCTCCTCAATATCACCTGCAGGAACAGGCTCTAAAAAGTGTTTCAATCTCTGACCGTTAACCTTTGAAGAACTACTACCATCCAGTGTCTCAATCTCAATAGCACCATGAGGAAAAACAGTGCGAACTATAAAAGGACCCGTCCACCGAGAGCGTAACTTCCCGAGGAATAGATGCAAACGGGTATCATACAGAAGAACTTTTTGACCCGGAGAAAATGACTTTCTTAAAATATTTTTTAACATGCACAAGTTTCATTTTGTTCTTATACTCCTTAGCACTATCGTATGCATCTCTACGAATCTCGTCCAACTTATTGAGCTGGAGCTTCCTGTGAGCTCCTGCCTTGTCAGGCGAAAAATTAAGTTGCTTTACATCCCAATATGCTCTATGCTCTATCTCGACGGGTAGGTGACATGTCTTGCAAAAAACTATACGATAAGGTGACATTCCAATGTGGGTCTTAAACGCAGTACAGTAAGTCCATAAGGTATCAGTAAGCCTCAATGACCAGTCTTTCCGATTAGGATTAACTGTTTTCTCTAAAATACGTTTTATCTCCCTATTGGAAACCTCTACTTACCGCTAGTCTGTGGATGATATGAGGTAGCTACTTTGTGGGTGATACCATATTTCTTCATCAAAAGCTTAAATGGTCGATTACAAAAGTGCGACCCTCCATCACTAATTATAGCCCGCAGTGTAACAAAACGTGCAAATATGTTATCATTCAAAAATTGGACCACAACCTTGTGGTCATTTGTTCTACACGAAACCGCCTCAACCCACTTAGACACATAGTCTACAGCGACAAGGATGTAAAAATAACCAAAAGAATTAGGAAAATGACCCATAAAGTCAATGCCCCACACATCAAAGACCTCAATAACTAGAATAGGGTTCAAAGGCATCATATTTCTACGGGAAATGGTTCCTAACTTCTGGCAACGCTCACAAGTAACACAGTAATGGTGGGTGTCTTTAAATAATGAAGGCCAACAGAATCCACACTGCAATAACTTAGCAGCGGTTTTCTTAGTACTAAAATGACCCTCACAAGCATGATCATGACAAAAGGAAATAATACTGGACTGGTCATTCTCAGGTATACATCTCCTAATAATCTGGTCTGGACAATACTTAAACAGATAAGGATCATCCCAAAAGAAATGCTAAACCTCGGCTAAAAACCTAGAGCGATCTTGTTTACCCCAATGTTGGGGCATTCGACCAGTAACAAGATAGTTCATTATATTCTCATACCAAGGTAATTGGGAAACAAGAAAAAGTTGTTCATCGGGGAAACTATCCCTCACATGAAGGGAATCATCAGGGAAATCAAAGACAAGCCTAGACAAGTGGTCCGCTACTATATTTTCAGCACCCTTTTGTCTCTAATTTCTAGAGAAAACTCTTGCAACAAAAGGATCCATCTAATCAATCTAGGTTTAGTATCCTTCTTGGACAGAAGATACTTCAAAGCAGCATGATCAGTAAAGACTATGACCTTAGAACCTAAGAGATAGGATCTAAACTTTTCTAAGGTAAAAACAATGGCTAACAATTCCTTTTCTGTGGTGGTGTAGTTTAGTTGGGCATCATTCAGAGTTTTGCTAGCATAGCAAATCACATGAAGTAATTTGTTTTCTCGTTGACCTAGCACAATAACAATAGCATAATCTGAAGCATCACACATGATTTCAAAGGGTAGGTTCCAGTTAGGTGCCTGGACTATGGGGGCGGTAGTGAGTAAATTATTAAGCTTCTCAAAAGCCTCTAAACAAGAATCATCAAAGACAAACTTAACGTATTTTGCAAGCAAATTGCAAAAAGAGGTCTAGAAATCAAACTAAAATCCTTAATGAATCGACGATAAAAACCTGCATGCCCTAAGAATGACCTAATATCTCTTACGGTTTTGGGAACCTGTAAATTCTTAATAAGGTCAACTTTGGCTTTGTTTACCTCTATACCTTTAGAAGATACAATATGCCCTAAAACAATTCCTGATCGAACCATGAAATGATATTTCTCCCAATTAAGCACTAAATTCTTTTCCTTACATCTAGTCAACACTAATGTCAAATGATGCAAGCACTCATCAAAAGATGAAGCAAACACTGAAAAATCATCCATAAAGACCTCTAAAAATCGTTCTACCATGTCGGAAAAATATGCTCATCATGCACCGCTAAAAAAGTAGCGGGTGCATTACACAACCCGAAAGGCATGCGTCTATACGTAAAGGTACCAAAGGGACAGGTAAAGTAGTTTTCTCTTGGTCTTCTGGGGAAATAACAATCTGATTATAACCAGAGTAGCCATCTAACAAGCAATAATGACTATGTCCAGATAATCTCTCTAGCATTTGGTCGATGAAATGAAGGGGAAAGTGGTCCTTCCTTGTGAGCTTGTTCAATTTTCTATATTCAATACAAACACGCCATCCCTTGGTCACTCGGGTTGGGATTAATTCATTGTTTTCATTCTGGACTATTGTGATACCTGATTTTTTAGGAACAACCTGAACGGGGCTAACCCAATTACTGTCTGAAATGGGGTAAATAATACCCGCATCTAACAACTTAAGCACCTCAGTTCGAACTACTTCTTTCATGTTAGGGTTCAGTCAACGTTGCATCTCCTTAGAAGGTTTGGTGTCATCCTCTAAATGAATCTGATGCATACAAACAATATGACTTATACCCTTAATGTCTGCTAAGGTCCATCCTAAAGCTTCCTTGTTATCTTGAAGTAAAGTCACTAGCCTACTTTCCTGATCACTATCCAAGTCGGATGCTACAATTACAGGTAAAGTCTCGGATGGGCCTTAAAACACATATTTCAGAGTATGTGGCAATGGTTTGAGGTCCAACTTAGGAGGCTCTTCTAAAGAAGGAATTAAGGTAGAATTAGAAACTGGTAGTGGTTCGAACTTACACTTTCCATCTATTAGTATCTAACACAGGGGTAGAGTCTAACAGAGCATTCACTTGATCAATGGTGCTAACATCATCGAAATCTAATCCAAAATGGGTTAAACAATTCTCTAGTGTATCTTCAGACAAGATGTTTGGTAATGACTCCTGAACTAATGTTTCTATCATGTTCACCTCTTCAATGCACATGTCATCTAACTCAAAGGGTTGCCTATTAATATGCAAAATATTCAGTTCAATAGTCATATTACCAAAAGACAAATTCATAATACCATTTCGACAGTTAATGATCGCATTAGATGTAGCTAAAAACGGGCGACCTAATATCACAGGTATCTGGTTTTCTGTGTCAGGAAAAGGTTGGGTATCTAGGATAACAAAATCCACAGGATAAATAAACCATCGACCTCAATAAGAACATCTTCGACAATACCACGAGGAATTTTAACAGACCTATCAGCTAACTGAAGTGTTATCTGGGTAGGTTTTATGTCACCAAGTCCTAGATGGAGGTACACAAGATATGGAAGTAAGTTCACACTAGCTCCTAAGTCAAGTAACGCTTTCTCCACATGGTAGTTACCTATGGTGCAAGAAATGGTAGGGGAACCTGGGTCTTTGTACTTAGAAGTTGTGTTGTTCTGGATAATTGAACTCACATGACTAGCTATAAAGGCTTTTTTCTGTACACTAAGCTTTCGCTTTCGCGTACAAAGATCCTTAAGGAACTTGGCATAAGTAGGAATATGCCTAATTGCATCTAAAAAGGAAGATTAATGTTGACTTGCTTAAAAATCTCCAATATATCATTAAAGTTGGATTCCTTCCTAGTTGGTATTAGTAGTTGTGGGAATGGTGCTTTGGGCACAAAATCATGTTCAGCGGGAACCGCATTGAACTCTTTAGAGACTTTATCAGTCTCTTCAACTATAGGCTCAGAAGGGTGAACTACAACATGTTCACTATCGGGTAAGGTTACCTTATTGTCTACCACTCTACCACTCCTAAGGGTTTTAATTGAATTCACATGGTTTTAGGATCTCTCACCAAAAGATAACTCATGAACTCCTCTAGGGTTGGGTTGTGGTTAACTAGAGAACTTTCCTTTTTCTCTCAACGATTCGTTCAACTGACTAAACTGGGTTCGTAAATCGTAAATAGACTGAGAGTTAGCCTGGATCATCTTTTTATTGGCTTCTACATTTTGTTCAACCAATTGCTGAAACTTAGCATTGTGATTAGTTAACGCAGTGACATACTCTGCTAAATTCATGACCGTCTTTTCTAACGGACTCTGAAATTGTGCTGGTCCAGAAGAATTCTTAGTATAACCAAAACCTGGGGGAGCCTGAGGGTTACTAGACTGACCTTGATTTTTTCCCTTAGACCAAGAAAATTTGGATGGTTTCTCCAACCAGGGTTATAGGTTTCTGAATATGGGTCAAACTTCTGACGGTTATCATATCTAGTGTTATTGTAAAGAGCATGGGCTTGATCTTCAACAGTCTGTCCTTTCCAATATGACTTGGGTTCTATTCCATAACTAGATTGACTTAATTCTAAGGCTTCTAACCTTTTTGTTATACTGCAATTTTAGCATTTGATTCAAGAATTCCATCTACCCTATTGACATTACCTCTGCTCATAAAATTTTTCTATGGGGTTCCTTACTACATTCCCATTGATGGGTCTTTTCGGTAATTTCATTTAAAAATTCCATTGCCTCATCAACAGTTTTACTCTCAGAACTCCATGTACACAATGACTCAACCATGGTCGTTGTTGGATAATCTAGCCCTTCATAAAGGATCTTGACTAGTCTAAGCTCTTCTAAACCGTGTTGGGTACATTGCATTAATAAATCGTTGAACCTTTCCAAATACCTATACAAAGATTCTCCCTCTTGCTGCACAAATGTGGAAATCTCCTGCCTAATAGATGATATTTTATGCCTAGGGAAAAATTTAGATAAAAAGGCAGTGGTAAGTTGTTAATATGTCTCGATGGATTCAGATGGAAAACTATATAACCAAGATTTGGCCTTGTCTCTCAGGGAAAAAGGAAATAACCTAAGTTTCAAAGATTCATCGGACATGTTGTGAATTCTTAGGGTACTACATATTTCTTCAAACTCCCTAATGTGAAAGTAAGGGTTTTCATTTGCTTTTCCTAAGAAGATTGGGAGCATCTGTATGGTCCCACGTTTTAACTCATAGCTTGCTTGAGTTTCAACTAACTTGATACATGATGGACGGAAAGTCCTAGCGGGATCAACAAATCTTTTAAGGTTGCCATTTCTGGCACAACTAGAAAATTAGGAATAACTTCCTCACTAAGAGACAAATTCTCAAAACTAAAGTTTCGGCTCTCAAAATAAGGGTTTCCTAAATTCTCAATTTCAAAGGCAGAGTTTCTATTTCCGTCACTGATCAAACGACCAATAGAATCTCTTCTCCAGACACACTTACTCAAGACTTCAGGCGGCATGGGCATGCAATTAAATAACTCCTAATTGGAAGGGAATTTCTAAACAAACACAAACAAGGCCGACTCAACCAAATCAAACCTGTTGAATCTATCAAACAAAAAGCATGATGGCTCCACTTAGATTTTTTCTAGACCAACTTCTATTCTTCCAAAAGGAAACTAGTTACAGTTTTAGCAAATCTCCCAGAACGATCCGAATTAGATTAAGTCGAATAGAAACAGGATAAGCTCTAAGGAGCTTTGATAACCCTGTCTGTTTGGCAACTTTTCCCTGGGTTACAGGGCGGCTCTAATCAACTTAAAATAATCATCCTGAACTTTAAGCTAGGTTAACAAAGTAACCAATACAGTCCTTTTGAATGATTTTCCAATAAGCTCGATACCTTATTGGTCTTCTTTGTAGTCAAATTTTAAGGATTAGGTTCGCGTTTGGTAACGTGTTGCTAAAGCGGGCAAGAAGAAAACGGTGATGAAATCCGATTCCTTATCTTATATGGCAAATACTTGCCTTTTTTACTAGAAAATAAGTCCGTATTCAATTCCTCAACATATATGCATACGAAGGAATACAGTAAACCCACTTGCAGGGGATTCGTGGGTTGATCGAGTCTTACCTCCCGTACCAGACGGGGGATGAATCGGTTGTAGTCGACTCGGGCCACCAACTCCTGTGTCAGTGTACCAACCCGAGGGGCCGAGACAATATCGTAATTGTCGTCCTTCCATGTTGCAGTTTATACTTAAATACCCTTTCGTAGGGTTTAAAAAAATAATAATGTTCAAAAGTCCAAAGTTCAAAAGTGTCCAATAAAAGAAAAAAAATTACAAAAATTATAGCCAAACCATAATAAAGTTTCTAAAAATAAAAACTAAAAACTAATAAAAAAAAATAAAAAATAATAAATCTAAAAAAAAAAAATCTTCACTCCTTTTAGAATCCTCTTCTTTTTTTCTTCTTTGGCTCTACTTTCTTTTTATAGCACTTTCTACTTTTCTTCTTAGTTTCGCTTCAAATA
This sequence comes from Papaver californicum, assembly GCA_023531435.1. Taxonomy (NCBI): domain Eukaryota; kingdom Viridiplantae; phylum Streptophyta; class Magnoliopsida; order Ranunculales; family Papaveraceae; genus Papaver; species Papaver californicum. The sequence continues at coordinate 1,295,812 of JAJJMC010030282.1, forward strand.
TGAAAATAATAGAAAATACCAAAGCGTAAAAAAGAACAAAAAATAAAAATAAATCCTAAATTAAACTAAACCCAAAAAAAAAAATCTAAAAACAAGTCCGCGTCGGCGGCGCCAAAAATTGATGTGTTTTTTGATAGTGGTAACAAATGGTTTGTTCAAGACTTGTAAAGATTTGTTTTTAAAATCTAATTTCTAAGAATAAAAATAGCAAAAATCAAATAAAATTTATAACAAGATTGAGAGGTTGGATTCCACTATTTTCTAATTTTTAAAGTGATTAAATTCAATAATTATAATACAATTCTAACATTTAATTTGATTCTCAAATATTGCAAAAGTAGATTTTTAAAATAACAATTGTATAACAAAAGCATGGAACATCTAAAAACTAAGCCAAAGCATTGACCATCTAACGAAATCACAATTGCTTAACAAAAAACAAAAAATCAATTTTTAACCAAGGCAATTAATCATAAATTAATTACATAAATTAATCAAATAAAAAATTACCACATAATCTTTGGAAAATTAGCTTCCTCCGTCGCCTCAGAGATGGGGTTTAGCTCCTCATTGTATTGGAAAAACCCTCAAAAATATATTTTATAGCTCAAAAGGTGCTTATAATGGTGAAATAATAGTAGCACAGAATATTTGATACGCTTATAAGCGTTACAGAGAAGTGTTCTCTGTGTTACAGCAGAAAGAAAAGAAAACAGGAGAAAAGAACGAACTTCAGGTGCTGTTGAAATAAGACTGCTTCAGCAACACTATCAGCGACACTTCTCTGATGCCGTATGTTCTTCCTCTTTTCTCTCACAGTAGCAGCAGCATAATTTGTCTGTTTTGATTTCTATGGCTTCTCTGCGTATTCTAAGCTCTCCCCAATACTCCCTCCCCCTTGTGACTTCCCAGCACCTCTATTTATACACTACGACATATTAAATCACCAAAAATCTTCATTAACAGAGGATGATACTCGGGAATATTTTCTCATACATTCCCGCGATCTGATTTGATACTCTGCATTGATTTCACGTATCTTTTGATTATGAGCAGCTCACTCTTGATAAGGACAATATCTTCTATGTTTTAAAGCCCAAAAATCACGTATAATATCTTCAAATATTCAAACTCAGATTCACGTAAGAGAATAAAATAGTTTCCCGCCTAATTTTGAATTTGAAATAGGTGGGTGCCCGTAATCCAAGGCATGGGTGCCTTTATAAATTCTGGAAGGGTGCCTTTAGTATTTTCTGGGTGTCTTTATAACTTTTTGAGCCAAATTTTCCCAAATGTTTATTTTCCAAAAATACCTACAAATACATAAAAACACAATATTAGTGCAAAATGAGTTCCAACACTATAAAAGTTGAGAGCAAATTAGACACATGAATGTGTCTATCAGCTAACGCAGTTTGATGGTGTATGCTGAGAGTTAGAGCTTTTGATGCGTCATGCTTAGGGTGTCTCAGTGATATTTACGACTCTAATACATATAATAGGTGATGTCGATAAAACAAACGATAGATAAATATTCAGGAGTTATGTTTCATTTTAGTAATTGATTAGAAATAGTGGTGGATACTATAAATCCTGGTTACCGACTCTCTCTGTTTAGTTGTTTTATTAGTTTAATTTAATTTTATTATTTCATTTTCGATTCTAAAAATCCCAAGAACATCATTTCTGGTTAGTTGATTAGAGATATTAATTGCAGTATTTTTCCGTTTTTTGTGGGTTCGACCCGTATTTGCCGTTTTTACATTATAGACGCCGTGAAAATGTGGTTATTATAAATAGGGTTTTCCAAAAGCCTATCACTATCCTGTCAAACTCATCAGAGGTGCGGTGGCAAAATTTCTTTTCAATAAAACCCTTAAGAGGGTTAAATCTTTTGTTTTGTTAATAATAAAATATTTTGTTAATAATAATATCTTATACTCCACCAGGTGATGATACAATGATATGAGTTAAAAACTCGACAACACCAAAAAAATTACCGATCAATAGGATTGTTGATATGAATAATATGAGCCCAATGAACCGACTCGATGAGACAAAAGATATTGCACTCGTTGTTGTATTTGTTGCAAGTGATTCTGGCGAATGGATTAATGGACAAGTGATACGAGTGAATGGTGGTTCTATCGTCTAACAACGAAGAAACCCATGACTCAGTTTTATATCTTTTTATTCAAATGCTTTAACTTTAATAAATAACTCAGTTCTATAGACACGTCTACTTTTCGACTTATGAAGATTACCAAGTGTTTCTACACACGAGCTATTACATTACAATATTATAGGGTGTTTAGTTCGGGTAATTGGAAGCCCAGGAATTGGATTCCAAGGGAATAGGCCTAATTTCCCCCAATCAAACAGTCCATCCAAAGTTAGAATCCAATCATTTCTATTCCACCCGGAAATGAATGGAATGTAATAAAATTCTGAAGGAAAACATGAAATTATTAGCAAAATGACTAAACTATCCTCTTCAAATCAAAAGGGGTCGAATCATTTCCATTATCCTTCACCTCCAGCTCTCGTTTTCTCTTTCCTTCGCAGAGCTCATATGAACTTTCAACCTTGTTACCAGAAATCAATCAGGTAGAAGTCAAATCAATACTAGAAATCAAAGCCATTTCCTTCAACATTAACCAGAGAAGATTTTCTAATTTGTTTGTATCCTTCAACATTACTAGACCTGTATGAGGTTGTTACACATGATCTGCTGTCATCTGATTTAAGGTAAATAAAAAATGACATGGACAAATTTTACCGTCATAAAGGAAGACGAGGAGCAGGTAGAGCTTTCATTTACCACAACATGTAATCCGTCTCTTGAGCATAACTATGATAATTTCATGGCTTACCAAACTTACTCAAAAGTTCAAGGAAGCATGTCCACATACATATAGTTATGTTTATTATGATGCAAGCAATAATTTTTAAATTTTTTGGAACATATTCTTACATTCTGCAGTTCTAGCATTTCAGGCAATTGAAGTGTGTTTTGCTCTTTGGTTACAAGGATATTTTTCCTTTGATGCATTGTTTGGGAAAAAGAAATAGATTTTTCCAAGGCCATTATTTGGGAAATCAATGTGTCACCAGTCAATTTGCCTGAAGTGGATGCCCTTCTGTTTTTCTTTAAGGATTATTCGCTTGAGTTAATATATCTTTAAAACAGGTACATTGTTGGGAGTTAATTAATGGATTGTATTTAGCCTACTAATTTAATCGTATCTCAGGTTTTCTCAGTTCCCATATTGATTGAAGATAGATTTGAAACTATTAAATATGAAAAGGGAAGTTCATGTTAGAATGGGTTCTTTGGGGTTTATAGAACCTTCAGCATAGAAAATTATCATCCTACTAAGGTTCATTAGTGCTTAAAAAACTGGAAGGTGCATGCAAGATTTTGTCCCATGAAAGATCAGTTGAAGGCATTTGAATGTATTTTAACAATTTCATTAGATACACCATATCACTCTACCAATTACGCCAGCTGTTGAACCTTTAGTAGTTGAAGATAACTACGTACTTTATTAGCTTCTATTATAGCAAGTAGCATATACTCACAAGTGTACAAAAAGCAGCAGTTATCAGGATTGAGTTTGATCAACTTTTCATAGAAAAAACATAAGTGTGTGTCTTTCAAAAGTTCCACTGGTTCGAATTAATGTGTGTTTACCAATTTTTTTCAGTGGTTCCAGGATGTAGTTTGCAAAGCCTCTGCCACCAAAACCTTTCAGGAGAATGGACTACACTATCTTGGTTTCAAGGTCTGCCATATGAAAATAGTGGAAGAAGAAGCTTACCTTTGGTGCATCAGGTGTAGAGTTCAAGTTCCTGACCCAGTACCCAGGTAAGACATGATCTACTTTAGCAAGAATTTTTTATACCTGTTCACCATCTAATCCTAAGTTAAAAATATAGTGTTAAAGTTCCTGACCCAGTACCCAGGTAACATATTATCTACTTCGACAAGAATTTGTTAAACTTATTCGCCATCTAATCCTAAGTTAAAAATGTTTACACTTCCCCTCGATTGTTTGTGATAGGTACATGCTTCACTATGAAATCAAAGACAAACCAGGTCTGCCATTTTGATGGCTTCTTCATTCAACAAATTTCTGACAGGTACACTTCAACACTTTGAAATGGTTCGTGGGTCACTAACTCAAGAAGTCGATGTAAATAAACAATTGTTCGAGGAGTTAAAAAAGATAGATGGCCTCACTGAAGATGATGTGATAGATGCTGCTTATATTATACTCGATTCATCTACAAAAAATAAAGGTTTTTTCGACATGGGAGAAGAAAAACGAGCAAACTATGTGAAGAACAAGATTCTTAAGTGATGCCGTTAATTAAGCTTTCATGGCTCTATACATTTTGAATTTTTCAACTTTGAATAGGATTTTGAATTTTGCATTTTGAACATGATCCTTAAAGTGATGCAGGATTTTCTGTTAGAAATCCTTTATCATCATAAATTTTTAATTTTGCATTTTGAACAATAACAAACAATATTTTGGTTTAGAAATTTGAAATTTAAAATTTTGAAATTGGTATGTTTTTGTATATTATAATTTCAAAGAGGAAGAAGGGTATTAAAGTGATTTGAGACATATCAATTACCATGTAATTGAATTATGTCAACCAAACAATAAAATTTGAATCTAGAATCAGATTCTTAAAAATCCAATTCCAGGAATTGGATTACCCTGTAATTCAATTCTTAAGAATCCAATAACTTGAACCAAACGCCCTATTAGGGAAACATATCAACATAGAATTGATCTTAGACATGAGCATACAAAGAGTATACATGAATAATAATGGCCAACGTCAGAAAAGCAATGATCGAGAACACAAATAAAGTTATGATGGGTAGAGTGCGTATTTAGAAAATATTTACTATTTTTCATTGTATCTGACTTTGACCGAACATTGACCGCGATTTGGCCGAAATCATTCCCTTCTCTTATCCATTCTTTCCCTCCTAATAACATAACTCCATATTTTAGGTCCGTTAGTTTAACTATCAATTACCCATAGCAAAAAAAAAATCAATTTACCCTTCAACGTAGCTTAGTAAATTAATTTATTTCCCATGCCCCATACGAATTAACCCCATGGTTCTCAATTTTACCCAAATTATGAGATCAACTATTAAAGAGAAATTGTACTACTTTGGATGCTAATGCAGCAATATTTTATAATAGGTCTAAAAATATGGGGGTTTGGCTGGATTCGATCCCTAGCTTCTTCAACATATGATTGAAACTCTTTTCTCCTAATAAATTTTCATATCCTATTAAAATAAAAACTAATAAGAATCTTGGATCATAATATTTTTAAAAATTATATGTCTTATCATAATTAATTATTGTTCTCCTTTCATTTGTGATTATGTATAATATTTTTGCAAAATTTGTCGGCATTATTTCCAGTTCTGGTCTTGCCGTAATTATCATTATCACAACTGGGATGAATAAAACTGAGTATTGAGTATTTGTGAATTAAATTCCAACCCCCACCCGACCACAAATAAATTCATTATCACAACTGGATGAATAAAATTGCAATCCTAATAAATAGAGGGTTTTTTTAGGTTTAAGGGTGACCAAATAGTTGGTTAGGGGACATCCTATAATAATAGAAAATGTCTACATTACCCTTCCATCATTTTCTATTAAAACCTAAACAAAAACACAAAACCTAACTATCTAATTCAACTCTTAATCTTCATCTTCTCCAACCGTAACCTTCTTCTCCCTTTTTTTTCTCCATCAAATTCATCGTCTTCGATCAAGCGTCGATTCGAAAAATTTATAATCGTCGATTAAACTCTATAGTAAAGATGACGATTCTACTAAAGGTATAAAAGGTAGCAGTGATGGCAATCAAAATCAATCAAACCAATCAAACCAACCTAATCAAGAAATTGAAGAACCCATGTTATTTTTCTCATTTTTGTGATTGAAATATGTTTGCTTGATTGATTTAAAAAAAAAAAGGTTTTCAGAATTTTTTACGGCTGGTATTTGTTGAAATTCCAACCGTAGAAACATAATTTAAAAAATTTACGGTTGGTTTACCAAACGTAACTGGGTTTTCATTAAATTTACGGTTAGATTTTTCATATTTCCAATCATAAATTTACATAGTGAAGATGAAGATGACATTTTACGGTTGGTTTCGATTATCAATTCCAACCGTAAAAATCAATAAATGCTTAATTTCTTTTAGTCTTTTACGGTTGGTTTGCCAGCCCAATATTAACCGTAAACAAGAATAACCAGCTTTATGGTTGGTTATAAAATCCAATACCAACCGTAAATTTTCCTGAACCATCAAAAAATATTTCCTAATACTTGCGTTTTTTTTAGTTTTGTTTGATTGAATGACCCAATTTACCTTAAATTTAGTTAGAATGAATGAATAAGTTTAAAAATTCTATTCTAAAACCAAAATTTGAAGTTAAATTCAATGCTATAAATCATGTGTTTAGGATCATTTACGGTTGGGGATTAAAAATCGAAACCAACTGTAATTCTGTTTACGTAAATTGTTGGTCAAAACCAACCGTAACTGGTGCAATAAATACTCATATACATAATGAGTTACGGTTGGATTCGATACTATAAAACAAACCGTAAAAGTGTTACGATTAGGATTTCCACCATTTTTGACCAGTTACGGTTAGATATTCATCAAATTCTAACCGTAAATCTAGATGACGGTTGTTTTCGAGATGAAAAACCAACCGTAAACTAGCCTGAATCATTAAGAAAAAAACTTTTTTTTTTACGTAATTTCAGAAATTTTGAGCAATAAAAAGGCCAAGAGTTTAAGTTATCATACAGGGATTCACCCACCTTAAATTTTTCATTAGAATCGCTCATTTTGGTTGAGTGAATCAAAATCTAGGATTTTTCAAAAATATCCAAAAAGTTCTCTATTTTTTCTTCTACTTTTTCTTCCCATCAAAACAAAACATATAAGAATTTAATTTGATTTAATTAAGTATAACATTATTTAAGATTAATTATTATTAGTCTAATCTATTAACTAATTAAATTAATTATTATTAACTAAACAAGGATAGTTTAGCCATTATAAAAATATAATATATAGAGAGTTTTTTAAATTCATATCAAATGATCCTATTTTATCTTCATTTGAAAAATCCCTCTATAAATACGTAAAGCCCTATATGAGAGTTCCAAAAATTGAGTATCCAGTATTTGTGAAAATAAATTTCAACCCCTATTCGACAGTAAATAAATTCTTTATTACCTCGCCGGTTAGCCGTAATCCCAGTGACACCTAGAATATGTATGACCTAAAATCGAAACTGGCATGGTGGCACAATCGGTACGATGGTTACCCGAAAATTGGACACGTGAAGATATTGAATCATACCAGCTCAAGCCCGAAGCTCCCTTTTTTTTTCTTTTTTGTATACGTTTATTGTGAGGTGATTCTAGCAAAATTAAAACCTGATCATTTGAAATGATGATTTTGAAAAGAGAAAGGGAAAAGGATAGGAAAACTTAGATTTTTGCGTTTTATTGATATGTTAGTATGATTTTATTAAAGTTCTTGTACTTTGTTTGTTGTCATGCATCTGTTTGATAGAGTGCCTCAATGAAAAAAAAAAAGTTTCGTTTTCCTTACTGAGTTGGACGCATTCGTAGCAATTATCAAAAACCCATGTTAGAAAAATCATGGGCTCTATCTATTTTAGCTGTCATCGAGGAATTTTTTATTTTTGCCTGGTTATTTGAAATTTTGCATCCTTTTTTGGTTTTGCAGACTGGAATACTCAATACTAGACTATAGTTTTTGTTATGGGGATAGAGGAGAACAAAGATTTGTTGAAAGGGGTTGATTGGAAGAATGTAGGTGGTGATGTGACTAACTCTAATTCTGCTGCTACACTAGTTATTAAGAAGCGGCTTCCAAAGAAAGTTAGACAAGTTCCTGAGTATTATTTTCTCCCTCGAAAACCTTTGTCGGTTCTCCTTCCTTTCTATGGGGCATGTATTGCTGCGGAAAATGGTACTGGGATGTTGATTGAAGTTTGGATTAACAAGAAAATTAAAGGTTTTTCATTGTAATGTACAAGTATGGAACAATGTTGCATTATGAAACATGTTTCCGGGTAGGGTACCAGTAGTTTGTATGATTGTCAATTTCAATATGCTGCATTAAAAATGATGTAATCAATCTTGTCTGCACTAGAACACCCTTGTCTCCCGCACTGTGCTGTTTTCCCCCCTAGCGTGAATGGGTTGCAAATAGCTAATATTAGGATTTAAAGGACGAAGTAGTTCATTTTTAGTTGCACTACGTGGTCGATTGTTTTTCATCATCACCATTTCTTGGCTCGTAAAGCCTTGTGTATAAGGCTATAAGCTAACTTGCCTTTCTTTGATTTACAGAGGATGGAGGAGGTGTACTTTGGGAGCTGGAATAGTAAATGCCTGAACTTAAAGACGATAGAGCTTTTGGTGAGTAGCCTCATTAGGTACTCAAACTTTACATAATGGTACGCTGTCTTGTTAGTTAGGATTTTGGAGTACTGTGTCTACAACAATTCAATAAGGCTATCCATCTATATTTCGAACATATATTTTTTTCATGTACGAATTCATTTCCCTTTTGTTTTTATAATGGTAAGCAAGGACACATAAATTCAGTTAGAGCATGTTTTCTAACTAGGAAATTCAATTTAGAGATATACTTCCTCGGATGGGAAAAATGAATTGTGTTGTCATTATAACCAGGAAATTGATTACAGTATCATTCTTTTTGGGTTTGGCATAGATTGGATTGTTTGAACTACGGAAAAAAAGCACTCATTCCTTTATGACACAAAATCGGAGAAGTAACAATGCTTAGCCATTTTACAAACTCAAAATGATCCATATATGATGGAGAACCCTAGCAAGCAGCAGCTAGGGAATGTTTGTTCTGATGTGGAACAAGCACCCAAGGATGTTTGTCGGAGGGCATAATCATCATCTGCAAGTTCACGTTCCTCAATTACTGTGCTGTAGTTAGTTACCTGAACCCCTCATTGTCAGGTAATTCTAATTGAAACCTGATCATTAGAATTATCTTATGTTATTGTACTCTTCAAACAGAAGAATCGAATATGAGATTTTTGAGGTAATCCAATTATCCCCAGATCCAATTCTGAGTTGGATAAAGCTGTTTGCTTCGCAGAATCGGCCAGATTCTCAGGTAATCCAATTACCGAGCCTCCAAAACTGCGAACCAAGCATGCTGCTAGAGTTTTTGAGTTGTATTTTCAAAACAGTGTATACAAAACCTGTTTTTGAGTCTAAATGAAGATGAAAACAAGAGACAAATGATGTTTCTGAAAATATTAGTGGTACATTTCTTTTCTCTCTAGACTTACACATCCCGAAGGCCTAGAACAGCATTTCTTTTCTTTTTGTTTTTTTGGAAATGGAACCACATTTTACTGTTACCAGATGCATTTACAGATATTGTGAGGAAGAATTCTATGGTTTATGAGAAGTTTGTTATTCTTATAGCATGTTTGGATACCACTTAAAAATGTAATTTTTGGAAGAAAAAAACAGAAATTAGCTTGTCAGAAACCTTGTGTTTTGATATTAATTGAAAAGATGAAGGCTATTACAAGACTAGACAAAAACAATATAAAGCAAAAGATTACAGTTACCTGGTGTAGCCGGTAATCAACAGAAAGTAAACTAACAGGTGGCAGTAATAACAAGAATACCACCTGAATCTTGCACAGATTCTGTAATAGAATTTGTTACCTAACTAACACAGTATGTGAGCACTAGTCCTTATAGTTTGGATCAAGGTTGTACCATACCGGATTTCGGTTCGTACCGGTCGAGAGCGATACACTGGTACGTCGGTATACCGGAGAAATTTCGGTTTAAATATCGGTGGAATATCGGTGCATATATTTTATACTTATAATTTTATGAAAAATTATTAGTTCACATTTTATTATTATAAATATATTTTAACACGTTATAACAAAAAAAATTCATAAAATTTAAAAAGATAAACTAGTATTCATCCAAAATATATAGATCCATAGATTTCATACAAAGTTCAAACTGGAAATACAATAGAAACAAGAATAACTTCAAAGTTTATCGTCTAAAATACTAATTAAACAAAGATACTACAATTTTAAGATCATTAGATTAATTACAGATATTATCATATGCATATATAATTCTAAAATATCATAAAAAATATGAGTAACAATTGAAAACCCTAAAACAAGAATAAATTATTTTTTTTTATTTTTTTTAAAATAAAAAAACAAAAAAAAATGATTGTACCGGTCAATACCGGCCAATACCGGTCGTACCGGCCAAACCGGTACAGTTCATACCGGCCGATATTCTCGGTTAAATACCGTTTACCGGTATACCGGATTTCGTCCCGCTTTTCGGCCGAAACCGATAAAACTGACGGTATACACACTGTGGGATTGGTACTACTGAGTGATGTGAGTCTATCGAAACAGAGCCAGGTTAATTATTAAGTCCTAAGAATACGGTCGCAAACAAGGCTAGGTTCGTTTACCTTTCAAGAGAATCAAAATGTACCTCCTAAATAAGTAAACTCTTTGTTGGGAATACACACATTAATCATATGTCCTTTGCATTACTGTATTCATAAACCGATCCTCACACACATACTAGCCTCAGTCCTCGATTCAGTGGCTTCGAGTAGAGAAACAAGTCAACAACCGATTACTGTTGAACTTTCAAATTCATATAGCTGGACAGGTTATAGTTTGGGGCTGGAAACCTCCTTTATACCAGATGTTCACATGGACTCTTGAAACACAATCATCACCCACGAGGAGGGTATTACTAGCAACCATGACTTCCAAATTTAGATGCTCCGATCATCGATCTTGATTAGCCAACATTTTGAACGTACGTCACATGCGTGCAAGACAGTCGCTTGTATTAAGTTTTGGGGGCATGCATGACTCACGGTCAGTTGGGCATTTAGGACTTGGGAGGGGTACAATTCAAAAGCAATTGCAAAGGTTAATTAAGAATACAGACGCAAACAAAGCTAGGTTCATTTACCTTCAAGAGAACCAATTGTCCCTTGTAAATAATAAACTCTTTGTGGTTGCATTCATAATATCGGGTCCCTCAAACGAGATAAATGAACATGGACGTGTGTACGGTCTCATTGATTCATGGACATGAACGTGGTCTCTTTCTTAGTCTCTATATAAACAAACTTATAAGCATCTCAGTTTCATCAATAAGTCAAATCACTCAAAAAAGAGGAAAAAAGAACCGAAAATCAAAAGATTTAGTATGCAATTGTACTTGAAATCAACATCAACTACAATGGAGAAAAATCCAGCAAGATTTAAGAGGGTAGCAGAAGCGTTTAATGAAGGAGCTAAGGCAAGAACATGCGCAGAGAGTAGTGGAAGTGAACATTCAGCAGTAGAGGAGACTTCACCTAATGATAATCTTTCTGACTTGGTTGATTCGTTTCTTGAGATGGGATATGATGACGATGAAGTTGGTTTTATAGAACATGAAAAGGTAGTTAAAGTTAAAGATAAGAAGAAGAAAGGATCTGATGATGATGATTTGGATGAATTTATGGATGATTCTGAAACTAAAGATATGTTACAAGACATGTTATTAGGATTTGATGAAGATGATTCTCATAGAAGAAAAATTCGCGATGAAACTGAATTAGCTTTTAAAGATATTGGAATGAGTTCTTCTGAAGATGGATTTAAAAGACAATTAATGGCTCGATTACGTCAAAGAGGTTTTGATGCAGGTAATTTCTTACTCCTTTCTCTTTTCTTTTTTGTTCGTTGCATATTCATTAAGGGGTGCGTTTTTTATTTTAATTATGTTTATATTGACATTCAGGTCTCTGCAAATCAAGATGGGAAAAAACGGGTCGATTTCCAGCTGGAACATTCGAGTATGTAGATGTAATCGTCTCAGGAAACCGTTACATTGTGGAAGTACATCTTGTGGGAGAATTCACCATTGCTAGACCAACGAATCGTTACATTACTTTACTCGAAGTGTTTCCTCAAATATTTGTAGGGAAACCAAATAAATTAAAACAAGTAGTGAGAATAATGTGTGAGGCTAGTAAACGATCGTTAAAGAAAAATGATATGCATATTCCACCGTGGCGTAGAAATGGGTATATGCAAGCGAAATGGCTTAGTGTGTACAAAAGAACGATCAATTCCGCTGCGGATATGGTTGTGTTAGGTTTGGGTACTGGCAAACGGTCGGTCGGATTTGATACAATTCCAGCACCTGTGAAGGTCTATTATTGTAGAGATGAGTTAGAGCGGAGAAGGGATGTGGGAATGGGTATAAAAGTAGGCCAATTAGGTCAATTATTAATTTGAAGGAACCGTCAGATTGCTATTTTGTGTAAAAACTGTTCAGATTTAGAATCAGAATTCACTTGAATCTTCAGAATCCCTCGAGAAACAGCCCGTTGCGTAAATGTTAGCAAAAATTTCAACAATGAAGTTGGTAGCAGACCCAAGTCCACCTGCAGGCTGCAACTGCTTTGAATACTATTCATATGTCATTCAATGCCTTCCATTTTGGATAGATTAGAATGGCCAGACCAAGATTACTTCAGAATCCATCAGATTTGTATAGTGTCTGTGTTGTTTTCTGGTGTTATTCTTTTGTGATTTATTAGCTAGCTAGTTTCTTGATTTTGTTACCAATTTTGTAAATGATTTTATTAGTCTTTGGTAATAAAATTTGATGATTAAAGTTGTGAGAAGTGGAAGTGCATGGTTTCGTTTGTAGTCTCGTGGTGTGAAGCTGAAAGCTTTGTGATTATACTTCCACTTCTTCCTTTATCGTTTCTTGCCAGTTAAAAAGCATCTCTTGCATCAGAGAAAAAGTGATATTTTTATATTTTTAATTTAATTTATTTTAGATATAAATGAAAAAATTAAAAATACTTTTTTCGTTTCAGGAAAAAAGTTACTATCATTTTTTTATTTTTTTAACCTAAAAATAGACTAAAATAAAAAAATGACAGTTACTATTTTTCTAAAACGAATGTAGTATTATTTTTTCTGGGATAAAATAGTAATTTGTTTAAAAAGAGATCGATCTACCTTTTCTCATACATATGGAAAATGCTATTTGACTTTCGAAGAATAATTAGCACATTAATTATGTTATGGTATGCATAATTTATCTTTAATTGGAAATCGATATTCGACTGCTTTTTTTAACATTTTAAGCTTGGAATCATACTTCACTAAATAATTCGACATTTCCATAAAAAAATTGTTCATGAAACTTTATCATCAGCTCAGCTAGATGAACACATGGGCAAATTCCGGCGAGCAGTCTACTCGAGGTTTCAAAACAGCTAATGCCTGCTATATGAATTCGTAGCAGTTACTCGGCAATAAAATTTCATCACAAAACACCGGAACAAAAAAAAATCTGAAATTAAAAAATGGTTTTTTCTCATATCCCCTTTAACTAATTTGTTTTTGTCTTAAAAACGTTTTTTTTTTTCTTTTGTCTAAAAGAAAAAAACAGTTTTTCTTAAAAAAGAGGTACTAGTTATCTACATGTTTTGGAAGAACCCTATTATTAGGGCCGCACATTTTTGATTTTAAGGACTGTAGTTGATTAAAATGTCCAAAAGATGGATAGGGGGACTCATTAACCATGTCAAATGTCCAATTATCATCCCTCAATAACTATCCTAAATCTAGTACAGAAAATTCAAAAATCCTAAATCTATATAATCTTTTCATTTCTTATTCTCCTCCTTTTCTCCTTCTATGAAGTAACTTTTTCATCTTCTCCATTTTCGTTCTTTACACGTCGATTAATATCGATTCTAAAAATTATTCATCGACGATTAAACTCTTTCTATAAAACAAGATGAGGTCGAAACAAGTGACCAAAGGAACTAATTTACACACAAGAAGAAAACCAGTTGAAGAAGATTCGAGTTCAAATTCTGCCAAAGAACCCGAAGAGCCATAACACCAATCGACCAGTGAAGAAGAAGAGCAAACTCCTGCTAATCCGCCGGTCATGGCTCGTTTAAGATAGGAATCGAAAACCCACCATTTTTCTATCAATTTTATTGCATAACTAGGGTGCATTTGTTAAAATTAGGGTTCAAAATTTCATTTTTGGCCTTAAATACAGACTTACGGTTGGAAAATTATGAATTCCAAATCGTAACTAATGGTAGTGTTTTTTCTACGATTAGGAAATTAAACATTCCTAACCTTAAACAATATAGTTACGTCTAGTACAAAAATTTGAAAATCCAGCCGTAACATTAGTTTCCTAGCCATAAGTGACCTTGAGTTTGAGTTTAAATTTTTATTTATAGTTTACGGCTTGGTCGATGCTTGGAAAAACCAACCGTAAAATAACATTACCGAACCGTAAAAAGCATTTCCTATCCGTAAGTGATCCTGAGTTTCACTTAAATGTTTTTTCCTTTCTTACGGGCTAGGTCGAGGCTATGAAAAGTCAGCCGTAAACATTTTTGACCTAACCGTAAAAGCATATTTTCCAGCTGTAATGTAGAATTTCCCAACTCTAAACTTTAATTCCTAACCGTAAGCGACCCTGAGTTTTCTATTTGGAAATCACAATTTTTTTATTTTTCATTTTTTTAGCTTTGTTTTCTTATTATATGTATTAAACATGTCTTCTTAATTTTTTTTAGGCCACGAAAGGACAAGAAGAAGAGAAGAACGCAAGAAGTAACACCAAGAAATGACCTGACTCTAACCCTTCGTCACAATAAAAATTTGGGTGCAAACAAAAGGAAGGCAGGTACACTTGTTATTATTGAACTAAGAGGAGAGGTAATTGAACGTGCACTTGTGCTTTTTCAACAACAAGAACATGTTCTTGAAGAAGACCATAGGGCCGAAACAAGTGTTCGTCCATTGGTTGGTACCTCCGATGTTAAAGGGAAAAGAAAAGAGAAAGAGGAGAATTCATCTCCTCCTACAGCCTCTCAAGTCATTAACAACATGGTTTTTTTACCCGATAAGGAGAATGGAAGACCTTGGGGAGATCCAAGGGATAAGACCTTTGTCTTATTTGGTTACCAACATCCATGGGCGATAAGGGTCTGCCGGGCGTTGGTAATAATCTAAGGATAAAAATTTATATATTATTATTAATGTTTTTACCATTGTTTTTGTAGGATCATACGACAACGATCCCAAAATTCAAACACCAGAGGAAGAGTTTTTGGTTATTGGATAGTGAGAGTGAAGCGGCTGTAGCCTTGGTACGGGATTCAGGCTTATGGCCTGGAATAGACTCTGTGTAGAAATAGTACGATGTTGTCACTGTTTGCTCTTCTAGGGAGAAGTATTTTCCCGAAACAACAACTTTTTATATTCCGATTGGCGAGATAACTATCACTCCGGACGATGCTCTCCAAATCACAGGCTTGTCCAATATGGAGTCATGCATGAGGGTTTCAACAACTTTCTTCCATTTGAAGATCTTTGTAAGTTGGCCTTTGAATGTCTTGGATGGCACAAACATGAAGCTGAAGAAGAGTTTGAGATTGGAGCCGAAGAAAGCTGAAGGGAGAGCATGATATTGGCATAAGAAGGAAGAAGAATAAGGATGGCGCAATGATTGCGCCAAAAATGACAAGAAAGATAAATTTGAATCATCTGAGGGATACATTCGAAACCAGGGACATGGAGACGGATGCAGCAATGGTTAGACATACAACTACATCGTACTTGTTGTACGCACTTGGCACCATCCTTTTTCCCTATCTTTTGGCTAACTGGGTGAACGCTTCCTATCTACAGCTCTTGCAACATCTCATTCTTGATCCGGAGTTCAACAAGGTACCAGAATACTCGTGGGGCACTTCCACCCGTTCTTTCTTACTTAAGAGTCTTGGTAAAGCTTCGAGGTGGAACCAAACACAAATCGCGGGGAATGTTGGCCTTTTCAAGTTAATTTTTGTGTTATATTTCCAACCAATGGTTCAAATTTGATATTAATTTATGTTTAATATATTCTCTTTTTTGCGCATTCATGGGTTTACGACCATTTTCCTACCTTGAGGTCACACAAAAAGGATAAATATTGGCGTTACCCTACTCCTACAGGAAGCACATACTCCTTCTCAGGAAATCAACAGAAGGACAAAGAAGGTAAGATGGTTTAGATGAGGGGTAAATTGGACGCTTTGACAACTAAAGATTTGGTGTTTGAGCCGTACCTCAGGCTTGATGAAATGGTGATGATGGTCGTGAATTTAACGATACGTTGACCTACAACGGACCACTGTATCATCCAACATGGTACGTCATTTACAACCCTTGTAGAACTCTCTGTCAAATTGGAGTTGTCCAAAAAATTGTTCGCGTTGATGATGTATACCTTAAAGTGGAAAACACACACTCTAGTCTCTCACTTAGTAATGTTAGATTGTACAACCATGTCCCGTCGGTCGACGATTGGAAAAATTGCATTGGATCTCCCTACCAAATGGATATAACTGGGTTTTGTTCCTTTCATGGCACAAAGTTAGCGGAGGATAACTACTTGACTTGTTTTAACATCTTTGTTCATCCTTATGTGCTCAATATGGATCTGAAGGCAATGCCATATTTCAACAACATTGTGGTTTTCTCAATATTTTGAGTGTTATTTCATGCTAGTATTGGCTTAATCTCTTGTAAATTATTGTATACTACATTTTATTTTATTTCATTTAGTAGGTGGAATCATCCTAAAGAAGTGAATCGGGACTTAATTGTGCAAGAAAAGAAGTGCTACAAATGAAGAATAACTCAAAACCAAGTGGGAGCTGTCCAAATTCAGGATTTACCATCACCATATTGAAGAGAACGAAAACACGAAGCCAACAATGAAAGAATGAGGTCATTCCGACATCGTATGAAGAAGTTTTGAGAAAAAAAACAGGTTCAGAATTGCCTCGGAAGGTCAGGCCATCGAGAAAGACATAAATCTCGGATGGTCAAGCTATTGAGGGAAAAATCAGGAAGAAATAATTTTCTCGAAGGGTCAATCAATCGAGAAAGACAGAAATCTCGGAGGGTCAGGTGGCCGAGGTAGATACGAGAGCTAGTTATTTTTGAAGGGTTTTTATGCTATTTTTGAGTTTCCAAAACTTAGCATGACCGAGATTTTAGCACGGGTACCTCTACAACTTGGGATATCTATTTAAGAGACTCTTTTAATACTTTACATAGAGAGTTAGACCTAGGGTTTTACAAAAAAAATGAGAGAAGAGAGATTTTATTTCATATTCTAGGGTTTACCCTTTAGAGGGAAACCATGCTATTTTTTCTTCTTTCTTGTATCAAGAGTAGCTAGTTTTTATTGATTAAGGATGAATTCAGTGTTCTAAGTGTGAAGATTTATTAGTAATACAAGTTTATTTGGATTTTTAATCATTATCGTTTATTTTCACTACATCTAGGGTTTATGATTGATTTCTATATTGTTTGGGTGCGTAACAAAATTATTATATTGATCATTCTAATGCTAGTATTGAGTTATGAAATAAGTAATCGTTCATCGACTTGTACACATGTAGAAATTGTAAGACCTTACAGAAGGATTATGTGGAGCAATTGCGAGTGAATACAACACCAGCAAGTGGAACTTGATCTAAGAGTTTAACTACTGGGATCAACCTAAATTCACAAAGCCTAAAGCATTCGATTGGGTTACACCTTGACTGATCTACTACTTAGTGGTTCAGATGAATAGAATCTGGTAGTCGAGAGCTTCTGTATCCAGTGATAAAAGGAGTTTTGGGGAAACATTGATCTAACTTCTATTCTACGGTTGGTGATGAATGATTCTAACGAAAGATAGATAAGTATACTACTTGAATTAACGTTTGGTAACGGCGAATGACTCCCTAATCATCTTTTTTTATTATTATTTTATTTATTGTTATTTTTAGTTAATTAATTAACAAAATCCCTTTTTAGTATTTATTTTAGTTTTGCTAATCTAAACAACATATATATTACACAGCTCTCTGTGAGAATGATCCTTACTACCGATATATTACTAGTTAATTAGTGGAAAATATCTTGAATAATTTGTTGCACTCACGACACGCATGTAATATTTCTTGAAAATATCTTGAAATTTTGGCTTCGCTGCCGGGGAGCAGTCGCTATTTGATTTGTTATTTTTTTTAGCTTGTTTTAGTAATTTAGAATATTTTCACATTTTCCTTTAGTGTTTTTTTTTTTTTCCAGATTTTTAGGTTTTCATGGTGTTATCAACTAGTTGAAGGTGTTATCCGCTCGTCAAAATCGGGAGGTAAATTTTGAAAACAGGTTGTAAGTATTACTTTTAGTTATTATTGTTTTAGGTTATATTTTTTGTTTAGATTTTATCTTTTATTCTTGTGAGTCGTTATGTTTCCATTCGGAAATAACATGTACGGTGCACAATATCAATCATCTAATAGTGGTGATCAATTCGGTTTTCAGTCTCAATCTTGTGATCAATATCTAGCGGAACCTTATGGTTATTGATGTAATTTTAGAAAGTGGTAAATAAAGATTCGATTCTCGAACTTGTGAAGGTGATGATTTTAGAAAATAATGATTTAAACTAACTCTAGAAAATTCCAGGAGTAAGAAAAAGACTAAATAACCTAACTATGATTTTTAAATAATTTTAAACGTACCAGGAATCAGGAATCAGGTAATACTAACAACCTATGTGATTAATCAGATAATTCTTTTTAATTTAATTGAAGCCCAAATAATTGCCAAAATTGGTTTTGTTATGCTAACAAACAGAGGTAAATCACAAGCATGGATTATCAAAATTAATTAACTAAGCATAATCCATCAAGCAAAAGCACAACTGTTGAAAGAAAACCGTTTTTACTATTCGAAACTATGCAATTTTAATGATAAAAGAATTATAAATAATTATTAGAAAATAATTAAATCACATAAAATTGAGAAAATTACCTTATCCATCATCCCAGTAAATAGACTTAGCTCATGGTGAAGAAAACTTGCTCAAAAGTTGATTCCATTGCTCAAAATATTGATTACAAGGTTGAATAACGCTGTAACAGCTGATTTGATACGCTTATAAGCGTTACAGAAGAGGGTTCAGCTGTTACAGAAAAGTTTAAGCAACAAATGGTTTGAAGCAATAGACGACAGGAAAATTCAAATCAGCAACACATATAAATGTTACTGAGTCTTCTTCTCCGGCAGTGATGGATGAAGAACACGCCGGCCGGTGCAGCAGCAGCTCGTCGGCGGTGACGGAATATTGACCGGAAATCTCTAAACTCTTCTCTAAGCTTTTGTGTTCGATTCTCTTGGCTTCTCTTGGTATTTATAGATAGTAGAAACCCTAGAGAGAGTTCTAAACCTAATAGAACTCTCTAGAACAGCCCACAAATCCCATTCCTAATCGAAATCAAATTCCGGCCATGTTCATGATTTTTCAACTGATTTCACGGGATCTTTTTGCTGTTTCTCGATTGTTCTAACTTGTGTGGGTTATCTACTATCATTTGGAACAATCTGGAAGCAAAAGAAACCAAATTTTACGTTGGATTTGTGCTGCCAGTGAAACAGACGAGTCCGATGAGTTGACCCGTGACTCGGCCCGATCCAGCTCGCTGGGCTGACCCGCTGGGTTGACCCGATGGGTTGACCCGATCCAGGGGTGCCCCAATCCAAAGTGTGGGTGCCTTGATCCATTTTCCCGGGTGCTTTGAACACTTTTTGAGCCAATTTTTCCACAAATCTTTATTCTTCTAATGTACCTACAAAAGCAATAAAACACGTAATAGACACAAAATCGAATACTAACTCACTAGAAATTAAGGTGCAAATTAGACACTAAAATGTGTCTATCAGTTATTCTCATACATACCAACAATAACCTTAATTACAACGGGTATGTAAGTGAACAACCACTAGGATGGGAGGATAGTTATGCTCTTGATCAAAAAGTTTCTAGTTTTGCATAAACTTTTTGTACAATGCTAGAAGAGTGTCAAAGGAAAATGATACAATATTTTCAGAATATAGATGAATCACTAAAAGAATCCCAAGAGGGCATGGACAACTTTAAAAGTGACATGGATCAAATTAAGGAGGAAATGGAAAAAGATGATCAACCTTTCGAAATTCTGTGTAACAAAGATGAAGTATGCCAACTTCGGATCATCATAACGATCATTCGCCTATTCAAAAGGAGGATACTTGGTATAATAGAACCATTGTTATAAACGTGGTAATATACTCAAACGCATATCAGAGTGAAAAAGAATATCCGGATTATAATGTTTTTAGGCCGGTTGGTTTGAGTGCAGAAGACCCGATTATTTCTTCTAAGGAGACTCATACTGATGATCCTAGGGTTTACACCAAAGATGATCTCTTTGAAGCTGAATTCGATTCCGATGATTATGGTGTTGAAGAGACGATGATTGAGAATGAAACCAAACTGATTAATTTCGTGGAAGACCCAATTGACCTTGCCAAGGATTATAATGATGCTGAGATTTCGATTGAAGCAGAAACTGACAAAGAATGGTTTTTAAAGAGTTTGATAGAGGACCACGATACACATGAGGTAAATAATTCATTGGAATTATTTAAGAATGATGACGATCCCATAATACAGGATATCGTGAAAGGTTTGTCTAATCCTTTGCATAATTCTATGTCTTTTGATCCTCCTCCCACAATTGAAATAGTTCCCCAAAGGGTTGTTAACTCGATTTTTAAGGAGTTACCTTCACTTAGGGTTGGGTATTTGTGTTACAAACATTCTTAAGAATTATTTTACTTCTAATTATCCACCACTAGATGTGTTTGACTCTATCATTGTGCAGCTTCATCGAGAGGAAGCCAAAGAAGTTCCCTTGTTCTCTGTTCTTTATACACTTCCAAGTATACAAAGGACTAAGTGTGGGGGTAACTTCCATACAATAACAATTTCATTATTTATATTCTATGCTAATCATTGTATGAAGTTGTTATGAGAAATGCAGATTATTATCCGGGTGGATCCCCAGATTTTTATATTGTTGGAGTACGGACGATAACCAGAAAGTCAGATTGAGGACATTAAACTAAGCGCTGAATGGGAGGCAACCCATTGGTTTTGTATCTTTATCCTTATCTTTTATATTTTTCTTAGTTTTTCATATCGTTAGTTGATTCCCCATCTTGATTTTACATTGGAGGAGTCAATTACATTAAGGATAATGTAAAGTTTAAGTATGAGGGATTATTTAACATATTCTTCATATAGAGTTTTTAGTCCTTTAGTTAGAGTTTTCACTTTAGCAGAGTCAATTTTTTTCGATTTTTTGTAAATAATCGCATGAACCTCCAACTTTTAGAGATTTTAGAGTCACTTAATATACTTCTAGCTAAGTTTGCATACAGATTTCTTACAAGAATAATTGAACTTAGAAGTATTAGAGAACTATATTCAGGTTTCTTAATTGTTGAGATGCAATAGTCGACAAAAAGGGACTTAAACCGCCAGTGGCGAATTAGGTGCAGAAAGAATACAATATTAGAGAAGATGATAAACCATTAGTGGAGACTACCTATTGTTACATCACGCGAGGCACTAGAACTTCAACTTTGTAGCTGTCTAAAAATTATCCTTTAGAGTGTGTGTCATCTTATGCTAATTCCGAGTAGAATGATGAGTTACCCAACTTCGCACCAATTTCAGCACTACTTTTTGATCTCTTGAGTGCTATTTCTTCAATCACGAGGGTCCCATCAGAATTGCTAACTTACACATTTCTTGTAATCTTGTTTGCAGTTAGCACCGATCTCTCTCGAGACAACAACAGATCCATAGAAACACCATCATCATCAACATGTGGAGCATCACAAATTCGAAATAAATTTGAAGACATTCAAGGTTTACAAGCAATGATATAAGAAAGAGAAAATTTCAGATTCAAGTGAAGCAACAAGACAAAGAGCAGAATTATATATATATGTCGAAGACTTATGTACAAGAGCGAAGAAAATCAAAAGATGAGATTTAGTGAAGTTTATGATGTGGAGACAATACAGGTTGTGAAGAATCAAGTGGTGAAGTCCTTATCCCACGACCATAGTAGTTTCATTGTTTATTTTATTTTATTTTTCAGTTTGTATTTTATTTTTCTAATACTTCAAAAAAAAATTTAAAATAAATAAATAAATAAATATATATATATATATATAAGAAAAGAGAGAAAAAATATCTTGTTTAATATTTGTTTTTGTTTTTTTGTATTCATTCAATAAATCCGAGGGGAAGAAGAAATATATGAAGAAGTTTCAAGCAATAAGGAATTCAGAAAGAGAGTTACAATTGTCAAGGTTCTACGAAGTTCAAGAATTAATCATCAACAATTGAAGATCAAAGACCCAAGACGTTTCTATTGGACGTTGTGAGAGTGGTGCTAATTGTAGATCGGACGACAGGTAAGTAAGCATTCCCATCCTCACATAGTGGTTGATTTCTTTCTTAGAGGTCATCAGAAAAAAAGGTTCTTTTTCATCCCACGTTTTCATGGGATAATAAAATATAATTTGGAAGTTTTTTTTTCTTCCCACCACTCAACGTGTGCAAGATTTCTATCTTCATTCCTTCCTGCACACATGAGAACCATAAAGTGCGTCTTTTGAGTGCAAGTTCATAAAACCCTATTGGTGAGGCAGAAGTCGAAATGTTCGATCGATTTCGAACCTGGATTCTTTCATATGGTTGGTTTTCTCTTAACGCAAGATTTAAGCATGAGAATGATGTTATTTGGCATTTCTAACTTCTTCTTATTTGTGTGCAGAAACTTTATGTCCTCGTAGCTCTTTGGATGTTTGTGACTTTGAAGTTGGAGTAGGTTTTGCGGGTATACCTCTTGTAAACCCTCATGAGACTATAACTCGTCCACTAGGGACACCTAGGGGTTTAAAGGCTTGTTACACATGCTAAGTGTACCCGTGTCCTCAACGAAAGGGAGTTTTTGTATTTTAGTTAGGTTAGTTTAGGATATATAGTTTGTTCGAGGACTAGCAAAAGCTAAGTGTGGGGGAATTTGATAAGTGCATATTTTCTCTATATTTTGAGTGTTATTTCATACTAGCATTTGCTTAATATCTTGTGAATTATTGTATATTACGTTTTTTATTTATTTATCTTTTAGAGGGGTTTTAATGCGTCATGCTTATGAAAAATCTACTTTTGGAAAACAAAAAGAATCCATAAAAGAGCTTAAATTGTTAAGAATCAATATAAGCATCACTTGATTATGTTTATGGTGGAGTCATATTCTCAGTTATCCTTAATATTGCTACCATCTTTTGTATTTATTTGCTAGATTAAATTAGAATTAGGTCTAAAACCAATCTCAACAAGTCCGAGTGAACGAACTTTCTTACGACTGTCTATAATTCACATCAATTTTTGGCTCTGCTGTCGGGGACTTTTTAGGTTTAGAGTTTTAGATTATTTTTTTCCTTTAGGTTTAGTTTTAGTAGTATTTTTTTTAGATTTTTTTTCTTTTGTTCTATTTTACGATTTCTTGGGTATTTGTCTTTTTGTTGTAGGTTTTGGATTAAAAAGAAATTGGAACTAAATAAAGGTTCGGATTAAAGCTAAAGACAAAGCAAAAAGAACGGAGGAAAGATGAAGAATTCTTTTATTTAGACTTTTATTTATTGGAACTTTCCTTTTTTTTTTTATTCTTGGACTTTTATTTTTTGTTGCTTGCTTTTTTATTTTTTATATATTATTTATTATTATAAAAAAATAAAACACTCGTACACACCAATTGCATCTTCCAGCACCGATTTTAGGAAAACTTGTGGTATAGTACGGTGAACCCTCTGGGCATTATCATCCAAAACACCACAAACCCCAGCCTTGTACCTTTGACCAGTCTTTGATTGTAGGTATATTTTGCTGAGGTAACATGAGCTTACCAATTTTATTCGAACCTGCATTTGCACGTGCAGCAATAAAAAACAAATGTCGAACTGGTATTACGATAGCCAATACAATGAATATCCGACTAATTTTCAAAATGGACATTACTCGTACTATGACCATAGTGTGAATAGTGGTTGGGACCATCACCAACCTTTCGAAGGATATGTGTCATACCATGGGGATTCCATATACTATTCTTACGCACACCATTCCATATGAACGGGAAAACGAGCAAAATTCAAGTTCCCCATCTTTAAAGGATTTAATCAAACAATTGAGCCCTGATACTATTTATGATCCTTTTATTTCTCTAGAAGAGGCCCTCAACCAGTTGATTGAGAATACAAATAGGTTTGAGTTAGAAATGAAGAAACGAATTATAACAATAAGTAATTCTCCTCTAGAAGAACCCCTCGAGCGTTTGCGACCTAGTACTACTTATGAACCTATTATGACTCTAGAAGAATCACTCAAGCAGATAACTGAGTCGACACATAGGAGTGAGATGTTAATGAAGGAATTTTATGAAGAGTTATTAGAACATAATAAAGAACTTGCAGCTTTAAGTACCGCTCTCAGTGAACTTAAAACACATTTAGATGAAATTGAAGAAGAAGAACGGTTAGCTGCTAATATTGCTCAAGATGAATTTAATTGCCAAAATAATGTTTTCAATTTTACCCTTGATACTATTGACAAATATTTACCTAATCTAGAGGACGAGGTTAGAATTGAAGACACTACATGTTCAAATAAGGTTCGATCATCTTCATATTATTATTATGATGAAGATAATATTGATGAAGAGTTTGAAATCCGTAGTCATAATGATCAGGAAATTTTTACACCAATTGAGCTTCATGATAATAATGATGTTTCTAATTCTGATCCTAATAATGTTAATGATTATTTACCTATTCAAGAGGAAAAGGATTTAACTAGAGATACCATTTTTGTAGACGGTGAAATATTTCCTTATTATTATGAAGACGGTGATGGTTTAGAGGAACGAGTTTATCCTGAGACTAGTGTTTTAGAGTCCAACTATTCGGGAACAATAGTCTCAAACGAAGAAGATAGACTCAAATAGATTTTAAATATGAGTGAGGATGCACCTCATTCTTATAACTTAGAAGAAGCAATTGACCATTTTCAAGAATCTGATGATCTAGAAATTAGGGAAATTGCGACTAGTCTATCTAGAGACACCCAAAATTCTAAGTTTGAGGGTGATTATCATTCTCCATGTGTTTTACCTTTAACTCTTAGAAAGATCCCTCACTTGGGACTTGACATTTGTGCCTCTACCGTTTTAAGAGATTATCTTCAAAAACTGTTTCCCAAACCTAATGATGTCCAAAAAGAAGTTCAGTCGTCAGAAACCCATCCTCTGGTTGATGTGGTCTACCCAGGTGATAAAACTATAATTGAATTTGTTGTCCCACCAAAATTTTATTTACCTATTGTGGGAACATTTGAATTTCAAATGTGTCAATTATTAAGTTTTGAGACTAATCATAATCACTTTAGGAGATTAGAATCGACACATTTGCTTAAATATGACCACTACTTCCATTGTGGTCAACTGTGTGGGTCAAATCTGATTGAATTTGAGGATCCATAATTATTCGGGTTACTATTATGTGCTCTACAATCTGACCCTTCTGATCCTTCTTATGAGGAAATCCAGCCCATGAAAATATTTTATCTAGACCCTTTTCTAGAACCTGAACCACAACTAAATATAGTTGTCTTAAACAAAATACTAGATAAGGTTGTGTTTTGTTTGTTCACTTTCTTGTCCTGTTGCAATTTTTTTTTATTTGTGTCAGCTCTATTTGATTCAGATGAACTACAGTTGTTTCGGTTTTTACGATATGATTTTATAAGGTGACTGGTCCTTTCTTGGTCTGGCTGAAGACTTTAAACTTAGCTCTTCTTTGGAGGTAACCCATGCTCTTGTGACACAGTAATATCCTTCCTTAACTCTTTTCTTCAATTGGTAACAGTTTCTCCTTGTTCATGCTTTTAATTTCATCTTTACAACATTGAGGATAATGTTAGATTTAAGTTTGGGGGTAAGGGAGAAAAATTTAAAACTTTTAGTGGTACCAAAAACTCCAAAATTTAGAAACTTATGAAAAATTCAGGATGACACTAACCATTCTAAGTAGATGGAAACAAACTTCTTTTCTGTAAGAGTTGAGAGACCCAGCTAAATGGTCTATTCATAAAAGGACAAAGCTCAGGTGTTAGAAATAAAATGATAGTCGTCACCATATCTCGGAATTGTCATCATATCACGTTTTGTTTTTATTTTTGTAAACTTTTTGTGTTTCTCTAAGTGATTTGGTGGGGCACTAGTATCGCCTTGTTGTCGCTGCTAGGATGAATTAGAAAGATTGAGATCAAGCTCTATTATTTTAATTAAACTCTACCGATGATTAAAAAAATAAAAAAAATTGGATATCAATATGTGTGCGTTCTTCCTGTCTCTGTCGCCTAAGAAAACGTGGAACGCAGGATCCATGGGAACTATCATATAAGATGCTGACAAGGAATACGCGCTTAGATTCAAAATATCTAATCATGTTGTAGGAATAAAATAAATACATAATTATAGAATAATAATTGTATATATTCAATAAATCGACCGTTGGGCCCTTGTATATACCATCTAAGTTGATACAAGAATTAGGATTCATACCATTGGGTGCGTATCTCAATCCATTAGAGTTCATCTTGGCATTGACATTCATACAAATATTCTTGGAAACATCGTTCGCCTTAGTCAACATAGGCACACTTCTATCTCCATATCCATCTTCTTAATCTATTCATCTGATTGTGGTTTGTTAAATTCCGAGTATCGTGATCCATTATACGACTTTCTGAGTAATGTTTTTTTTTCTTATAATGAACTTTAGTAAGCTTGAGTTCAAACTCGTGTACAACAACTGGATTCAAAAAAGGGTAATTCCTCTCATAACCAAAGAATTTTGTATCCAACTATATAACATGTTTAGTGTCTACCCTCAATCGTTCACAAGTAGCTAAAGTTCGGAGTAAAGGTTTTGTGGATATATCTCTTGTAAACCCTCACAAGACAAAACTCGTCCACTAGGGACACCTAGGGGTTTAAAGGCTTGTTGCACACGCTAAGTGTAATCGCGATGCCTGTGAAAGTGAGTTAAGATTTATTTTCTAGATTAGATTTGCTCAAGGACTAGCAAATTATAAGTTTGGGGGTATTTGATAGACACATTTATGTGTCTGATTTGTTCCCAATTTGTACATTGTTATTTCTCAATTTATGTACTAAAATTATTATTTTCTATATTTTTAGGTATCTTTGAAGAATAAACAATTACGGAAAAATGGGATAAAAAAGTGATGAAGGAACCCCCAAAAAATGATAAAGGAACCTAAAGTGATAAAGGCACCCAAGTGTTCATTAAGGGAAATCACCTTCTCAAACTTAAAATGAAATTATTGGCGATAATTTTTAGGTTCAAATTGTGAGAGTATCTGTCCGAGTGTTTTGGAAAGATTTCAAGGAATTATTACATGGATATTCTTGCCCTATCAAGAGAAAGTTATTCTCGTCGACAAGACATAAAAACAAGATAAAAACTCTCGGGTAATAAGGAAAAAAGATAATGACCGAGAGAAATATTCTTAGAATATTTGGTTGTTTCCTAATCCTGCACGAGTCTGTTCCATACGAGATTAGACTCTCTGGACAAGTCGAGCAACACACTCAAGACAGAATCAATGAGATTTGGTAGGATATAATCACCGAGAGAAAGAAATTTTCCGAGAAGGTAGTTTTTATGATTTGGGAATATATTCTCATTCAAGACAAGATTTGGAAGAAGGTTTGATGTTGTAGTATACATAGGAGATCGAGGAGAAGAGTAGGGGGATGGCTTCGAGCCAGAAATCTTTAAAAAAACTGCAGAAAAATTTGCTGCAAAACCAAGTCTTGAGTGATCAGGAGGAAGAAGAAGAAGAAATCACAATCCAGAACAGACGCAGAAACTGTGGCCAATTCTTTTGAATTGAGATGGTTTCACAACAGTTTTCTGAAGTGTTTTTGCGACAAATCTGGACTTTATAGCACATAAAAGGGGTCGTTGATTTAAAGAAAACAAAGTTTGTCCTTTATTCAATAAAGGATTTTATTCTTTTAGCGACGCAGTGAGTCCGTTCTTTATTGTAATTCTTTAATAAAATGAATAAAATGGTTTCTTCCCTATCTTCTTCTGCTCTTTTTGCAATGATGAGCTAAACCCCAACACTGAGACAATGAAGGAATCCATATTTCACAATCGTTTGGTAACTATAATTGATTCTTTATGACTTTTTACACTTATTTTAATTGATTTATGATTTTCATTAATTATTTGTGATTTTGTTTGATGGTGTATGCTTAGCCTAGGCTTTTTGATGCGCCATGCTTATGATTTACATCCAATGTTTTAGAAATCTACTTTTGGCAAACAAAAAGAGTCCATAAAAGAGCTTAAATTGTTAAGAATCAATATATGCATCACTTGATTATATTTATGGTGGAGTCATATGTCTCAGTTATCCTTAATATTGTTACCATATTTTATATTTATTTGCTAGATTAAATTAGAATTAGGTCTAAAACCAAATCTTCACAAGTTTTAAATGAATCTTTCTTATCACTTCTACAACCACGTCATTCAAGCCATCGAGGAAAAACTCAGGAATAAATAATTTTCTCGGAGGGTCAAACCATCGAGAAAGACAAAAATCTCGGAGGGTCAGGTGGCCGTGGCAGATGTGAGAGATAGATATTTTTGACGAGTTTTTATGCTATCTTTGAGTTTCCAAAACCTAGTATGACCGGGCTTTGAGCAGGGGTACCTCTACAATTTGGGATATTTATTTAAGAGACTCTTCTAATACTTTACATAGAGAGTTTAACCTTACAGAGGGATTTCGTGGAGAAATTATGAGTGAAGACAACACCAGCAAGTGGATCTTGATATAAGAGTTTAACTACTGGGATCAACCTAAATTCACAAATCCTAAAGCATTCGATTGGGTTACACCTTAGGTGATCCACTACTTGGTGTTTCAGGCGAATAGAATTCGGTAGTCGAGAGCATCCAGTGATAAAAGGAGTTTTGGGGATAGCAATGATCTAGCTGTTATTCTACGGTTGATGATGAATGATTCTAACGAAAGATAGATAAGTATACTACCTAAGTTAACGTTTGGTAGCGGCGAATGAAACCCTAATCATATTTATTTCTTATTATTTTATTTATTGTTATTTTTAGTTAATCAAGTAACAACCCCCCCCCCCTCCTCTTTTAGTATTTATTCTTGTTTTACTAATCTAAACAACATATCAATTACACAGCTCTCTATGAGAACGATCCTTACTACCGCTATATTACTAGTTAATTAGTGGGAAATATCTTGACAATTTGTTTCGTACATGACATATATCAATCATCCAATTTCCTCAAAGGGAGCAAGTTTTTGAAAGGAGAGATATCTTATGGTGGTACGTATACTATGCCATTTCTTATTGTATTAATTTTTTAAGTTTTGTATAAGTATTTAAAGTTTGGATACTTTGATATGAAAATTGGTCGACCGAGTTAAGTGGCTGGTGAGGGTCCTGAGCAGTTGCATTAATGCTAGTAAAGTTTTTTAGTGTTGAACAACAAAGAACACTACGAGGCAAGATTGAACGTTTACCTGACCTTGAATATACAAGTCTTTATCGGTACAACGATGACGAAGAAAGTAGGGGTTACAAGAGAAATAGGTCTGCATCCTCTACCTTTGAAATAGCTACTCATACTCCCAATAGTTCTTTATCTAGCAGAGGTTCAAATGAGGACATTGTTCCAGATCAATCTCAAGGTAAAGGAAATTGTCAAGGTCGAGGTGAAGGTCGTAGTAAAGGTGAAGGTCATGGTAATGGAAAAGGTCAAGGGAGAGGTAAAAGAAAAGGTCGAGGTCGTGGTGAAGATGAAGAGTGAAAATTTTTAGTTTGAGTTTGGATTTTTCTTATTTTGTTGCAGTTGGATATTTGGTACTTTTAATTTAGCAATTGTAGTGTTTGTTTAGAAATGGATTTGAAAGATACATTTCCCTAGTGATGGATATGAATTTGAACATGAATTTAGCTTAAATGAATGATTACCAGTTTTCTTATTGTGTCATTCCAAATATAATGAAAAAGTATCACAATTCTTAGTAAAAAATGGAAATTCATAACCAATTACGGCTAGGTCGAGTATTTGAAAACTTAACCGTAAGTGGACATTTTTTAAAATATGTTAGGTTTACGACTAGCTTCAGCTTCAAATATGGCCGTAAGTGACCCTGAGTTTAACATACGGCCAAGAAACCTAGCCGTAAAAATAGGGTTCCTGGAATTTATGTCAGTTTTACGGTTGGTATTATTACAAAACCCAACCGTAAAAGTCCAATGTCTTGTCTACGGCTAGGTTTATGCACTAACCTAGCCATAGGTGACCCTGAGTTTTCCCCTACGACTAGGTTTGCACACTAACCTAACCATAACTGCACATGAGGGATGTATTCGGCTACGTCGTCATACCCATTTCCTAGCCCTAGACAATCTAAATTTTCTAGAAAAGTTACAATTTCCAATGCACAACTGTACAATTACTATACAACAACTTGATTTTTCAAAATTTCTAGTCGTTGGGTCTTTCATCTATATATATAGATGTTTCTCCTCTCAACATACTTCTCTTCTCAAATTGTTTCTCAACAAACACTTCTCATTTATCATAATCCAAAAAAAAAGAACGACAAACCCATGGCTATTAAATTCAGCACAAGAGAAGATGTTGCCATAGCTCGCGCATGGTCGACAACAACACATCATGATCAAGAACATCAACTTAGATCAACCCTCGGATAATTTTTGGAATCGTTTCTACATAATTTTTATCGCCTTACATGACAATCCAAATGGAAGATTATTCCCAAGCATCAGGGAAAGATTCAAATTATTCCATAGTCGATGTGAGGATTTTAGATCGGTTATGGTGGAAACCAAGCCGATGCATCCTGCCGTCGACAGTGAAGAAAATACAACTCAATTTACTGGATCTCAATTTACTACATCTCAATTTACTATCAAATTTCTCTTGACCGATATAAGCAAATCTTTGGCCAAAAATTCAGGAATCAAGAGTTCTATAATGTTTTGATGGGTAGGGACTTGTTTTTCGATGTTTAACTTTTCATGTCTAATTTATCTACTTTAGGTCTTTTCCCTTATTGTAATGTCGTTCCTTTTAATGAAAAGTGTTATGATATTTACTTTTTAGCGTGAATGAATGAGTATTAGTGTTCCATCTGCAATATTTGATTGATTAAAATTATGTATTACTTTGGAAAAAATCATAGACAATTATTCAGGATCACTTACGGTTGGGTTTACCACAAAATATAACTGTAAATGGCTCTTACGATTGGCTTCAGTATCAAAGATAACCGTAAATAACACATCTATTTTTCTTACAACTAGGTTTACCACTAAAGCAAGCCGTAACATTTTCCTACGGCTGGGTCGACGCCCCCTAAACCGAATCATATACACTTTTTTACGGCTGGGTTTTATACATTAGCAACCCGTAACTATACTTTACGGCTGGAAGTTCATATTTTCCCAGCCGTAGGCTTAATTTCATTTTAATTATCAAATCGTAAATTTAAATCATATCAGTAATTTAATCAATCACTAATCTTCGTTAGATTAGCTACTTAATTTCATTAGTACTAATTAAGCAAGGACAGTCTAGCCATTATCATAAATAGAGGGATAAGGGGTTTTTGAGTTGGATACTTGATAACCCTATTTTGTCATCTTGTAATCCCTCAAAACCCAAGGACTGCAATCCTAATAATAGATTTGGTTTAGGAATGCGTCTACCAAATATTGAGGGTGCCAGTAGTTGGCAAGAATAAACTAACAGGGGTGTATTGGATCAAGATTTATATGAATAAAAATATATACTAGTTTACCTGATTCTAGTGGATTTATAATATTTCTTAATAGAATCTTATAGATTCTTATAGATACATAATTTTCGATTATAATGGATTGAATTAGGATTAATTTAGATTTATAAAAATCAAAGTGAATTACCAAATCGTAGTATAGTTGAAAAAACCAAGGTCATCATGTTTCCCTTTCAGAATAATCCATTAATAAGTTGAGGTGGTGGTAGTGGTGGGTGTATGTGGCAGTGGTCGCGATGGCAGTGATTGGTGGTGGTCGGTGTCGGTGGTTATTGTTGTTGGTGGCGCTGGTACTGGTTGTTGGTGGTGGTGGTGGAAAAACATAGAATGTTGTGATAAAAAAAGAAAACCAAAAATAAAAATAAAAAATTGTCCATAAAAATCCATGAAAGTCTTGTGGTATGGGTTGAGATTATGATGAGATAATAACATACATATTTTGACTACAAGTATCCATAAGAATCCTTATATATCTTGCCAACTATCTTAAGAAATCTTAAATGAATTGAATATCTAGGATTTTTCTGGAATCTAAAAAAAATCCAATTTGAATACCATAAATATTTAATGATTCCTTGCGTATCCTAATTGAATACCTATAAGATTTTAGGATTGTTAAATATCCATAAATCCTAATCCAATACACCGTAAAGCAAATTAACAAGATTATTAGTAGACACTATACACTCTCTAGCCACTTCAAGTTTTTGATAAGTGGTAATATTCAATAATAATAAACAAAATACGTATCTGATATCTGGAATATTTCTAATAGTTTTTTTTTTCTTTTTTTTGTTGTTGAAAACTTCTAATAGATATCCTGATTTAATTGGGGAAATGTAGAATTACTAGGGTCTTTAGGAAAAGACAGAATAGAGTTACCCAAAAGTAATTCCTAGAACCCCTTAGCCATATATTTTTATAAATGCCTAAACTACCCTCATTTAATTAGTCCTAATACATGATTAATTTAGTTAATTAGTTAAATTAGATTAGTTATATCTGGTTAGAATTAAAATTAAAGATTTTTTGTTTATGAGTAGAGAAGAAGAGGGGCTTTTGGAAGGGGAAAAATGAAAAATAAAATGAAGATCCATAACTCAAAACACTCAAGTTAACTACCAATAACTTACTAATGGTCGATTTTTTTGTTAAAATCGTTGAATCATTGTGGGAAAGCAAACAAACAGTGTAAGGATCGTCATGGTTGTGAGGTTACTACCATGACGATTTTGCAAAGGTCGTCATGGTCGTAACATCCAACACTGCCGACCCTTACCTGCAACTTTACCAGGCTATGAAAAATCATCATGGTCAATAATAATAGACCATGACGACGCTAACTATATCATCTTCACTTTTTTCTGGATGTGTTGGTGTGATAAGGTCGCATCGGTTCACACCCTAAACCATGACGACTTCGATCTTCCATTATTTGGGTGAGTTAGAGTCGTCATGGTCGACACCAATAGACAATGATGATCCAATTAAACTATGAGGTCGTTATGGTTTATCAAAGGTTCATCACAGATTATATAGATAAGGTCGTCATGGTTTTAGGTAAAAACATATGCAACTTTAAATAGATTCTTTGTCTTTGAAAAAATAACCAGTAAGGGTCGTTATGCTCGAAAATCAACAACCATGATGATTTTTCATAATTTTAATATGCATATGAAAAGTCGTCATGGTCTAAGATTTGGGACCATAAAGATTACGACGATGAATTGATTTCAAATTTTTTTTGGAGGAATAAGGTTCGTTAGAGAGAGGAGAAGAGGAAAGAATGAATAATTTTAATCTTTAATTTTAGGATAGAAAGGGGATCGGTGGATTTAAAGGTATTAGAATTTTAGGTTTAGTTATTAGGAGAATAATAAAATAGTATTTCCACCATCATTTACCTTCCTATAATTTAATATGTGTGAATAAATTTGGGCATAACCCCTATTAATTCCACAGGTCCCAAATCAAATCAGGATAGATATCTATCTTGGAATCTTATGCAATAATTTACACCACAGGAATGCTTCAAAAAAAATATTTACACCACAGGAACCTTGGCTATGTGGAGGAATGTTGCTTCCAAGTCTTTCTGACTAGTCGTGATAGTACCATCATTTTGGGGTATCTCGCCAGATACAAGTATAATCTTAGAAAACAAAACAAATCGACTCCTTGTTACATGTTACGCCAAGTACTATGGTGAGTCATTTTTATTTGGCTATAGTTTATTATAGCCAAGTATTAGAGAGCTTAAAAAAAATATCATTATAGCGTTTCGCTATGGTTTGGCCAGATGAGACGGATATCAGGTATCCGTCAGAATAGTGTAAGACCGATACCAGGTATCCGTCCAATTTTTTTTTAAAATTTATTTAGTGTTTTTTATATTTAAAACTAATAGATTGAAGTATATTAGGGAAATAATAGGAAAAAATTTTGAGTTAATAAAATAGTTAAATATAAATATAATTGAGAAATCTTTGAAAAAAATAAATTTGAGTACATAAAATAGTTAAAAATAGAAATATTAGGAATTAATATAGGTAAAAAACCGACCAACTGAGATAGAAAATTGGAGAAATAATAGAAAAACTTTTTTAGAGTAAATAAAATAGTTAAAAGAAAAATATTAGGAGTTAATATAAGTAAAAAACGAATTAATTAAGATAGAAAATTGGAGAAATAATATGAAAAAAAAACAATTAGAGTAAATAAAACAGTTAAAAGATAAATATTATGAGTTAATATAGGTAAAAAACCGATTAATTAAGATAGAAATTTGGAAAAATACTACGAATATTTTTTTTGGAGTAAATAAAATAGTTAAAAGAGAATATATTGGAAAAATAATAGGAAAATAATAAAATAAAATATTTAAAATATAAATAATATGAGTTAATAATAGGTAAAAACTAAATTAGGTTTTATTACAAGACGGGTTCTCCAAATCCGTCAAAATTGAGACGGATAATGGGTTTCCGTAAAGTGTAATTTTTTGACGGAAACTAAATATCCATCTCTATGGCTTGGCTATAAGAAGGATCAGATGTGATCCCTCGTCTAGCCAAACGAAAGGTTTTGACCATATTATAGCCAAACAAAGACCCATAGTACTTACATTTGGGTTAGATTAAGCCATAACCAAACAATGTCGCTCATCATAGTGCTTGGACTTATAGACAAAAACAATTCCCAATAAAACTTGATGACGTTGATCTACACATCGACTGCTTGGTACGTTACTCCGTTTTAGTGTTTGGATCTTAAGTTTATCAGATTTCAAACCTGTTAGTTTTTTGGCGATTGAATCTTTTATAGGATACTTGTGTATGTGTAAAGGAAAATAATAATTAACAACAAAAAGAATACCTCACATTCTCAATTGATTTGGTTAAATAACTATTAATAGAGTATCTTTGACCAATTTTCTTAATTAAGTAAATAAAGATAAATTCCAACGAGTTTTGAGTTTGAAAATGAAAATGAAAATTGATTGATAAAACATACATTACGGGACCAAAAACATTAGTGGAGGATTAAAATTGTACCAATTCCAATTCCGAATAGATTAATGTATGTTTGTAATCATCAAACACAAAACCAAAATCAAA
Organism: Papaver californicum; assembly: GCA_023531435.1. Classification (NCBI taxonomy): domain Eukaryota; kingdom Viridiplantae; phylum Streptophyta; class Magnoliopsida; order Ranunculales; family Papaveraceae; genus Papaver; species Papaver californicum. Next base: position 1,331,549 of record JAJJMC010030282.1, read on the forward strand.
ACCCCATTAGAGTAATGGAGCTGGTTTTGTTTTTGTTTCATCTTTCATGACCTTTGCTCTTACAGATCCTTTTGAAGGTTGAGGAAATTTCATTATTCAATCTCACAAGAGGGTCAGGAAGAAAATGACACGACAAATTGTTCTAAGACAATCAATGACGAACAAGAGACAACCTTTACTAACAAAAGAATCATCATCATCATTGGCAACAACAGGAGGAGGAGGAAGTTTAAGAAGGAACTTGCATTCATCATCAACACCGGGAGGAAGTAAAAGATTTGCAGAAGTTGCAGGAGGAACAGCAGCAGAATGTGCAGCAATATGTTGTTGTTGTCCATGTGGGATTATGAATTTATTAGTACTTGCTGTATATAAATTACCAGCAGGACTATGTAGAAAAGCACTGAAGAATAAAAGGATTAAAAGATTGAAGAAAAATGGTGTCTTTCAACAACAACAGCAGAAAAAAAGATGTCGTTGTGGTTGTGACGAACCTGATATTCAAATTCATCCACTGGGTGTTGTTAGTAATGAATGGGGTGATGAGGATAATAAATTAATCGGTGATTTGATTAGTAATAAATCCGGTACGGTTATGTTATCTGCTGGTAAAGAAATTCAAGATTTGGAGATTGAAATGTGGGATAGATTTTATAGTACTGGGTTTTGGAGGAGTTCTTCTCAAAGAGATGATCTCAATGATTTACCCATTATTACTCTTGATGATTAATTCATGGAAATTATGGTTCTGATGAGCTCCGATCGCTGATATCATAACTCGACGATTTCGCCGGTCTCCTAGAAAAGCATCTGCTAGACTAATCGAAGATGATTGAAATGATTGAAATTAGATTCACCTATGTTCTTGTATTATAGTGTAGTGACTGTCTCCTTATTTCTTTTCTATTTATTTATTTTTTAAATATTTTTTCCATTAACGTATAGAATATTAATTCAGTCGGGGAAAAAAAAAAAAATTTAAAAATGAAAAGATTAAAACATGTAATTAACCATACACAATTGTTTGTCCTGAGATGATGATGCATGGTACAGATTGAGCAGATAAGTTGTGAGGTAATGATCCTAAACTAAAAAAGAGGAAGATTGCATTTGGTTGGGTGGAAGTTGATTGGATTAATTTAATAAAATTATTTAATATATTTATTTTATATATTTTTTCTGTTTCATAAAAAATGAATTATTTATTTAGAATTTTTATTTTATAAAAATTGAGTTACTTTTGTAAAGGTAATATTTTTAAAGTTATATTTTTATTGATTATCAAATTTTAGTATAAAAGATATATATAAATTAATAGTCACGTTTATACTTGTTAACTATGTGCTTTGGAATGCTTCTCAACAATATAAATTTTATAAATGTTTGTCATATTTAAGAGGTATGTCATTTCTAAATTTTAATATTTTATTATCTATAAGGATATAATAGAAAAAAAATACATAAAAGTATCTCTCTCCTTATTTTCTTAAAAATTGTGCAAACTTATAATTACTGAACTTTTATAAAACAAAAGGAGTATTTAATATTATTATTTTATTATTATGGTTTGTTTAAATTGATAATTTTATTGGCTTTCTTAGGCCATGTCTTATGGATGTTCCCAACTTTTTTCCAAGTCCAAAAACCGTCACCATTATTCCCAATTGATTCGGTATTTATAGTGACTCCGGATGGGAAGAGGATTGTAGACGACTAGATGTATAATGTTTCTCGAAGAAACCTAGTTTTATGGAGGACGATTCTTGCAGCAACAAGATATACAACGTGCAGGGATTGAGAATCTTAGTTGTAGAGAGTTCTCTATTTATAATGATTAATAAGGTTAGTTCGCTTAAAGTTCAAGCAATTATTACTTGTATTCAAAGCAAGTTCATGAACTATTTTCCCTGTTCACGAATTACTTTAATCCCAAGTAATCTCTTACTACTCAGAATAACTTTTTACTTTGGCCCTAAGTAAGACATGTTTCGCTTAGTTAAAGTATTCTAGCAATAGAGTTTTTTCCTTTGATAGAACCCACAAGAATAGAAACCAAGTACTTTCAAAAGAAAGGTACTTCTAAATTTAAGTGTGCGGGGAAGTTTGTCTTGTAATGCAAAGAAAAATGTGCACACATGATGTTGTCAATTAAAGACCGTGTACATTATGGCTCACAAGTTAACCAATATGGTATGTGAACCATCAATCAAATTGTAGTTTAGTAACTACGAAAATCCTCACAGTTCACGAACATGAAAACAAGATTCGCGAACTCAAGTACATCAGGAGTCAACATAACTTTCCTTAGATTGCATATAGTTCGTGAATTAGAAAAAACAGTATGCAAACTCTAGGAAAATTTGAATGTCAATATAAAACACTCTAAATTGCATAGTTTGCTAACTCCAAAAGCTAGTTCGTGAACTCTAAGCAAATCGGATATCAATAGAAAACACTCCAAATTGCACAATAACTATGTAAGACGGTTTGCGGACTCTAAGGAAAATTGGATGTGAACATGATAGTCTTCAAATTGCACAGTTCGCAAACTAGAAAAGATGGTTCGCGAACTCAAAGGCAACTTTGAACTTTTAGGAACTTCTTGCTCAGACATAGTTTATTGAACACACGAGTTGTTCTCAACCTCAAATGCGATAATATCTTGGACATCCATTGCTTGAGTTTGAATTTCGAGATTAGTCAAGTATAAGCTTGAACTCGAAACTTTTTATTTGTATCTCACTATATACGAAAACCATATGATATTGTATCAAAAGATAAAATAGTAGAAACAAGGGGTGAATAGGATAGTCAGTCTTCACATACCTTTGTTGATGAAGTTCTCGCAGATGTTTTTCGTGATCTTCATTCTTTAATCTTCAAGGGTATTCGGTAATTTCTGATACTCAACTACCTAAATATAATACTAGTATGAGATTGACTTTAGTAGACAATAAATCAAGAAATAATTTTGGTCATCTAACATTGATAACAAACTTGATACCAACATTTGTGGGTTCAACCGAGAAGTGCTCTAACAGATACTGTGCACTTGCAGTATATTATTGTAGGTTTCTGAGCCTACCAATAATCTCTACCAAGTAGTTATTATCCACACCTAAACCACCTTATGAAGCGCCAAGAAATTGACCCAAATGATCTCTACCTGGGAAATCAAAACTTACAATACCAGGGTTACCCCTAGAAGCACCATCAGAACACATTGAAATTTGATTCACCCGAGGAAACTGAAAAGGACATTCAACCACCTTCACAATGTAAACTTTCTTGCACCTTATTAAAGGCCAGCGCTGAGACAATTCTTTGCAAAGAAGCACGACTAGCCCCATGTATGAGTTCACTGTTAGATTAACTATATTTAATCATATTCATACATTAATTTAAACTATAGAATTCTACACATAAACCAACCATAAAAACTATATATATTTTTTCTTCTTTCTTCTCTACTGCGCCTGCTGCTCACCACCTCGACCTTTCTTCTGTAGGGTGTAAAGAATCAACCTACATCAAAATTATTTCCGATATCAAAAGACTTACTAAAAGAAAGTAAGTATAACAAACTTTGTGTAACAATTTCATTATATAGTTGTTTGTAGGAAAACGAATTTGAAGGGTAATTTAGGAAAAATGGGGTGAACAGTGATATTCATCTAATCCTTAAATATTTGTACTGTAGAAGTACTTTTAAAGTTCGAGAGATCAAAGTCAGAGAAAAATTGGCCTAAACCAAGATATGGTCGTTCCAAATTTGTTTCAGTTACAAAGGAGAAGGAGAATGGTTGGTCTTAGGGAGAGAAACGAGAGAAAGGTTGAGGTCAGAGTACCAGACTTTGTGGGATGTGATGATAGGTATGTTATAACTATGAACAACTCTTTGTGTATGACTTAGAAGGTTATATGAATAATCAAGTTGTTCTACTTGTCTGTCTCCCCTCGTTCAATAGATTTGAGTAATCTATTTATAATAGCTATTATTAACCGTTCACTTGACCTCATCTCGTAGAAATTGTCGATAGTGGAGTAGTGAGGAAGTGGAGATGGTGTAGAAAGTGTTAGTAATTGTTCCCCATTTCGTTTGAGGATGAATGAACGGTTGCTCACCCACCCACTTTGGAGTTATGTGCTTCCAAAGTTTTAACGGATTATTTTGCTTCCAAATATCCACCATTAGATATGCATGATTCTAACAATGTGCAGGTTACCCAAGTGGAACCCATTGAGGTTCCCAAATTTTATGTTCTCTATACACTTCCAAGTGTAGAAAGAACTAAGTGTGGGGTTAACTTATTTATGATAATGGTTTCACTACTTCACTATCATATGCCAACATTTGTGTGAAGATATTATTAGAATTGCAGATTATTATCTGTGCGGATTCCCAGATTTTCAGATTGTTGATGTACGGACAATAACCAGAAGGTCAGTCTGAGGACGTTAAACTAAACGCTGAATGAGAGGCAACCCATTGGTTTTGTATTTATATCTTTATCTTTTGATTTTTAGTTTTCTTAGTTTGCATATCATATCATAGGATTTCCCACTTTGACATTTACATTGGACGAGTCAATTTACATTGAGGACAATGTAAAGTTTAAGTGTGGGGGAGTGTTTAAGCATATATAATTTTTTGTATTCACTTTTGTAGGTAGAATTTTTAACTTTTTTGTACATATTTGCATAAAAACCTCCAAATTTTTGAGATTTTAGAGTCGCTTAGTATACTTCTAGCTAAGTCTACATACGGATTTCTTATCGAAATAATTGAACTTAGAAGTATTAGCGAACGACATTTGGGTTTCTTAGTTGTTGAGAGGCAATAGCTGACAAAAAGAGACTTAAACCGCCGATGGTGAACTAGGTGCAGAAAGAATACAATATTAGAAAAGTTGATCAATCATTAGTGGAAACTACCTATTGTTACATCAAGTGACGCACCAGACCTTCAACTCTTTGTAGTTGTCTAAAAATTATCCTTTAGAGTGTGTGTCATCTTTCGCTAATTCCGGGTAGAATGATGAGCTACCCAACTTCGTACTAATTTCATCACTACTTTTTGATCTCTTGAGTGCTATTTTATCAACTATGAGGGTGTCATCGGAACTGCTAACTCTATCTTGTAGTCTTGTTTGCAAATGTTACCATTCTCTCGACAAAGCAGCAACAGAAACACATCATCATCAACAAGCGGAGTGACATCAAAATCACGAAGAAAGTTGAATATAGTCAACGTTTGCAAATAACAAAAAGATGAGCAAAATTCTATATCAAAAGTGACGACAAAAAAAGTGAAAAAGGAAGAAAAGAAAGGATGTATGTTTTTGAAGTTTATAAGATACCAAGGCAATACAAGTTGTGAAGAATCAGGTGTTTAATTCCTTTCCCCATTGCCATGTTAATTTCAGTTTAACTACTCTTGTAGGTGCATATTCACTTAAAAAAAGAAAGAAAAAAGATATGCATTTTAATTTCATTAGTTAAGGCCATGATAAATAAGAAACATATAAGAAAGTTTCAAACAACAAGTAATCGAAGAGAAACGGGTACAAGTTGTCAAAGTTCTACAAAGTTCAGAAGTTCATCATCAATAGTTGAAGCCGAAGCCGAAGCCGAATCCGAAGAAGACGAAGACTTTTCTATTTTTTGTGAGAGTGGTGCTGATTATGGATCAGGTGAGAAGGTAAGTAAGCATTCCCATCCTCGCATAGTGGTTGATTTCCTTTCTTAGATATCATAAAAAATAGGGTTCTTTTCATCCCACGTTTCTATGGGATAAAAAAATATGATTCGGAGGGTTACTTTTCCTTGCCACCATTCAACGTGTGTAAGATTTCTATCTTCATCCTTGCCTGCACACATGAGAACCATAAGGTGCAATTTCATAAAACCCTACTGGTGAGGCAGAAGTCGATGCGGAATGCTTATTCGATCGCTCTCGAGGATAAATTCTTTCATATGGTGGTTTTTTCCTAACTCAAGAGTTAAGCATAAGAATAACGTTCTTTGATACTTCTAACTTCTTATTGTCAGTGTGCATAAACTTTATATCTTCGTAACTCTTTGGATGCATGTACTCTGAAATTTTTGAAAGTTGGAATATAGGTTTTGTGGGTATACCTCTTGTAAACTCTCAAGAAACTATAACTCGTCCACTAGGGACACCTAGAGGGACACTTAGGGGTTTAAAGGCTTGTTACACATGCTAAATGTAACCGTATCCTCAACAAAAGGGAGTTGTTGTATTATTTTAGGTTAGTTTAGATTTGTAGTTTGCTCGAGGGCTAGAAAAAAGAAAGTGTGGGGGGATTTGATAAATGCATATTTTAAACATTTTGATTGACAATTTTATTCTAGTATTTGTTAGGTTTCTTATGAATTATTGTATATTACATTTGTTTTGTAGTTTATATCTTTTATTAGGTGAATCATCCAAAGGGTTGGGAGCTACAAATGTTAGATTGAGCAAGGAAAGAAGTGTTGCAAAGGAAGAAGAATTCAAGACCAAGTTGAAGTCGTCCAAATTCAGGATTTCTCATCACCATACTGTACAGAATAAAGAAACGAAGTCAACGACGAAATAATAAGGTCATTCCGATATTGTATGGAGAAGTTATGAAAAAAACAAGTTCAGAACTGCCTCAGAAGGTCAGGCCATCGAGAAAGACAAAAATCTCGGAGGGTCAAGCCATGGAGAAAAAACTCAGGAAGAAAAAATTTTCTCGACGGGTCAAGCCATCGAGAAAGATAGAAATCTCGGAGGGTCAATCTATCGAGAAAAACAGAATTCTTGGAGGGTCAGGTGGCCGAGACAAATACGAGAGCTAGGTATTTTGACGGTTTTTTTATGCTATTTTTCAGTTTTCAAAACCTAGTATGACCGGGATTTGAGCACCGACACTCCTATACTTGGTTTCTTATATAAGAAGACTTTCTTGATCTTTTTTTATGGATCTTAACAATCATATCATCTACAACAAAAGAAAAGAAGCGAATTAGGGTTTTCCCCTTTAGGGAAAGAACCATGGCACCTTGTTCTTCTTCTCCCTATTCTCTTGTATTTTCCACGGGTTTTGGGAAATCCATGAGTAGGTAGATTTCTTTTATTGGTTGGGGATGTAGTTGGCAGTCCTAACATGTAAATCAATCTGGCTGGTTAGTTTTAATGTTAATGATATTTTTTATCGCTTATGTTTTACTATTCATATCGCCATGTATGATTGAAGATTTGTTCATTTAAGTTGCAAATTGAATGGGCATGTATTCATATCTAAAACTAGGATAGGGTTTGAGATCCGGAAATGTCGAAGAAATTTAATCAAGTAGCACAACATAGTTATTAACGACGGGATGTTGCCATGTGATTATGTGTAGAAGTTTAACCTAGGTTAAATCCGTGTGGCTCTTGCGCCAAATTGCTTAGAATAACCTCAACCCACGAAGACTATTGCTTTCATTGGGTTAAACTTGGTTGGCTCTTGCGCCAAGTTATTCATTGGGAAGGATTCAAAGAGCGGCTCATGTGCCTTTGATGATACAAGAAGTTTTTTCGGAGTAGACGTGCGATAGGATGCTCTAGGGTTATTGATATGAGAAGGATTGAATGTTAACTCGAATCGATTAACGAGTTTGTTTGGCGATGGAAGATGAAACCTCTAACCAGTACTTTCTCTCCTCTTATAATCTTTGTATACTTTGTTTTTATTTTCATTAGTTTACTTTAGATTAATTCATTACAATCCCCCTTGGTTACATAAAAATTTGAAAAAAAAAACAATTACATAGATCCTCGTGGGAATGATCCTTACTACTGCAATATTACTTATTAGTATTAGTGGGAAATATATGAAGTAATATGTTGCACGTATGATTCGCATCAATGAATAGGTGATGCCATAGGCAAGCATTGAGTAGGTCGAACACTGACTTTTAAGTCATCAACAAGAGGTGATGGTTGGTCGTGAAAGAATGAGGAAGAAAATATTTGTTGAATTTCGTCGTTAGGAAATTCAAATATAAGACCCGTTAGCAAAAATGTTGTAGATTCTTCATAAGATGTCCTTTATTGATGGTTAACCCCAATTCAGAATTGAAATCGTCAGTTATCTCCCTATACGGAAGGATTTAGGTTTAAAGCTCGTTTTGGTAGTCAAACGGAGCAAACAACAACCTTCAAGGAATATTTTAGGCCAAATTCTGACAGTTTTTAGCTTGTACTTCATCTAGGGTTTAGGTCATATCTCCTAGACTGTTGCTCGGAAGAAGATGGCCTTTTAGTATGTTGTAGCAGAGACTTGTACAAACAACTTTCGTGAAGCACACATTGCCCCATTCCTTACCCATCAATACGTTTTTTCAGACTTTAGAGGACTGGAGTGTGTATAGCATGTCTAGTATAAGAACATGCGTAGCATGCTGGTGTGGTTTATTGACAGTGGTAAAAAGAGTATCGTTCACTCGACTTGTGAAGACTGATTCTAGACTTAATCCTAATTTAGACTAGAAAATAAATAAAAGATGAGGACAAAATTACAAGGGACTAGGACTCAGGAATCCATAAATTTTCATATTCATGTGGTTCAAATATTAATTCTAGACAATTCTTCATTTTTACGACGAAGTTCTTCTTTAAACCTTTGGTAACGGTTTCTTCATCTTCTTCTCCCTTTTTTTTAGAGCAGAACTTTTTTTTTTCTGGACTTTTTTTTTTCTAACTTCTCTGGCAGAGCCATCCCCCCCCCC
>JAJJMC010030282.1:1345308-1433447 GCA_023531435.1 Papaver californicum
AAAATAAAATCTAAAAGAAATATATACAGATAAAATAAAAATTTAATGACAAATCTAAAATAAAAATTGAGGTATACTACTTACCTTTTTTGCTAGGCAATTTCCACAATTAATGTAAAAGATCACCTGCACATAAAAGTTAACAAAATACCCAAGTAAAATCTATAAGATAAAATAAAATAAAAATAAAATAAATCCTAATTAAAAAAACCTTAACCTACAAACAAGTCCGCGTCGGCGACGCCAAAAATTGATGTGATTGTGATAGTGGTAAGAAGAGTATCGTTCACTCGGACTTGTGAATACTGGTTTTAGACTTAATCCTAATTTAGACTAGAAAATAAACAAAAGATGATGACAAAATTACAAGGGACTAGGAGTCAGGATTCCACAAATTTTCATATTCATGTGGTTCAAATATTAATTGTAGACAATTCTTGATCATATAACAAAAGATATTGACTCTAATTCTTTGCCAAAGTAGATTTTAAAAACATTATATGTAAATTATAAGCATGGCGCATCAAAAGTACTTACGACTAAGCATACACCATCAAACAAGATCATAACTAATTAAGAAAAATCATAAATCAAATTAAATTAATGTAAAAGTCATAAAAGAATTAAATATATTTACCACGCAATTGTGAAATATGACTTCCTCCATTGTCCCAGTATTAGGGTTTAGCTCATCGTGCTCAAAACACTCTCAAAAGATTGATATATGGTTCAAAAAGTGCTTGAGAAGAAGAAACGAATAAAAAATAACTGACACAGTGAATTTGAGACGTTTATAAATATTACAAAGAGGAATGAAACAACAACAAATATAAGTGTTTCTTTTCTGTCGCTGAAAGGAACAAAAATTATCACTTATTTTTTATGAAGTTGTTCTTTGTTTTGCAACGAAGTTCTTCGTTTTTTATGACAAAGTTCTTCTTTAAACCTTTGGTAACGGTTTCTTTATCTTCTTTTCCTTTTTTTTTTCACGAGCTGAACTTTTTTTTTTTTTCTGGATTTTTTTTTCTAACTTCTCTGGCAAAGCCAGACTCCCCTCACTCTTCTTAGACTCTTCTATTTATATTATTACGATCAAACCACTCCAAATCTTCACAAAATCTTCTTAATCAATAAGAAAAAATATTTGCGGTATTTTCTTTCTCTTAAACTTTCGATGCTGATTTTTCTTCTTCTTTTAAACATATCATGATTTTGTTGTTACCCTTTTTATCTAGATCAGTTTTGCATAAGGTAAAAATAAAAATCAAATAAAACAGAGAGAATTAGTTTTCACGTGAGAGTATTTTTTTTTCTTTCCCTTTTCAAACACCGCCACCAATACAACTCATACTCGATCTATTTTCGAGAGTTTTAGATGTATACAAACTCTTATAAAAGGAAAGATAATTATCTCGTCTTAAAACCATAAGAATCTCAAAGTTATCGAGTATAGAAACTTCACAGATTTGGAAGAATAATTTCCCGCCATTTTCTTGTTTTCAAGTTCAAAGAAGGTGGTTGCCTTTATCATCTCTTGGGGTGCCCTTATCCAACTTGGGGTTACCTTTAGTAATTTTCCGGGTGCCCTTATCATTTTTAGAGCCAATTTTTCATAAAAATTTATTTCCCAATAATACCTAAAACACAAAAATAACACAATTAGTACAAAATCAAGCACTGTCAATATAAAGAATTGAGACAAATCAGACACAAAAATGGGTTTATCACATGCTGAGTATAAAATATTTTCGTGAGGCTATGTATGGGAATATATGTGTGAGGCCATGTTCAAAAATATATATGTGAGGTCATGCGTGAAAATATACGAGTGAGTCCTAGTTCGAAAATATTCATGTGAGGCCAAATATGGCCTTGACAGACAAGGTGAGAGGTCTGACTTGGACGAAAAAGTGAGGGATAGGGCTTGGACGGACAAGCAAGGGAGAGATATTGGACGGAAAATCAAAGGAGGCTAACTGGACGGACAAGTAGAGGGGGCTAACTTGGATGGACAAGTAGAGAGGGATAACTTGGACAGATAAGTAGAGAGGGCTAACTTGGTGTGGCCGGCCAAGTGAGATGTTTGTAACGCTTATAAGCATTGCAAACTCAATTTTGAACTGTTCCCTTTACCGAACTAGGGTTGGAAGGCTTCGTTGGAAGTTTTAGAGACTTATAAGTGTTGCGAACCTAATTTTAGTATCTCCTAAGCCTAGAATTGAATTATTTTACATGCCTTTCACGTTGGTTGCTTCCTTAAGATAGGATTAACGTGGCCAAGGCTAGATTTAGCTAATAGAAGCTATATTTTGTACTTTAGCACAATTTTGATTTGGTATCTAAGCACAACTATGGTACTTTAGTCGAGTAAATTTATATGTAACTTGCTACATACTTCTATACAAAGTTGTATAGGCATTTTCAGTAAGTCAATATCATTCAGTTGAGGATGAATATTGGCACAAGGTAATTTTTTGGGAATTCAACTGTGGAATATAGCACCAGAGAACACTTAAAATTTCTCTATACACAATCCATCTAACAGCTTGAGATTTGTTATGTAAAAATCAAAGAACATCTGGGAATATCGTAATAAGCACCAGCGTTATTCTAATAATTATGTACAAGGATGAATGTTATTTCATTCAGTAAGTTTGATCGTATATGTAGTATTCTGATGAGGTCAACCGGGTGATGCATTCATGTGATTACCTACATACAGAGAGGAAGGGATGAACAGGTAAAATTATTTGCGGAATTTTGAAGTTAAATATTTCTGAGAGTCGGGTCAGAAACAAAATCTTTTACCATTTTAACCCTAACAAAAACCCACCATCTACAATAGTGGAGATTAGGTTTCTGTTTTATGATGAGTTCTTTTCTCTTAATCTTGTTACTACAAGAAAAATATAATAAAGTTCAAAAAAAATAAGAGAATCACACAACAGAGTGAAAAACAGAGAAAAGTGTTGACGTTCAAGATTTTGTTTAATTTTTTGAGATTTTGTTTCTATCTGTATTACCATCTTCAAATCTATTTTGTTGTTCTTCTTCATTAAGAAATGAAGTTGTTATTGAATATCTTGAAGTAGTGGTAGTTCACTGAATCGTGACTATGTTAATATATTTTTTAAGCATCTTGAATCCATATCTAGTATGGGTCCCTTCTAAATATTACTGTAAATATTAAATTGAGATTGAATAAACGAAAATGTGAAGTTAATATTTTTGTGTGTATGGATCTTTTTTTCTTGCAATAAATGTGTATGTTATTTAGAATTACAGATATAGGGTTTTGAATCAAAAAAATATATGTTATTTTTATTCTCTTCGGTTTTAGAAAACCATCGGTTTTTAATCGAACCGATTTGAGCATAGTTCGGTGTTGGTTTTAAAAAACATGATGGTTTCGCTTATGGTTTAGAAGAAAACTAAACCATACCACACCATGTACTTCCCTAACTATTATAATACTCAAACTCTCTAGAATCTGCTAAGTGGCCATGGCTTTTCTATGGCATGCTACAGATATGTAGCAGGCCATAACAAAGCCGAGTCTCGTAGAAATTTAATATTCGATTGGGACGGATATTCGATATCCGGCATAATAATTTTTTAATCCTATGACTCCACTTATATTTTATTTTAGGGATATTTGAATTAAAATATTCTGTCCGGATACTGCGTATCTGGCCATATGTAGCCAAGTAGTGGTTGCTTTTATTCTGAGCCAAGGCTTGACCAGAAACCCTTCTTAGGCCAAGCATTATGGTGCATCATTTTTCTTTGATATAGCTATACTATAGCCAAGCCAATGGCAAGAAAAATAATCATCTCCTATGATAATTCATCTTCTCTTGGTTTATATAGTGACGAAGACTCAGTTTCCACCAATTTTTTCGTAGATCTGGTATTTCAGATTTTTTAATGTATATATAGGTTAAAGTAATAATGTGAGGAGATTAAATCAAAAACTAAAAACGAAAATTAAGTTTGTTTAAATTAATTGTCGGAAACTGAGTTTCTACATATTATGGAAACCTATTTTCCATCGGTCATCTCTTAGCTAGTGGATGGTACAGATCTCTTCTACTCACTAGTCAAGGCTTAAGTTTTGGCTATATTATAGCCAAAAAATGAACCATAGTGGTTGCTTTTGGCTACGTTATATAAAAAAAAATTCATCCCTAGTGCTTGGCATGAGGCCTGTTCATATGCACCTCTCAAATAATCATATTTGGTCATTCTGAGCCACTATGTACCTAGCAAATAATCAAAAGGACCTCTAAAACGCTCAAATTTGGAGCTCTACACTACGCGTCATGGTTTTTGTCGAGCGACAAAGTGTAAGACGCTGACGACATAGTCTTTACCGCTGGCTGTCAAGACGTCGTCACTCGGCGGAGACTTTGTCGCTTGTCGTTTATCTCATCCAATGGTCCTGGTTGGACCTCCTATAAATACCTTATTTCAAACTCAATTCAACTCACACCTTCTCTACACCATAATTTTCCACGTGCATTTGTGTTAATCTAAATCAAAAGTCTCCTCATTTTAATCTAAAACAAAACTCTTTCAAAAAATTTCTGCAAAATGGCTGCTCCTGCTAAAAAAGTTCGTGGTACAGATTTTGCAATTACCGAAGATAAAAGCATTTGCAGAAATTATGTTCGTTCCACACAAGATAACATAAATGGTTGTTCTCAAACATGCAGCACCTTATGGGATAAAATATTTCCGGGGTTTAAAGAGGAAACAATGAACATCAATTCACGTGATCCATACTCGTTGTGTACTCGTTTCACTAAAATAGGTACAAAATTAAACAAATATGTTAGTCATGTCACACAATGCGCTCGTCATCCACCACCGAGTGGTGAATCACCAATGGATCTTGAAAAAAGGTTTCGGATGGAATGGCACCACAATGAAACTTGTTATGATATCTTAAATGTGTTTTTCACAAATTTAATCCAGCACTTTTAGCAACTATGCAGTAAGTTCCTCAAAGGTCACCATACAAAGATGGTTCTTCTACACCAAATTCAAGTCCTGGTTCACCATTTTCTTCACCGACTAACCCACCAGCACTCCCTAATTTTGATCTTAATACAGCTAATACCGAAAATGAAAAGGTTTAAGAAGAAGAACAACAAAATTAGCTAGAAAATTAGCCCAAAAAGGAGGAGGGTCTGAAAATTTTATCATGACCGAGTTTATGACTTACCAATGGAAAGCTAAAAAACAGAGATCCGTTGACCGGATGGTCATAAATAGGGAGTTGAAAAAAAACCTCCTTTCTCAAGAGCAATTTTTTAGCCATTATGGCATGAATAAGATTCTTTCTATGGACACTTCAATAATGAAAGAGGATCGAAAAAATTTATGGCAGCTGGAATATGACAAGTTAAAAAGGAAGGCATTAGAAAAACAATTCCAACCTCAAATCCCAGTTGAGGAAGAAGAAGATGATGAAGATGATGAAGAAGATGATGCGATTCAATTTCTTGGTTAATATAATAGTTAAACAATTAGTTTAATAATTAAGATGTATTTTTTTAATCATTATTATTAAGATGTAATAGTTAGTTATTATTTGAAATAAAATAGCTAGTTAGTTCAATGAAGTTATCTTCTTTCCATTATTTGAAACACGCATTACATAAAGGAAGTGAAAACAATGCAAGCAACTTAACAGTGCATGCAAGTTAATAATTCAAACAGGTGAGAGGAACTCTTTAAGGATGTGAAAACAAGCTTCGTATTTGAAATTCTTTCCTTTCCATCTTCGTCATTCCCTGAAAGCTCTCACACCAATCTCATTACTTGTTTCACCCCTAAGTCGATATTGATTGACAATCCGAACTAAAGCTATAAATTCTACTACTCGTCATTTTATTTTTTGAAATCGTATAAACAACGTTACTATATTACGATTATTAGGGTTACCGGTGTCAGCACAAAAGTTTTCATAAATGCTCGTCCAATAACTCTGACTCACTAACCCATTTTGTCGTTGTTCTGCATCTCTGGCCGGATATCACACTATGTAGTTTCTGCAAAGAGATAAATCTTCTTCCTAAATGTATTTAGCTTGAGCCATATGTCAGGAAATTAGAGTGAGATTAGAGGAGATGAGATTAAAGTAAGAGAGAGAGTATGTATAAAAGTTTTATGGGAGGTGTGATTTATCTTTGGAAGGGGTGGAAATATATATAGGAGAGGGATGAGTTTAGAGAGCAGCGTCTATATTTTTTCAACAATTACAAGAATAGTTGTCGCACTCCACGCTATCCATATTGCCAACAATTAAAAAAAGAGTCATTGCACTTCATCCACGTCATTCAAGTAAATATTACTCAGAAAATTAAAACTTGTAATAAATTACTTGAAAGTAAAAACTAGTACATAAACTAAAAACTTAAAACAACAAATCAAATCAAACTTCACATACAGCCGCCCACTCTATCAAACTCGACCCAAAGATTCACAGTCAGATCTTATCTTAACCTGTCGTACAAATTTGCATCTTGAATGTGATTCGTCATTTTATGATAGTTCCTTGCAGGTACCCAATGACCTGGTATAACCCTAGGCCTCAAATCTTAATCAGGGTGGTTAGTTCAATTCATATTACGCCGGGTTTGTTGAATGACCATGTTATGCAGAATGATGCACGTCAGCATAGTCTTATGCATTTCATGAGCACTTAAACCATGTAGGGTCCACAAATCATAGCGGTCTTCCGATTCAGAGTTCCTAAAGCCCGTTCCACATCCTTTCTCAAAGCCATTTGCTGCGTGTTGAAATACTTCATTACGCGACCTAAGGTAGAACATCTAGGTTAGATTCCATCCCCTAGATAATACCCGTGAGTATATTGGTGCCCATTGATATTGAACCTTACATCGGGGCAAATTCCATACTTGAGGTCTTCAAACCGAGGCGACTTGTGCAAAACTTTTTTGTCATTTTGTGAACCCGGGAGACCAAAAAAAGCATGCCATATCCAACAATCATAAGAAGCGGCAGCTTCCAAAATAACAATTCGTTTTGGGTAATGACCCTTATATTAACCTTGCCAATACAAAGGACATCCCTGCCACGCCCAATGCATGCAGTCAAGACTCCCTAGCTTTCCTGGAAAGCCCATATCCTGATTTTGCTTTAATATTTCTCCGACATCTACATTTGTTGGTTTTCGTAAATACATTGGACCAAAATGATTAATCATTACTTTGCAAAACAATGAAAGATACTTGTATGAAGTTGTTTTTCCCATACGAAGATACTCATTGTTAGCACCCGATGGACGACCGTAACCTAGAATTCTTAGGGACGAGGTAACCTTTTGTTCCGGATTATGACCTCTAATATTCAATGCATCAAATTGATAATTAAATTCAGGGCATACTCGACAAAGCTCTTCAATAATTTTATCATCAAGTGTCGGGGTATACAGAATCGACGTTGGAAATCTTGATCAGAGAACACGCAACCAACATTGAAATAATCGTGCATCAACTTCAAGTGCCCCTCTTCCCGCCCATGATACACATATCTTCTTGTAAATACTTCTTTTGGCTCAGGAGCTCTTGGTATTTGCCCCGATGATTCTCATGATATCATATTGTTGGTAAGTTCTCTTTCTTCATCAGACTCAGCTTCCATTTATTGCAACACACGAACATAAATTTCTTGATGTGTTTTAAACCGATCCATAATAATTTTAGCTTCATTACCAGAACAATCCATGGATTGTGAAGTTAAAAGTTAGATAATTTAAAAAATATGTGAATTGATTTTAAAAATAGGTAAAGAATGGTATGGTTGAAAGAAATTATTAGGGTATATGTATAATTGAAAGAAATTTGGTTATTTTTACCTGAATATGATCGTTGCCTAAAATAACCATTAACGACTACTATATGTCGAACGACAGAAACTTTATCGCTAAAAGTCACTTGGCATTTTTCCCGTAGTGGCCGGCTACCCATTTGATACGGGTGCATAGGAACCGGCCTAATTAGGACAACTTATTCCAATGAGCCAATCTTATACTCTTTTGTTCGCTGTGCTTGACAGCCTCAGTAACATACTATGTTCTAGCTGCTGGGAAGCACAGACCTCAGGCTCTTTAAAATCCCATGGATAAAAACAAGATCTTATTCTGCTTTCTATTTGTTTCTCTATCAATTTATCAACTTCTGCTTCTTAAAATATCACAATCAAGCTTTCACTCAAAATCTAACAACAACCCACTTTCCAAAATCCCAACTTTTGATTAATGTGAAGTAAAACTGAAACCGTAATAAATATATTTCACCACCCGTGATTAATCAGAAATAAAAGGATTTGCTCAGTGATTAATCAGCCAACAATAGTTTTTTTGTCTGGAATTCACCAGAATTTACTCTGTTAGTATTACCAACCTATTTCAATTTTCAAACACTAACAATTTCTCCAGCAGCTTAATTTCATTTCTTTTAGTTTCTTCTACAGTTTAGTTTCACTATTAGGTATATTTATTGATGGATTGAGCTGAGAATTAGGGGTTTCTTATAGTTATGAATACTGGGGTTGGTGATTGAGAATTCTTCTTCATTCTAGACGTTTGTTCTTTTTGTTCTTGATTTCCTTGAGTTAGGAATTAGGTTTAGGTTGTTTGTAATTAACTTTGATTAAGAAAATTGTTTGTATTGGTTGGGTAGTTGAGTTTGTATCTTATATGCACTAGAAGCTCTAATAGCAGTTTGAACGTTAAGTGGAAGTGGGTGTTAACATACATTTGCAATACTGTGCAGGTGGGTAAAACAGCTTAACAAACCTATCAAGGTTTACAGGTGGTCTTCTTACAAGAATAGAGGTATGCATATTCTCTTGATTATCCCTGGAAACATATATCTAAATCTAATTATGTGAGTCGCAAACTACAATTGGGTATCTTATTTGAAACTTCCATTTCACAGGGTTTGTGTGCATTTTGAAAGAAAATCTAGGTCAGAGAACTAGTTATTTGATATCAATCTATTGTTAGTTCTGTATGTTACTCTAATCTTTCATTCGAACACCTTAATAAATATTTATATATCTTAAAACTTGACTGTTTTTTTTATTGTATAGGTGGGACGCTGGATTTTTTTTCCGCATCATTAAAATCGATGAAAATAAACAATGACTTAAATACTTAATGAGAGAAGCATCAGTGAGTCAGAATATCAACTTCCTGTTCTTTCACTGTAAGTTTGTTTGTGATATCGAAATCGTAAATGTTTTCTACTGTTTCAGGATATGACACAACTATAAGAAGGAAGTCCTCTTGAAAGGGGGTAGTTTGGAAAATCTTTCCTTACGGAGCTCAATGAAGGACTGGTGATACTAATAGAAGGTAATCGTGGAGACATATTCTACCTTTTAGCTGATGATTTGCCATAAAACCTAGCTTTATGTGTAGGTTCTGCTGACTTGTGCAATCGCATCAACAATCATAGAGAATGGAAATTGTTTTTCAAGTTACATAACAAACAAAATAGCCTGAACTGAAAATCACTTTGATGGTCCAGATGAATCTGTTAGAATTTCCGTTGTAGTTTGTTTGCTTTCCGGATATTAATTTCCATTAGAGATTATAGTTTGTTTCCTTCATCAGTTTTCAGTGTAACTCTGTCTTATTCTGAATGCTCTATGTATGAACACATGTAGAGACTGCTTCATATATCAAACACCACCTGCGCACGAGTTACTTCTGCGAGTGACTTGCTTAAATGAACTTAATGAAAAAGTGAAGGTGATAGCGGTGAATTCAATGTTTCAGGATAAAATATCACTCAGGTGACTTACTTTTGTTTTTAAGCCTTTGATTGATGATTAGTTCATAACCTAAATTTACAGGAATACTAACCTTTGTATGGCTTGCAGCACTGTGGACCTCGAAAGTGAATTTGGAGACAGAGATGGTTGTGCCACATAAGTTGCATAAAGAATGGCCTCATTATCACCATAGGAACGTCCCTTTTTCGATAAGAGACAAAGAACGGAATCTCTAACTTAAGCTTCGTCTGATTATCACTATTAAAATATAATTTCATTATCGGGTAAGTGTTTACTGTTTTTTTTCCAACTTTTTTTTGTTGTTGTTTATTGCCTGATGTCAATTATGGGTGGTGTTTTGGGGTTTCTCTTTAATTTCTACCTGGAACTTCGGTTGAATTGAAAAACTTGAAAAAGAGAATTCATGGAGTTTTCGTTATTGTTTCATTTGGTTTGTACAACTAATTGATTTGTAGGTAAATGGTTGTTGGTGCATCATCTCTATTTGTATTTTATCATGGGTTTTTAAGTAAGGTTTTTCGTTTTATAAATACAGGTGTGAAATGCCATAAGCACAATGAAGGCAGTGGGAATTTGCAAAAGAATGATATAACTCTGTATTCCCACTCCTCATGCATTCAGATGGTAGAATTTCCGAATCGGTTATGGTGTTAAATGCCATTAATCACAGTTTTGAGAAAAGGCGGAGAGGGTAAATTTTTTTTTTTTTAATAAAAATGGATTGATCGTCGGTCGATTGAAGAACAGCCAACAAGGTAATCATCCCATCTACCTGTTCAACAATTTCTTTTATTGGAATCCCATGATTTATCTTGACTTTTCTTAATTTGTTGATTTGACTTTTCATCTTGGTAAGTGGTAATTTTTCTATAATGACACAATGGGTTGTTGTTGCTGTATTGAAAATTTTGAAGTTCATAGCCATGTGGGTGTCAAATTTTTTTCCCCACTGTGTTCGTTAAAGAAGTATGAAACCTGCAATGCTGCTTATATTTTTAAAACTTAGGCGTTAGGATTTACATATTATGTAGTATCTGTTGCTGTACTTGCTAAGCTAATCTTAATACTGGATATTCGTAGAGTATATGGATGCTATGTTTTCTATCTTTGTATAAACCCTTAATGGGCTGAAGGTTAAAGAGAACTGTTAAGCTCAGTGTGGCAAGGTGTGCAAATATCATTTTATTTGGTGCAATTCTGCAACGGATCTTGCTGACACGAGTTTGCGCATTTTAGACTACCGGCTGATCACCTAACATGACCCAAACTTTGATAATGATCAGATGGGAAATCTTGGACCAGTTTTAGTGTTGTAGACTTCCCCATCAATAGAAAGAAGAGAGGAAAAAGAAATGAGGAATTACGGGGAGCTTTCTATTCCAGGTGACTCTGACTATTAACTGCATACTCATGAAAAGTTACTGGAACTGATCTGAACTGTGTTAAAGTATTTGAGTACTTGTACTCCATCAACAGTTAATACTTATGCTAGAGTGTTTTTAGGGCAATGTCCCCTCCCAGGCATACCCCAAAAACAAATTAATATGATGAAAATGTGGCTTCTATTATAGTCTTTCATCAAGTTAGTTCACCGATAACCAACTAATCGGAACAGGTCTCTTAGCTGGGCTATCGTTTATTTTAATAACAGTTGTGTTACATTATAAAACTGTTAGTGCTATACTGCTTAATGAACAAGTTGTTGTTCAAAAATACATAGTACATATCTTTATTTGATAAATAAGCTTTGTTGGTAACATCAAAATTTAATTCAGCTGTAACATAATTGTTTCCTTCTGGTTTGAACTTCTGTTTCAATTCTTTCGTCTTGAATCAAGATGGGGAATAAACAAAGCAAAGCTCTTCCAGAAGTATTTTCAATCGCAGTCCGAGTTATTTTGATCACTAATTCATTAGAAGTGTTCTCCATGTTACTTACTGAATCAAACAAAACGAATAATTTGCAGCTGTCAAGCGTAGGCGTGGTGATGCAGTTATATAGCCTTGATGCAAGAGGCTGATAAGAAGACAGGCAGATGATTTAAGTGCTATCAAGAACAATAAACGCTAATTCAGAGGTTGCACAATAATCTGATGTTTTGTTTGATTCATCTTGGTCTTCATTGGAGCAGCCCAAGTGAGCTTCTTACCATTTTTGATGTCTTTTCATTGCATCTTCTTTTTTTCTTTAAGGGCAAATTTTTTCCATTATACAAAATATGGTTTGTTCATATATTTAGAATAGAACGACTTTTTGTACAAAAACTTGCAAAATCAGGTGTTTAAACCGTACAAGACTTTTTTATGTTGCTTCTACTACACTAAACATAAATTTACACAAGTGTACCTACAAATCACCAGGAATAGTACAAATTATTATTGCTACAATGACCAACTCTCACAGTATTTTTTTGTCAAAGGCGGTTCTTATACGTTTTGAAACTATCAACTAACTAAAAACCAAAATAATTTGTTCAAGTTTTGGCACAGGGCCCTTGAACTCTCAGGATTGGCTATGAATTCTTTGCAGCTCCATCTACCATACTAACCATACCTTTGGATTGTTGTTATAATGTTATCAAGCTCTGTTTTTGTAATGAAGACTACAATATATTTTTGCATATAAGGGTTAGCAGCTACCTCAACCTCGGAGCCTCCCCCCTCCTCCACCACCGCAACCACCACCAGTACTGCTAGCAACGCCGATTGTACCGTAAGTGGCATCTCCACAAAACATTAGAACCATACGTCCCTCGGTGTCGTCGTTTCCCATATTCGTTCTTGTGCTCTGTCCCTGGTGTTTAATGTTGGTACATCTAGCAAATATCACGGATGATACCATGATGCAACCAAAAACTATTAAGGGTATGAAAATCGGCTCCATATGCTTAATTTCCCTTTGTGCTTTAATTCTTTGTAATTGTATACCCAATAACTTTCCACTGTAAAAACAATTCTACATCTCTTCTCTCTGTATATATAGGCTTAATTTCTTCTCCTTATCTTCTTCGCCTTTTATACGTGGTTCCCAAAAATCTAATGACTCGCCAATACGCGGTAACTTTTCTTTTTTGGTTTTGAAACAGTCCATAACTTAGGTTGTGTATTTAGCTTAAACTTATCCGAAATGCTATTCCGCGCGCCAGAGTTTTCACCCGGTATGACGTGGACAGTCTACATGGAAGAAAAGACAAAAAATACTAATGCCAGTCACACTAAAACTTAAAGTTCCACGTGACACACTACAGCATAACACCTGTAGTTCTGACGCGTTCCAATGCTATTCATTTCCTAAGCGAAAATAACAGTGATACCCAATTTCGTCCACCAAGAAGACTCTGCATTTCTTCGTATCCAGGGTCATAGCGGATTACAATAAGGCTGTTAATTTTATCCATATCCAGACTTAATATATAAGGGGTGTGTAAGTAGAAGGAAATATTATTTTATATACCTATAATATAAATATAAAGTTATAATACCTATTTAATCATGATTTTTTTTTCATTCTAAAATCTAAAATTATTTTTTTCCTTCCCTAACGATTCTCTTCCTCCTCTTTCTTCTTCATTTTTTTTAAGCTCAATTTTTCATCGATAATCACTGATTCGATTTTTTTTATCGTCGATTAATTTCTTTTATAAATATAGTTCGTCAAAAACACGTTCAAAAAAAGGTAGATAATTCAAAAATCACAGATAAACTTAATGGAAAAGCTTATGAGAAAAGAAAAAAATAATAAATTATTGAAAAATCGGAAGAGGAACAACAAGAAAAAGAAGCAGAAATAACCCTAATTAGAAAGTAAGTAAACTGAAAACCCATTATTATACTTATTTTTAGCGTTTTGATTGTTAATCTAGGTTAGAAAGTATAAAATTAAGGCTACAGGAAAAGAATCAGCATGATCTCAAATCATACACCATGACGATTTTTCATATGCATGTTATATTATATGAAAAAATGTATGGCCCAACATTTTTGGACTATGACGACTCTTAATGGACTTTTTCATACATGATAACCTAATTTTGGGCTGACATGGTGGATGATTTAAGACCATAACGACTCAAATATGGGAAACTACGAATGTAGCTTGAGTGGTAATGGTAAAATCATAAACCATGACGACTTTAAATAGTACCATAACGAATCTTAAGTAAACTTTGACGACTTAAAAGGAAAACAAACCAACCATTATATCTTAAATTTGTCAAGAGCCGTCACGGTGTAACTGCAAAGTCAACATGGTATAATTATAGGGTCGCCATGGTCGAAAATTTAGACCATGACTACTCTTATACTGTGACTATGTATGTTATTTTCGATTTTGTGATTTTTGTGTATGTTCTATTATATATAGGCTCAAAGAGATCAAGAAAGGGAAACAATACATGCCCACTCTTTCTTCCTCGCGACAACAAATCCTTGGGGGATGGTGAATATCGTGGAAAAAGTACGAAAAAGGTATCAGTTCATATCCGTGAACGTACACAACCGGATATAGAATGGGATTCCACTTATTCTTCCTCATCTTCTTCAATTCCACCTGCGTCAGGGTATGAATATGAAGATATGTTCCTGAAGAAGAACACCTCCTAGAAAAAAGAAAATGAAGAAAGTGATGGGCAAGGTGGTGGAAAAAGTGATGAAGATAGTGATGGTAATGAAGATAAGATGGTGATGATGGTAATGATGAAGAAGAATATGAGGTTGAAGATGAAGAAGGTGACACCAAAAGGGAAAAGAAACATAATGTACTCGTGGGGGATTGCTATAATAACACACTTGAATAGAGAAATGAAAAAGGTATATAGGGAACACACTTCTCAAATCAACGGGAATACAAGTCTACTCCAGGTGATTCAAGTGACGTGGTCATATTTATTAATTTGTTGGATGAATTATTTATTCAGTATTTGGTAACATTTTTTTTTTATTTTTTTTTTGTATATGTGTGGGTTTACGAGAATTCCCATTGTTCAAAGAAAATGAAGACATCAAAGTGAATGACGAATGGAAAAATGAACAACTAAGAGGACGCAAATACTTTTTCACTGATGGGTCATGAGAAGAACCATAAGAAAATGTTGACATACATGCCAGAAAAATTGGACAACATGACAGCCCAAGAGGTAATCTTTGATCCATACATAGAAGACAAATATCATCATGTAGTTGTAAGACAAGAAGTCTCATTTTACGATGGTCATTTGTTTCGCCCTTCCGGACATACAAGGCATGACTACTGAGAGTACTACGGAAACTTGGGTATATTCAAGATTCACCTGATGAGGATCATGTACCAAATTTCAAAGTGTTGAAGAACAAATGAAGCTCTGACAAAGGTAAGATTGAGGTGGTTTACCAAGATAACAAAGTAGACATTTGTTTTTGGGAGAATGTGAATGATCGTTATGAGGAAAAAGAAGATTACATGGACTGGTACTAGGGGTTCTCGCATGTTTATGTAATACGTGAAGAGAACATTATTCTTTGCACTCGCGAAAGCAAGAAAACTTCTACTTCCAACACCAAAAATGATTCTTTCTTTCTTAAGATTGTCGTAAGTATTTTGCTTCTCTTATTCTTTTATATACACTTATAAGTTTGTTCACCTCGATTGCAATTTTAATGAAAATAGTGGAAGAGAATTAAAATTCTCACCAAGGGAATATGTGGCACAACGGACAAATGCAAGGTGTTGACGTCTAAAAACCAACATGAGTACATTGACTATTATACACACGTTGAAAAATAAAGATGCGCCCCCATGTATGATGAACTTAGTCGTCAATCAAAGAGGTCAAGGGGCTAATCTAGCTAAGGAAGTCAAGGAGGTGCTAAGAGAGGTCGTGGTCGTGGATGAGAAGATGTTATTTTTAAGTTTATATGGAACTTGTTGGTTTATAGACTTGATCTCAATTCCTTTATGTTTCTTAAGTACAACTTAATTTGTTTTATTATATGTGGAAATGAATTAGTTTGAATGGTTCGTTAAAACAATTTTATTTTTGCAAGTTTGAAATAGTTTATCCTAAAAAAAAATTAGCAGAGTCGTCATGGTCTAAAGCTATTGACCATACCAACTTTTCTTTCAAGAAATTTTTTAAATTTTCCAAATTATAAGAGTTTTCAAGGTCCAATTGTTGCAGGTTGACGACTCTAAACACATACCATGACGACTCTAAACACATACCATGACGACTCCTGAGTCAAAAAATAATAATATTCTGGCCAAAATTTTCCAAATGCTATCATGGTTTGTTGGGGGATACCATGACGACTCTATTTCTGTTACAAAAAATAATTTTCATGATCAATTTTGCAGGTTGACGACTCTATTCATTTGAAAAATTTATTACTTTTACAGTAATTAGAGTCTTCATGGTCCTATTTACCAGGTTGAAGACTATTAATAGATACCTATTTACCGTCATGGCCTGTTCAAGGTTACCATGACGACTCTAATTGTATTACAAAAATAGTCGTCAGGGTCTGTTTTTTTGCAGGTTGGCGACTCTAGTCACCTGATAAGTTCATTACTTTTACCAGTAACACAGGGTCGCATTGGTCCGATTTTGCAGATTGACGATTCTGAATAGATACTATGACGACTCCTAAATTAAAAAAAAAAACAATATTATGTCCATTTTTTTCCAAAATTTATCACGATATTTTGGGGATTGACCATGACGACTTAGTTGTAATAAGTTAGAGCCGTCATGGTCGATAGGTTTACTTTTACAAATAAAATTTAAGAGGTAGGTTTGCTTTATATGTCAATCCTTTCAATAGCTTCATTCCTTATGTAAATCGCATTACATCGTTTTGATTAACTACATTTCATACTTTAGTAAATGTAGTCCATCATCTCAGATATTAATACATCGTTAATAAATCTCGGAGCACGTCTCATTAACATAATTATTTTTTCGGGTGCATGAACCATCATTCATCATTCCGTATTCACCACGGGATACAAAATCGTTCGATATGAAACTAAATAATGTAACGTTAGGATGCAAACATTGAACGATGAAATATGGATAAACATGTATGATTGCTCACTTTCTCTCTACGAGGAGCTTGGGTTTGATGGTCGCTAACTATTCTTCTAATCTTATGGTACTCCCGTATCTCTTTTGATATTTTCAAATCTAAATCCTAAGTCTCTCCATTTGTGCGTTTAGGATTTTCGGTGCGCTCTTCGAAGAATTCCTTAACTCTCTTCTAAAACGTTTAATAAATTTAACGTTTAACGAGATCCATATCTTCGCCCGGTTTCCATATGATTGACGATAATTTTGACTTTGAAATAAAATAAATTGAGTTATGGAAGAAGTAGAAAACAATTAAAATTCAAAGTTTGAGGAAAATAGTTCGAGAGAAATGGGTTGTAATATATAAAAAAACTGCAATTGTCATATATGGTTAAATCAACAAAGAAAGTCGTCATGGTATATCATTTCTACCATGACGACTCTTGCATTTTGTTAAGGATGGTTGTGTAAAATATACTTTATGAGTCGGTCATGGTTTAACATCACTGACCATGACAAACTTTCTTGGTATACCAATATATAACAATTAAACTTGTATAATAAAAATAAACTAAAACTTACCTACACTGGTAGTACGTTTAAGATGGTGGATTTTCGACGAGGGTCAAAATTATAAAATTGTCCTTCTACCTAGTTGTAGGAACATAAAAGTATCCACATATATTTGCGTGCATATTTTTTTGACTTCTCATCAGAAACGAATTATTGTATTTCTACTTATATCCGCAAAAGAATTAAGAATACAGTTTCTAAAAATAGTTACAGGTATTCTAAACTGACATTGTATCATTTCAAACACTCATAATATTCATGCCATTTGAACCAGTCTCGAGTCACATAAATTCCACAGTTGAATTCCTCAAACTTGTCTCGAATGCGCATCTGCCGTCATGGCTTTACAAAATATGTCACTTTAGCATTATGCTTAAGGATGTGTCATAAAATACGGGTAGTTATTCTTGGAAGTGCCACAAACAAAGAGTAATGCATCTAAAAAAGCACGATGTGCCTTAGCACCAGGATAACCCTAGATTCTCTATGCTAGCACCTAGGATAATACTAGCTCTTTGCGCTAAGCGCTAACCAGCGCTAGCAAATCTAGGCCATGTCCCACAGGAACGCGCCATTCCTAAATTGTTAATAACATTAGCTAAAATAGGCCACGTCCCTCAGGAAAGCACCACTCCTAAGCGCTCAGCGCTAGCAACTTAGGCCACGTCCTTTTGGGACGTGCCATTTATTTGCGCTCAAACGCGCTAGCTAATTTAGGCCACGTCCTTTTGGGACGCGCTACTCCTTTGCACTAAAAGCGCTAACCTAATTTAGGCCACGTCCCTTGGGGACATGCCACTCTTTTACGCTCTACTCAAAGACCCAACTTTACGTGCCACTGGACGACTAGCTTCTGCACTTCGACTTTTCACCCATATCTTCTTCATACAAATTCGGAATGACTTCATTATTCGAAGTTAGCTTCGTTTTCTCGTTCTCTTTGACATGGTAAGAAGAAATCCTGAATTTGAACAAGTACCACTTCTTTTGGATGATTCACCTAATGAGAGACATAAAACAAAAAAATAACAATAATACAAAGTAATTTACATAACAACTAGCAAATATATGTACGAAATGATACTCAAAACATGTAAATTATGCACTTATAAAATTCCCTCATACTTTCCTTTCGCTAGTCCTCGAGAAAACTACGAATCTAAATTGACCTAAACTACAACAATTCCATTTCATTGAGAATATCGTTACACTTAGAATGTGTAACAAGCCTTTAAACCCCTAGGTGTCCCTAGTGGACGAGTTATAGTCTCGTGAGGGTTTACAAGAGGTAAAATAAACTTTTGGTAAAAGTTATTTCTTGGTCATAGTGGGGATAGATTTCTCTTCTTTATGTCCATGGAGTTTTGAAAAATCTAAACATCTCAGAGATAGATATAGAGGTAGGAATTTATCGAACGAACCGCACTCCTACCCACAAAACCTAAATTCCAACTATTCAAATACTCCAGATTCACATAGAATTATCAAAGATCATGATTCTCATGCTTAACTTTTGAGTTAGGAGAAAACCACCATATGAAAGAATCCAACCTCGATAGGCGATCGAATAAGCATTCCGCCTCGACTTATGCCTCACCAATAGGGTTTTATGAAGTTGCACTCAGAAGATGCACTTTATGGTTCTCATGTGTACAGGAAGGAGTGAAGATAGAAATCCTGCACATGTTGAATGGTGGGAAGGAAGAGGAACCTTCCGAATTATATGAATATGTTATCCCATAAACATGGGACGAAAAAGAACCATTTGTTTTATTTTTCTGATGACCTCTAAGAAAGGAAATCAACCACTATGTGAGGATAGGAATGTTACTTACCTTGTCGCCCGATCTACAATTAGCACCACTCTCACAGCATCCAATAAAAACGTCTTCGGTCTTCAACTGTTGATGATGAATTCTTGAACTTCATAGAACCTTGAAAATTGTAACTATTTTCCTAAATTCCTTGTTGCTTGAAACTTCTTTATAAATTTCTTCTTCCCCGCGACCTTATTGAATGAATACAAAAACAAACAAATAAACAAACACTAAACGATTTTTTTATTATTACTTTTTTATTTTTGATTTATTTTTAGTAATGCGAATGAAATTAATAGAATACAAACTGCAAAATAAAATAAAATAAACAACCAAACTACTATGGCTATGGGATAAGGACTTTACCACTTAATTCTTCACAACTTGTGTTGTCTCGATAATATAAACTTCACTAACTCTCATCTTTTGATTTCCTTCGCTCTTGTACATAAGTCAAACATGTATTTATAATTCTGGTCTTTATCTTGTTGCTTCACTTGAATATGAAATTTTCTCTTTCTTGTACCATTGCTTGTAAACCTTGAACGTCTTCAACTTTCCTTCAAATTTTTGTTGCTCCGTTTGTTGATGATAATGGTGTTTCTATGGACTTGTTGTTGTCGAGAGAGAATGGAACTAACTGCAACAAGATTACAAGAGATGTTGTAAGTTAGCAATTCTGATGGCACACTCATGATTGAAGAAATAGCACTCAAGAGATCAAAACGTAGTGATGATATTGGTGCAAAGTTGGGTAGCTCATCATTCTACCCGGAACTTGTGTATGATAACACACACTCTAAAGCACACTTTTTTAGACATCTACAAAAAATTGAAGGTCTGGTGCCTCGCTTGATGTAATATGTATTCTCCACTAATGATTGATCATCTTCTCTAATACAGTATTCTCTCTGCATCTAATTTGCCACTGGTGGTTTAGGTCCCTTTTTGCCAGCTCTAGCCTCTCAACAACTAAACAACCCGAATATAGTTCTCTAATGCCTCTAAGTGACTCTAAAATATCTAAAAGTTGGAGGTTTTCATGCAACTCTTTTCAATTTTTTTTTTTAAATTCTACCTCAAAAACCTACAAAAGCGAATACTAAAGATCAAATTGTTTAACCACTCCCCCACACCTAAAATTTACATTGTCCTCAATGTAAATTGATTCGCCAATATAAAATTAAGGTGGGAAATCCTATAATATGATACGTAGAGAAAAATAAAACTAAAAAGAAAAAGATAGAAATACAAAACTAATGGGTTGCCTCCATTCAACGCTTGGTTTAACGTCTTCGGCCCGACCTTCTAGGTTTTTTCCTTATACCAAGAATATGAAAACCTGGGGATCCGCCTATAACAATCTGCAAGTCTAATAACAGCTTCACACAAATGTTAGCATATAGTAATAGTGAAGCCATTATCATAAAGAAGTTACCCCCACACTTAGTTCTTTCTACACTTGGAGGTGTATAGAGAAAATAAAATTTGGGAACCTTAATGGGTTCAACTTGGGTAACCTGCACATTGTTAGAATCAAGCATATCTAATTGTGGATATTTAAAAGAAAAATAATTCGTTAGAACTTTGGAAGCACACAACTCCAATCCTAAGTAAGGTATTTTCCTAAAAGTTTGGTTAATAACTTCTTGGGAAATTACTTCGACTAGAGAAGGGGGATCAAAAGAAATAGACTCATGCAAAGGATTAGAAAAAGCTTCCAATATCTCATGTATTATGGGATCCTCATTGTTCTTAAAGAACTCCATTGAATTATTTACCTCATGTGTATCATGGTCCTCTATTAAACTTTTTAACCAATCTTCGTCAGTTTCTGCCTCAACCAAAATCTTGGCATTAATGTTATCATTATATTCCTCTGCAAGCTCAATTGGGTCTTTCATAATATTACTCAATCTAGCCTCATTCTCAAATATTTCATCATCTTCGATATAAGACTCTTCATCAGAATCTTCATCGACCTTATATTCTCCATTAGGAAAACGGCGTTTGAACTCCATACTATGATGCTACTAATTTCTTGGAGAATTTCTTCTGGTGCTCCGTTATCTTCCAGTTGATATAATTTTTTCGAGACTTTTCTTATGTTTACACGTTTTCCACCATTACCTACAATAGGATCACTAAACCACGACTCTTCCCGTTGAATGGGTGAATGATCATAAATAAGATCATGAGTCGGGTAAAGTATACGGTTGTCAAATTCGGATGGTGCAATATTCTCTCTATTATGTGTTGGATCAAACTGGTCTAATCTTTGTTGCATGTCCTTTAATTGATCTAAAATCTGCATACAACTCGAGTGGAGCCAATTAGAAGTATAACTGTCCCACCTTCTTTGTGGTTTTTGACCTACAAACGCACCATAAGGTTGTTGGTATGTATAAAATAACCAAAATATTATGTAGGATATTGATCAAAACCAAATGATTGATTCTGATTGTATCCCTTGGTCGGTTGGAAGTTATCGAAAGGTTTAGAATTATCAATAAACTGATTACCACCATAATATGCCTTATTTTGTGCATCATACATGTTATTTCCATAAGGAAACATGATGACACATAAAGACTAATCTAAAAAGAAAAATAAAAGTGATGAATACAACCTGTTTTCAGAATCTATCTTCCGTTTTTTACGATTGACGAATTCTACTAATGGATTTTTTCCACCACAAAAACCTAAAACTTGAAAAACACTAAGAGAAAAACGTAAAATAAAACAAAAAATAAATCTCAAACAAAAACAATTGCCAACTGCTCCCCGGCAGCGGCGCCAAAATTTGAGGCGTGTCGTACGTGCAACAAATTACTTCAGATATTTCCCACTAATACTAATAAGTTATATAGCGGTAGTAAGGATCGTTCCCACGAGGAGCTATGTAATTTTTATTTGTTTTCAATTTCTTATGTAACCAAGGGGGATTTGTAGAATTAAACTTAATTATACTAATGAAAATAAAAGCTAAGTAAATAAAGATTACCAAAGGAGAGAAAATACTGGTTAGATGTTTCATCTTCCATCACCAAACCTGCTTGTCAATCGATTCGAGTCAATGTTCAATCCTTCTCATATCAATAACCCTAGAGCATCCTCTCGCAGGTCTACTCCGGCAAAACTCCTTATATCATCAAAGGTGTAAGAGCCACTCAAGTTGAGGTTATCTAAGCAATCCGGCGCAAGAGCCACACGGATTTAACATAGGTTAAGCTTCTACACGTAATCGCATGGCAACATCCCGTCGTTAACAACTATGATGTGCTACTTGTAATTAGAGTTCTTAGAAAATTCCGGATCTCAAACCCTATTCTATCTTTAGATATGAAGACATGATCATTCAATTTGCAACTCAAACGAGCAAGTCTTCAATCACACATGAAGATATAAAAAGTAGAACATAAGCGATAAAACAGATCATTAATATTAAAACTAACCATCCAGATTGATTTTACATGCTAGGACTTCCAACTACATCTCCAACCAATAAAACAAAGTTACCTACTTATGGATTTTTCAAAACCCATGGAAAATATACAAAAGAATATGGAAAAGTAGAAGAAGGTGTCACGGTTCTTCCCATAAAGGGGAAAACCCTAATTTGTTCCAAAACTCCTTTTCCTTTTTGTTGTAGATGATATTATATGATCAAAGATCCAAGATATCCCTCATCTCCGTCAAAGTGTCTCTTATATAATATTTCAAAAATAAAAGAACCCGTGCTCAAATTCCGATCAAAAAAGGTTCCAAAAATATCAAACCCGTCCATGGAAGAGAAAAATCCGCAACAATCCAAGCCTGGTCGGACAAATTTGGCCGACCACAACTACTTCTAGT
Source organism: Papaver californicum (assembly GCA_023531435.1). Lineage (NCBI taxonomy): Eukaryota > Viridiplantae > Streptophyta > Magnoliopsida > Ranunculales > Papaveraceae > Papaver > Papaver californicum. The sequence goes on from JAJJMC010030282.1 coordinate 1,368,428, forward strand.
AGGCCTTCACTGAGCGACTAGAAAACCACTTTCTTCTGGATTTCAGTCGGCCAAGTCTGGCCGACTGTTCTTCTTCCTAGTCGTTTGGGTCTGGACTACTAGCCTTTTTTATAGTCGTCCGAGTATGGACTACTACCCATCTTCGTAGTCGTCCGAGTATGGACTACTATCGGTATTTTTCTTCTGGATTTTAGTCGGCCAAGTCTGGCCGACTGTAGCTGCTCCTGGTCGTTCCAGTCTGGACGACTAACTTCTGCACTTCGACTTTTCAACCATATCTTCTTCATACGAAGTCGGAATGACTTCATTTTTTCGCCGTTAGCTTCGTTTTCTCGTTCTCTTTGAAATGGTGAAATAAAATCCTGAATTTGAACAAGTTACACTTATTTTGGATGATTCACCTAATGAGAGACATTAAACAAAAATTAACAATAATACAAAGTAATTTACATAACAACTAGCAAATATGTGTACGAAATGATACTCAAAACATGTAAATTATGCACTTATCAATTATACGCTTTCCATTCCCATAGGTTTGCATATCTCTAGTAAGCTATATTAGTACAAGTTATGTTCTAGCGAATCTTAGTTGTCGTACTACAAAAGAAATCTATTATGAGTTAGATATTACTTGGTATTTGCTAATTAAGGAAATATATATTATTATTTCATATCTTGATAATTATCAAAATTGGTAAATAAGTATTTACATTCAATGCCTTGGTCATAACAAAATAAATAGTGAGTCTTGTATTCTTACAAACTCGTCCCAGAATACACCCTCTATAGAGTGTGGAAAAGACAACTTTTTATAAAAATATAAGTAATATAATTAGGTGAAACATCTTGCGTTGCCTTTTGTTAAAATCTTCTTTGGGATCAAGAAGCCTATAGCGTTACCGCTGGTGGAGGGCTAGATTGTTATTTTGTTTTCGGTGATTACTTGTGCATTAAACTAACGTTGTAGTCATCTTCAATAAATCAAACTTGTTTATTCCAAGGTTTTTTCCTTATGTTATAAGGCCACTCAAGTTTGTTTGAAGATTCTACTAGTATAGATTTAAGTGATTCTGGATTTGTAGGGTAGAATTGTTGATCATTCAATGATAACATACTTTGTTTTCTATGGTGGACCAATAGTGAATCAAGTTGTTTTGCAGCAGTTACTTTTGAAGATTGAAGAATTGAAGATTGAAGACTTGAAGATTTTTCTTTTTGAATCTGATTTTATGTGTGACTTTATGCGAACTTGATTTTTTGAGATTACACAAGCATTTTATCTTTAAAAAGAATATCAGACTTAAGAAGATCGAACAAACGGTCCAATTGCATTAAGTTGCTTGAATAGATCTTGTTCATCAAGATTGATTATTTCGATAATTATTATCTTGGTTGATCTTTTGACCAAAGGAGTTTATTAATTAAATGGAAGATCTTTTAACTCTACTTTATCAGTGATCAAATTGCTGATTCTGAGTGATTAATAAGTGAGTTGGTTATTGAATCATGTTAGTCCTTTACTGTTTCGGATTACGATCCAAAGGAGTCAGGTGTAGAAGTCTTCACAATGGTGAAACAACTCAAGATAATGGAATTTATTTACGGATTCACGTGCGTTGGGCAGATTGGTCGTATGAACAGGGATACTGAAGGAACTTGGTAACTTAGGGTAGTTTGCTTGGCCTCAACTATACGAAGTTGTGGTAGTCAATTTGTAAAACGACTTAATTTTGAGAGTAATCAAAACTAGACTAGGTCCCGGGGTTTTTCTGCCAAGCAGTTTTCCTCGTTAACAAAATCTTGTGTCTGTGTGATTGCTTTACTTTCCGCCCTATAATTATTATTATAATTAATTAATCATACTTGTACGTTAATCCCTTCTTGGTAGCGAACACATAGTTAGTTTGAATATAACTTTGACTATTACCAAGAATTACCTTGTTGAAATAATCTTTTGGTCGTTATTATTCTGATAAGATTATATAAGGTGAATCTGCATAGGTTGATATCAAAAAGATTGTGGTGTACTTGGAAACCTATAAGATATGAATCCGAGTAAGATTAAAAGAAAGAAAAGAAATGGCTCAATTAATGTATCACAATAGGTTGTTAAATCACTTTCTAGATTCGATATTGTGAACAATGATAAAGGTTCTTCCTCATCTAAATCAAATTCGGAATGTTCTTCTGATAATATCTTGAATGAGTATGTAGGAACTCATGATGAGTTAAAGTTAAAAAACTCTTATAGGGGGTTTGAAATCAATAGAGGGGCTTTTCCAGGATTCACGGTGACTAAGTAGTTGGTTAGGGGGTGTCCTAACGCAATAACAAATGTCTAAGTTACCATTCCATCTATAAAAATTCTAAATTACCCTTCCATACCTAAAAAAATAAAAAAAATACCTTAACTTTAATTCAATTCATCACGACTCCATGTCCTCTCTTCTCTGAACTGTAACCGTTTTTTGTTCCTTTCTCATTTTTTTCCATCAAAATTCATCATCTTTTATTAATCGGTGATTCGAAAAACTTATAATCGTAAATTAGAATCGTAAAAAAGTGGATGAAGAATCCTAATAAAAGACTAGACAGAAGTACTGATAGTAATCAACAACATCATCATCAACAAGCCAATCAAGAAATCAAATAACAAATTGGTGCCCAGTTTCAATTTCATCAACCAGACGGCATGGCTTATTGTAGGTATGATTCGAGAAACCCATCTTCTTCTTTTTTCTATTTTTTATGTTTGAATAGTGTTAGATTGATTGAAGTCATTGAGAAAATTAAGGTTGCTGATAAGTGCTTAATCTACATGTTTTTAATATCAATTTCATTCTTGATTTATTTGCTTTACTTTGTATTACTCTTGTTTTCTTTTTTATTTATTTCTTTAGGTGAATCATCCGAAATTGAGGGAAATGGTGCTTAAAAGAGATAATAAAAGTAAATATGGTCATCCCGGAATGGAAAGGAGAAGTTATAAGATGTAAACACAACTTTGGGATAAGAGTTCCAGGAGAATTTACAGTTGGGAAAAGTATCCAAGACCTAACTGTAAAACGAGCTGAGTTACAACTCAAATTCTAGAAGCATTTACTGTTGGGTTTAATCTAACGTAATTTGAGTTGAAGATATGTGAATATTTGTTCATTACCATCTTGTAGAGGATGAAGAAACAAAGCCAACCCGAAAAGAATGAGTTCAATCGGACATCGTATGAGGGAGTTATGACCAAAATGGTAAAATACAAAAAGTGTCCATGAATAATTACGGTTGGTTTCATTGGACTCGAACCCAACCATAAGTCTAGTGATTTTGACAAGATTTTCTTGTCATAATTTCGGTTGGGTTGGATCGAACCATAACTGGGATAGTTTGGCATGTGTTTGGGCTTCTAAATCAAGGAAAACACGGTCCTGGAAGGATTCTAAACCATAGAAAGCGAGGATACTTGAGAGCCGATCATTGAAGGATGTAAAAAGAAGACATCTAAGGCTTAAAAAATCATCTCTTAAGTAATCTCTTATCTCCAACCTCTCATATCACATCTCCTACATCAAAAACTTAGGGTTTTCCCCTTAGGAGGAAACCATTCTTCTTCTTCTTTGTATATTTTCCATGGGTTTTAGTAAGTCCATTAGTAGATAACTTTCTTTTATTGGTTGAGGATATAATCAGAAGTCCTAAACATATATAGAAATATGACTATACTTCCGCCATACCTGAGAATAAGAATCAGCATACTCTGCTAGAACGCTAAAGCCACCAACAAGTACATGCTTTGGAAGTGGATTACTAAGTGGAGGATGAAAAGGAAGACCTGCACCAGGATATACTCAGACACAACCATGGTTTTCTCAATCTCTGTGACATCTTCACTCTGATCTTCTACATCAACAATCATGTCAGAAAGGACTTCTTTATGGTTTTGGGAGAAAGAAGTAATAGCCTTAACGACTTGGTGCATAATCAGTACGTCTTTAATGTCGCTATGCTCCTATCTACTTTTCCCCTGTAAAATTATTAGTTGGTAAAGAAATGTGAATTTCAAGATCCAACTAGAATTTTCATAATATAAGTGGATTAATTATGTGAGTATACTTCATCAAGTACCCAAAACTCAAGCAAATGGCTCAGAGGCTTAAAAACACGTTTTCGTATCATGCTCATTAGAGGCAATTTTACATCATTCTTTACAAAGTCGCGAGTTGGGAGCAATTGGTAATTAATATAGAATGTCCTCTACAACATAACAAAAAATCACATCAATTGGAAAAACGAGCTAAGATGATCAAAACTCCCAACTACCTCCCAGCTGGAAAATTCCTAAATTCTTCCTGAATTTTTACTGTTTCATTTTTTTGGGGCCCTAAATGACCTCAAAACTCAAAATCTCCCGCAGTAGAAGATAACTGGTTATCTGGGCATGAAAAAGTTTGGTTACATCATCGAAAACGGACTTCGTATGAGAATTCTACAGTGTTTTCAGTAAAGGCATTATACGTGAAGTTTTCTAGCAATGAAGTTTCACGAAATTGCTCATGTTTTCATACAAGTTTTCATTCATTACTTCATTCAAGTGATATTTTTAAGCAATTATAAGGTCAATTCAAGATGAAGACTCACCCGTCCATGTTGTGAGTTATTTGGAAGGACAAGATTATGATCTGAGCCATTATACTCATCTTCTTCTGAGATAGAATAACTACTCTTATCACCCTCTGAAGGAAATTTGCAAACATCACTTCCTTCATTATTAAACATACTTGATTTATGAAAATAATGAAAGAAAATCACCTATGTTGCTAGATATGCTCATTGAAGATGTAAAGGTAACATAGAGCAGGTCACTCACCTCAGAATTATTAGTTTCGGTTCTTGCCTCTGCTGCAACTCTAGCAAATGGATTCAATTGCCCGGGTGGAGGTGTCAAAAATCCTCCAACAGAAGATGAACTCTAAAAGTCCATAGAATTATTCAAGTAAGATAAAGTTAATTACAATAAATGAAGTAAAGGATTCATACATTTGAAATAGGAGAATTAGTGGTGCCAGAACGAATTCCACCAGCACGTTTCTTCGACCTAGTATCTACCACATGGTGACTGTCACTATATTTTGCTTTCTTCTTCCCATTTCAAGGTTTCGCCTGACTTCCTCTCTTGTTAAGATAGCCATAAAGATATTAAATACATACACCTACAGATAACAAAGAAAGGTAGAATTATGAATAATTATTTGAGTTGGCTCAGATAGAGCTACACGTTTACTAGCAGGAAAAGGCTTCCAACAAAGAGTGGCTCAATAAAACGTCATTAGAATGGAATTCCCGTGACTCTGGAAAAACCATTTCAATGAAATCAGCAAAACGTTCATGCTCACTTTGCCAATGTCGTTATTACCGGTTTCTTCTCAGATACTAAGAAAGGGAAACTCTTTCCTTCTACATGTGAACACTGATCTAAAGTGAGACATGACTGCAATTTGTTGCATCATTGCTGACATGTTGCCCATTTGATGACGAAGCTCGGGAACTTCGCTCACTTCATTAACTCTTCTGACGAGTGGTTCTGACCCACGACTTGAGAATTGTTGACAATTTGCTTCCATGTCCTCGATTAACTCTCTAGCATGAGCTAATGTCTTATTCACTAATGCACCACCACCTGCAACATCGAAAAGATTTATGTCACTTGCTTGAAGTCCCTCGTAGAAGTACTGATGATCAATAAAACACTGAATTGATAATGCGGACAGCTAATCACCAATCTCTTGTAACGTTCCCACCATTCATACAATGTCTCTCCTGCCATCTTCTTAATGCCATAAATCTCTTTCCGAATCTGAGTTGCATTTGATGCAGAAAAATATCTCTCTAAGAAGAGTTTTTTCAATCCATTCCAAGTTGTGACACTGCTAGAAGGTAAATAGTACAACCATTGCTTAGCAATGTCCATCAAGGAAAACGGACAAGCTCGTAACATGACTCCATCTGCATTTATATCCTTTGGTAGCATGGCCATGACTATGTTATGAAAATCCATTATATGCTTGTTTGGGTCTTCATTAGTCATTCCATAAAACTTCGGTATCTCACAGATCAACCCAGGCTTGATCTCAAATGTACATGTTGTTTGAATACACCACTGATATGTATCCATCTTGTGAGAAGCTAAGTCCTTAAGTATAAAATTAGCATCACCTATTTCTTCCTCTTGTTTGTCTTACGGTTTATCTTTTAGTACAGTCCCTCTCCGAGTCTCGATTCCAATCTGTGGAAACCCGACAGGCTTCGGTTTCGGTCTCGGCTTAGAAGCCAGAAGATAAGTACATGAAAAACAATTCTGAAAAACAACGTTAAAAACTAAAAACAAGAAATCAAAAACAAAATAACAATCCGCTATGCCTCCCCGACAGTGGCACCAAAATTTGGTTGGTTGTCAACCAAGCAAAATTATTTTTAAGTTTTTTACTTTACAAATATGGATTAGAGTATAATAATAAGAACAAGTTCATTCCTCAAGTAGATATGGGTTGTTAAATATTTTCGATCATTGTAAACAGGGGGGGGGGGTGATTGTGGTTATAACTAAGTTATACTAAAACAATTAAATTAATAAGAATATCAGAGGTAAAGAATATTGATTAGAGGTTTCATCTTCTATCTTCCAATATGTTATCAACTGAATCATACTCAACATTCATTCTCTCTCAATATCAATAACCCTAAAGTAACTTATCGTAGGCTTACTCCGGCAAAACTCCTATTATCATCAAATGTGCAGGAGCCACTCTTTGAATCCTTTTCAATGAATAACTTGGTGCAAGAGCCACTCAATTTTAACCCAATGAAAGCAATGGTCTTTGTGAGTTGATGTTATTATAATCAATCCGGCGCAAGAGATACGCAAATTTAACCTAGGTCACGCTTTTACACATAATTGCATGGTAACATCCCGTCATTAACAATTATGTTATGCTACTTGTAATTAGGATCTTTCGACAATTCCGGATCTCAAACCTAGTTTAGCTATATATATCAATGCATGATCATCCAATTCGCGACTTAAACGAACAAACAATCAATCATACATGGCGTTATTAATAGTAAAACATAAGTGATGCTAAAAAGATTATGAACATATAAGAATGAATGCTTCAATTAATAAACATGTTTTCCAACTTAGGACTACATCTCTAACCAATAAGAAAGGTTTAGTTCCTCATGGATTTCTCAAAATCCATGGAAAATATTCAAGAGAGCAAGTAAAGCAAACCCTAGAAATTGTGATGATCAATCGAAACTCCAAGCCCTAATTCCTTCTTCCCCTTCTCCATGTATAAAATAATAGTTTAAAGATATCTTCTTCATGCCCTGGGAGTCTCCTTTTATAATACTTCATGATATCTAGGGATTAGAATCCTTCCGGGACCGGGTTTCCTTTACTTAGAAATCAAAAACGTATCAAAACAGATCCCTTGGATTTTCTACAGTCGGCATAGGTATTTTCCCACAACAAATGCCGAATGTTGGTCCAACTTTCTTCCACTAAACTCTCTAAAGTCGGGATAGACGTGCTGCTTATGAGCAATGCTAATTGTTTGTGAAATTCTCTGCCACAAGTCTTTTTATAGTCGGCATAGGGGTGTTGCTTATGAGAAATGCCGACTGTTGGTAAAATTCTCTTCCCTTTTTTATGGCACAGTCGACATAGATGTGTTGCTTATGATTAATACCGACTGTTGAGAGGTGACATTTTCTTCGTCTCGACGATTTTGTCCATAACTTCTTCGTTCGAACACGGAATGACTTTATTCTTTTTGCATTCACCCCGTATTCTCGTTTTCTTCAAATTTGTATTAAGAAATTATGAATTTGAGTGAGCATAATTTTTCTTTAGACCTTTTTTCACTTCTAAGACTCAATTTCATCGGTCATTTAATCTCGCAATGAACTCCTTTCTTCTTCTTTGTCCTTGGAATGCTTCAAAACTCCTAAGAAACTCAAAAAAAATAAAATCAAGCATAATGATATGAAAACTAAAAATAAACCAATGAATTAGAGCATCAAACTAATTCAAATAATGCACCTATCATACGCCCTAGCTTCGCTCAGCTTCTCGGTCTATCTTTGTTCAAAACCTTGTATGTACTAGATTTACCCAAAGCTTGTACGCCCAGCTTCAGTCAAAAGTTCATTCATTCAGGTACATCCAAAGCGTGTTAATCTAATATCCCCTAGGCATGCTTATCCACTTCAACTTTGAGTCGTGATCATCTGTCTACTATTAAGCTATGCTTGTCCGACCAATTCTGAGCCTTGCTTCGCTATGGATCATTACTTATTCGTCCAACATGGCCTTCTAGCCTGCTTATTCAAAAGTTCAAGGAGACTACTACTTTTCTGGTAATATCTAACCATTGAGCTACCAAGTTATATTTCGTTTTATTTTTGTCTGACATGCCACCATCTAGTGGTTACCACGTAACATTACTCGTTCGGCGCTAAGAAGGGGACCTAATGTAGGTGGTGGGTTTTTGACAAGGATAAAATAGTAATAACATCTCAAAATTCAGAGTCTGAGAAATACTACTTTAAAATTATGCAATCTCTCTCAGGTGCTTATCCCTGTCTTCTCTCTATATGTATGACCAACTACATATACGATCAAAATTAATAAATTAAATCAACATTCATTACTGTACAAAATCGTCAGAATAACATTGGTGCTTACTACAACATCGATTAAAGTACCACATTTGTACTTAGATTCAAAGTCAAAATTATGCCAGACATAATTTCGTAGCATTTAATAGATAAAAACCCAACCTCGGTCACATTAATCTTTGCTTAAAGAGACAGTTAATGTGAATGGGTGAAAAGAATTCTATTTAGGGTTTTTGAAACGCTTTAAAATAAGCCCATAACACTTATAAGCGTCTCAAACGATCAAAGAATACTTTCAAACCCTAATCGAAACGCTTTTACCTTTCCTGCCCCAACTTGTGCGCCTTGCTAAATAGCTAAGCTCGTGCATTTTACTCCTAAGGCAAAACTCATGCGTCTTTTCTCAAAGACTGAAACCCACACGTCTTGGCTCTTGTCCAAACTTGGCGTTTTACTCTTTCGCCCTCAACGTGTGAGCCTTAGTACAAAGAGTAAAGAACGTGAATGTCTTGTCTCTTGTTCAAACTAGGCGTTTTGCCCCTTTTCCCCTGGACTTGTGATTCTTAGGTAAAAGAAGCAAACTCGAGCGTTTTTGCTTCAAAAGCAAACTCGTGCGTCAATGCCTCTCTTGTTTGAACAAGGAAAGTTACCTTTCTATTATTAACTTGTGCGCATCAGTTGCAAAAAGGAGATCTTGTGCGTCTTTGCTCCAGAAGCAAACTTGTTCGTCAATGCCTCTCTTATCTGAACAATGCGTTTTACATTTTCTCCCTCAACGTGTGAGCCTTAGTATAAAGAGTATAAATGCATATGTCTTTCCTCTTCGACCAAACTAAGATGTACTTTACTTTTTTCCCCTGAACTTGTGCTTCTTAGGTCAAAAAAGCAAACTCGTGCGTCTTAACTCATAGGAAAGCTCGTGCGTTTTGTTTCAATAGGCAAAGCCCGTGTATCTTAGCACACTCCTTTCAACTAGGGTAGCCTAGTTAACCCTTTCAACTAGGGAGGCCTAGTTAATCCTTTCAACTAGAAGCCTCAACGTCAACTTCTAATACTTTCTTATTAGGGTTTGTTGCGCACATACAAATTTCAAAACCCTAACGTATTTATCAAAGGCCATGCTAGTCTCATTCATATGTGTGGCCTCTCACACATATATTTTCGTATGTGGCCTCACGTACATCTTTTCATGCTCAGTAGCACACACTCATTTTTACAAAATAAGCATGTCAATGCAAAATTGAATAAGATGGACATACTGCTCTTTATACGAAAATAAATACATATTTATTTTATTTTAGTCTGCTAGACTCATCAGCCTAGTCAAGCAAGACAGGTCTTCAGTAAAAAAAACTACATAAGTCTCATTCGTCATGTCACAAATAGGGGATATTCACTAGGGTATTAGTCTGGCGGTCTACGACATGTGGTGCAGCAGTGGACCCACTAAAGAGAAACTCTGGAAAGTTCGATCAGCAGTTGAATATAGGATTGATTTCTTGAATCTAAACAAAGTACTTCAACAATACAAATATTTAAGAATTGACGAATTATCACTTGTTCACAGCATTTTTCCTAAAATAACCATGAATTCGGTTTTCCCCACAAACAACAGGTATTTCTGCAAGGATCTCCTTTCTTCTGGATCATTTCCTGTAACCATCATATCATCTACATATATGATGAGAGTTGTAACTTTACCTTTTTTTTTCTTTATGAAAAAAGTATGAGAATTGCTATGACGGTAACCGAAGTCTCTCATAGACTTGGTAAATCTACCGAACCATGTTCTCGGCAATTTTTTCAACCCATACAATAATTTTTTTAACTTGCATACCTTTCTACTATGGGATCCTGGAATCGTAATACCTGGTGGAAGCTCCATATATACCTCTTCAAATAACTCACCATGTAAAAAGGCATTTTTTACATCGAACTGTTGTAACGGCCAGTCCAAGTTTGCAGCAATAGACAACAAGACTCGTACTGTATTAATTTTAGCCATAAGAGAAAAAGTTTCAGTATAATCTACTCCATGAGTTTGGTTGTACCCTTTAACAACTAATCTTGCTTTATAACGCTCAACTTTACCATTTGATTTGTATTTAACTGTGAAGACACAACGGCACCCCACAATCTTCATTCCTTATGGAAAATCAACATAATCCCAAGTATTATTTTCTGTTAAGGATATCTCCTCTTCATTCATAGATGTCTTCCATTTTGGATCAGAAAATGTTTCCTGCACATTGTTAGGAATAAAAACAGTAGAGAGCTGATTCACGAATGACTTATTAGTTTCTGACAAACGATGGCTAGAAACATATTGGCTCATAGGGTACTTAACCTTACTAGAAAATTAAGGTTCATATGTAAGTTTAGGAATACCTCTATTTATACCTTGTGGAAGTTATTTTCTATACGACAAACGATTTGTTAGATGTGTCATCTTCTTATGGTACTGTAGTGGGTTATGGATTATGTGAAGAAGTTATAACTTCACTTTCTGAAATTTCATCCCTTGTAACTTCAACTTCTTCTTGAAAATCAATATTTTGATCCAATATTGTGTTTCTAGTATTTAACTAGGTAATTTCTCCATTACCATATTGAATAACTGTAGAATTAGAGTCAGCAATATCAGATACATGATCATTGTAATTAATAGTATGAATTTCTCGATGGTACTCCCCCTGAAGTTTAGACTCACACGAAAAATACATAGAGTCTTCATGAAAAACAACATCCAATGTAACAAACATTCGTTTGGTTGAAGGATGATAGCAACGATATCCTTTTTTAGTTGTTGCATACCCTAAAAAAACATATTTTAATGCCCTAGAAGATAATTTGTCACGTTGATTCTTGTGTAAATGTACAAAAGCTACACAACCAAATACATGAGGCGGTAGATTTGGGACAGTTTGAGCAACAACTGCTTCAGTAAGTGCTTGATATTGTGTCTGAAACACAATAGTACTAGAGAGTACTGGGTTTATCAGATATGTTGCAGAAGTAAGTGCTTCTCCCCAATACAATAATTGCATATGGGCTTCTATCAATGAAGCACGAACAACTTCCAGTAAGTGACGATTCTTCCTCTCAGCTACCCCCATTCTGCTGGGGTGTGTTAAAACATGTAGTTTGATGAATAATTCCATGTTCTTTCAAAAAAATGTTGAATATCAGAATCCATATATTCACCTCCATTGTCACTACCAAGCAGTTGAACTTGTTTGTTATATTGAGTATGAATCCTTTTATAAAACTGTTGAAACAAAAACTTAACTTCACTTTTAGTTTTCATTAGACAAACCTAGGTCATCCTAGTGCAATCATCAATAAAAGTAACAAATCATCTTAAACCATCCAAAGTAGTGATTTTAGACGAACCCAGATATCAGAATGTATGACCATAAAAAGAACTTGACTTTTATTGAAAGATAATGGAAAAGAAGCACAATGGCTTTTTGCAAGTTTACATACTTCACAATGAAAATCAGAGATATTGAGTTTTGTAAACAAACTAGGAAATAATTTTCTTAAATATCCAAAAGTTACATGTCCCAAATGTCAATACCATAACAAAATTTAAGATTTATGCTTCTCCCCCTCAGAACCATCCACAAGTAGAGTTTAACACATCTTATCAGAACTATTAGATGTCAGATCCAAGTAATATAGCTTCCCACGCTTAAAACCATAACCAATCGTGTATCTCGTTTTGATGTCCTTAAATACACAACATTCAGGCCAAAAAATTACAACACAATGTCGGGGGTGTTTGGTAAAAATTATGATTATCATTTATGATTATAGATAATCATAAATTAAAAAATGATTATGTTATTACTCTTTTTTTTAATAAATTTTGACAAACATATTTTTGGAATATTTAATTATCTTAGAAAAATGCTCTCGAAAAGGAAAGAAAAGAATGATGATCTAAGAATTTTTTTTAGTCCACTATTATTTTTTTGTCTCTTCTTAATAGTTTAGAGAAAATAAGGAAAAAAATCTTATTTATTTTTGTTAAAAAAAAATTGATTATGATAATTTTCATAAACAACCTTTTTCTACTTATGAAAATAATGAATTTTTTCAATTATGATTAAAATAATCAGTTATTATAAATTTTAAAAAGCACCTATATAATGGATTATGGGTTGGATAATTTATTATGGGCTCATAATCTATTATAATAATAGTTACCAAATATCCCCGTAAAATATTAGTTATTTCAGAGTCTGACAATAGATTACAATCTAAGGAGGGAACTACTAAGACAATCTAAGTTCAAAGTTTTAGTGAGAGATATTGATCCTTCACCGGTAACTGGAGCTTGTGAACCATTTGCAGTGGAGACAAAATATTTGTACTCTTGTTCTACTTTTACAGAGACTTTGTTCCTTTTGGGGTTGTACATCTAATGGTTAACATGACATTGAGGTTCTGAATTTCCCGAAGCCAAATGGTAACTCTGTACCCAAGTATCGGCGGTTTCTGCATCTGCATGGGGTAAATGTCGAGGATTATTCTCTCTCTTGTCACCCTTTATCTGCTTCATTGCATGTTTTAGGGCAGGCATCAAAGCATCCATGCACTCAGCAACCGCGTTTGGATTCCCTGGCATGTTGATAATCTGAGTACCAGTAAATAGAAGAATCAAACTAATGAAGAACATCAGCTCAAAAATAAAACAACAAGAGAATGACTAACAAGAACTAACTTTTGTTTTCTTTTATGAGTGTTTTATCAAAGAAGTAATTTGGCAGAAATTATCAGAGCACATCCTAGCTTTGAAGAATGGACAGCCGTTAGTGTGAGACAAATTTGACACAACATATATGGCTATACTGATAAGCAAGAGAAATTTTGCATCTTGAGTTCTTGACAAATGAAACTTCAACAGCAATTTTGGGGACCTTAGAGCATCCACAATGTGTGTGCTAATATGGTATATTTACCATATTGATACCGGCAATGGTTAATATAAATTGTTATTTATGCCATATATGCTAAACGCATATGATAAATATGCCATATAGATTTAGCAATTACCAAATTCAACTTATGGTGTTTGAAATTGGGGGAGCAGTTTTAATCTCCACTCAAAATTTGGAATGAATTTGAAACCCAGCTTGACCAATTACATGTGGGACCTACTAATAGTTTTTGAACTTTGAACCCCGCACGTTACAACTAAGTTTTGACCATTGTGGTGTAGTGTATATGTTAAATTGCTATGGCATAATTAGCTCTTACAATAGCAATTTAGCATACACCATTGTGGATGCTCTTAGTGCTACAAATAAAAAAGAAACAAGTAAGGTCATAGAATCTTACCAGAGTTGATCCTCTTATTCCGGCCGCAGAACGGGAAAGCATAGCAAATGGTGTCACCTGTGTGTTTCACATAACCGACAAGTGAAACTTTCATTGCAAGACATTGTTGTAGTACTAACATTACAAAAAATTTAAGAAAGTTGAGAGCTACATATAGTGCTTCTGGTGGACATAAACTATCCATGCTCCAAATACAGCATATGTCTATGCAGCCAAAAAATTACTTCTATTACAGTATACATTTTGCATACGTTATACAGGCAGGGTAACAAAAACAGAAAATACCAGCCCGACCTTTAGGCTGGTGAGTCTCACTACTGTGGTGGCATTTGTGACAAGGTTTTAAAGCTATTGATAACCACCACGCAAGCTTAGACATTGAAATTTAATCCTAATGTTTTATCTCTATAAGAGCTGTACCCAAAATTTTAACATCCCCTTTTCAAGAAAATTAAAAGGGAAATGGTTTAATTAAGTAGTTTCAAACGCACATAATTTTTTATTTGCATTTTGTTATGTTACCTTGAGACTTTCTTGCATCATGACGTGCAAAAGACCAGGTGTGTCTTTCTCTATCAGACCTTTTGTCGCCTCAGGAGTGACATCTCTTGGAGTGCAACCGGTGCCACCTAAAGCAAGAAGTGACACAAAAATAGTGAACCAAATAAGACAAAAGTAAACCATGAAAATAGATTATGTTTCCATTTAGAAAGTAATTTCATTGGAAGGAAACATGATTCTCACCAAGGGTTAGGATTAGACTAACATTGTCAATGTCACTCCATCTCCGAAGGACATTCTGAATTTTGGTGACTTCATCTGGAACCACAGCTGTTGAAACAACCTTTGCTCCTCCTAACCTTTCCGACAAGGAGTTTATCACTGAAACGGCTCTCGGACCACTGCAGTACAAAGAAAAATTTGCATGACAGAATTTACGTGAAGTTGGACAAGACAACTTAAATTTGGAATATTGCATAACTATGATGCAAGTATACCGAGTTGAGATCAATGACTTGAAACTTGAAACAGTCCAGTCCAAGAAAAAAATGTGAAATTCTAAATGTTATCTCAGAGAATATCAGGTGCTAGTTTGACCAAGACCAAGACCAACATCAACTCTGATTTACTTTAGCATCAACAAAGTGACCACTTTGAAACAAACATTCAATGAGATGTATCCAGATGCCTTGTGTTAAGTCACCATCACCCTTCTTTCTCAACTACTTATGTTAATGTTAAATTTTTCAAAAAAGAGAAGGATAGAGAAAGATAGAGAGAGAAAGGAGAAAGGAACAAAAAATGGTACTGGCATTGAACTACTAATGTTGTCCAAATATATAAAGAATGGAAACAAGATGAAGTGATATACCTTCGGTCGAGCCCCTTCCCTGATGCAACTGTATCACTCACTGTGAGAATAGCCACTCTAACCTCAGCCCCTTGAGATTCAGCCATAGTTTGTACATTTTCTTTATTACTATCAAAAACAGGAAGCAGACCAACTGTCCTCGAGGGGTTATTCACAGGAGGAAGCAGACCAACTGTCCTTGAGGGGTTATTCACAGGAAGACTGCTTATATCAGATATAACAATGGCCTCTACAGATGTTCCAGCAGAAAGTACACCGCTTCTTGCAGGCAACATCAGCAATGCATTAGCCGATTTCATACTTAGCAGACGACTGCTCATCTGATGCCCAGTGCTCTCCGCTACAAAACTGAATCCACAAACAAGTTTAATCAATTCTTTCCTTTCATTTTACAAGGCCTCAAGAGAGCTAATTGTGCTGGAATACATGTAATGTATGTCAGCAAAAGTGCAAGACAAGCCATCATCGCATATTATACAGATGAATACGATCCCAATTCCCATCATCCTTTTCACTATAACTGTCATACTGTAAAAACCAGACATGCTTTCAAAGACAAGATTCTACTCTTACCCTGGATTCCCAGAACCATCATTAACGGTCCACCTAATAGCTACACGATGAAATTCAGGTCGAACTGGATCTGTCTTAATGGGATCAGAAAGGCGAGCATGTACCCTGTACAAAAAACAAAGTGTGGAACCATCATAATGAAGAAACAGAGAACAGGATGCACTTACAAATCCCCAAGCCTACCTCTCAAAGGATAAAGAATTCACAAATTCCATTCAAGCATGAAACAGAGTCGTTAAAGGAAAATAAGCATGGTTTTCGAAGTTCATGCAAACCTCAAAAGATCAGGATTTTCCCATCCAGAACTATGGCGAATGGCGGGAACAGCAAAGAGATAAAAACAGATTAAACAGCTCACAGGATTTCCAGGTAAACCAAATACAAGAATTCTTTTGCCTGCCTTTTCCTCTACCGATTTGGCAATAATATCGGCAAAGGTAATGGGCTTTCCGGGTTTCATGAGAACCTGAGGAATACAAACAGAACTTAACTTGGTAAGACAGATGATGAGTTCAGACATCTAATTCCTTGAGTACAGAACTTAGAACTTGCTGAATATATTGGTAATAATTAATAAAGATAGTGTATCCAGGAATTATTTTTTGGGCAAACTCACGTATTTAATAGAAAGTGGGTATTAGAGGGAGAAACATAAATGAAAAGGATATGATGGAATTAAAGCAGAAAAGTATACAGATGATCGTCAGTCTACCCTGCTAAAATGAACTGTCCCTCTCTTTTCCAGCAATGGTTTCACATAATCCCTGTCTCCCATAGAAACACCTCCGGAAGTTAAAAGAATATCAACCCCAGCAGAAACGGCTTTTTCCACAATTCTTTCCAGATGTTCCTCATCATCACGAGCAATACCTAGGTCAAGCACTTTGCAGTGCTGCTGTGCTGCAGCTGCCATTAGCATTGCGCGGTTGGAATCTCTGATCTGAAGAAAAATAGCAGGTAAATACACTTTTGTTGGATATAAAAATACAGAATCAAAGGGACACCTTAGAGAAAATCCTAAAAAATATCCAAAAAGATTACATAAACCTTCTATAGATGCAGACTGAAGCAGCATTAGATAGACCTCATTTTTGAATGCCAACAACAACATGATCAGATTATACATTTCAATTCTGACGTAAACTTTCAACATTGTCCAAAAAAATCCCAAACATAGAGTAGACATAAAATTGCCCATGCAATGGTGTGCCATAACAAGGCCTACTAGAGGAATCCATTTCATATTTCAAGACAAAAGATAGAGAAAGCCAAACTTGTTTCAAATTGAATGTGGTTTATAAGCGTCAGAACCTGCCCACGACTTAAACTCCCAGTTGTCGGTTCTACAAGCTCATCCCCAGTAGAAAGCACAGCAATTGTTGGGCTAGGATATACCTTCATGAAAATAGTGCAATATAAGATATATTGGATTCTATTAATGTCTGGAGCAGTAGGAGAAATTAGGAAAAAAAGCCCATACCTTCACCATCATGACTCCCACAGTTGCGAGTAAGCCAATTTCGGATGTCCCAATTAGTTCTCCAGATTTTAGTACTATAACGCCCTTCTCAATGTCACATCCCTGACCAGAGTTTTAAGGATAAGAATGTTAGGCAGGGGTAATCTGATATGGACACAAAACACAGAGAACTAAGCTTACACCAACCATCCATAAGAGTTGTAGAGGCTATGAAACATGATATTCATTAGCCTTACCAGTCCTTAATCTGACAGGGAAAACTCAGCCTGAAGGGACGATTTGTGAAACACGATAATACGTGAAAACTGAGAAATGACCACAAAACATTTATCTTTGTACCACTAGCCGGTTCCAACCAAGAAAATAGGCATAGATCTTTCAAGTAAATCTATTCAGTATATGTAGCTGGTTGAATGGGTTGTATGTTGAGAAATCCGCTCTTTCTCTATCGTCAGTTTACCAACACATGAAGATTTTTGTAAACTATACCCTATCAGATTATCGAGGATGAGCATGAAGCCCCATATGGTTACACAATTGTCTTTAGCTATATACTAATCGGAACCTGTGTATCTGTCCAAACTAACATTTACTTTCTCCACCCATGTTAAATTTGCAACAATTAGTCCACAAGATAAATATGTACAAATATGGAGCAATCAACTTGCCATTTTCCGTTTAAATGTGGCTTACCACTGGTCGAATATCTTGGCCTTGCTGAGCTTGCACCAATATCCTTACATGTTTTGATTCACCTGAAGCACCTTTCACTTCTTCTGTATCTTCAACTTGTACAACCGCATCAGAGCCGTCTGGTATGGGTCCTGAATAGAAAACCAAATCAGGGGTTGTTACATGAACATTTCTAGATAGAACACATACAAATACCAGAACAGAAGTTATCTGTGATATTTGGAGAAAGCAAATCACCTCCAGTTGTCACATAAGCAACAGTTTGAGGAGTAACAGTAACACCAACTCCATCATTTCCAGCTCTTGATTCAGTTATTACAGGATACTCACCAATCCCATCTGAAGCAACTACAGCATAACCATCCTGTAAAGGAAATCGATGAACATGGGTTAAGCTAAATAGGGTTAGTACTGAGTAAAGAGGCCCCTTGAATATCATCGGTCAGAACAAATCCATAAAAATGGCTTTAAAATTCGATGCATATGTCTAATTTGCTCTAAATTTGTTTTTTATTTTTTCTCACTTTTCTTGGTTAATTTTGTTTAAAGTCATCCCAATCTTCTAATTACAGTTTAAGAGTAGAATGAATAGTTGAAATTTAATTAAGAATAAGTTGAAAGTTACAGAAAAGACTACCTTAATGGAAGCACGATAAGGGGGTAAAGGATCAGGAGAACGAATATCTTCAGCAAGGATTCTATTAAGGGATTCATGAATTGGAACAGTAATGGGACGAAGACGTTGAGAGATTTTAATCACAGTTTTTAGTGCTTCCTCCATTGATAACATGGGATTGTTACCACTGTTACTACAACAATTTCCTTCATTTTCCGCCATCTGTTTCTGAACTGGTTAATGGTTATCCTATACTGTCTATCAAAATCCCAGTTTCTTTTATGCAGGTTTTGTTTCGGGAGCATTATTGAAATACCCTTGAGGAGTACATTTTAAGTTTACACCTCAGCTTAGAAGAATTGCAACTACAGTGTGCATAGGTAAATTGGGTCATTTGCCAAGCCAGGTAGATAGGTAAATTGAGTTTTTCGTAGTGGGAAATTTGTAAAGCGGGTCAGATTGAGCCGATCGAGCCAACTTGGACCACTCGTCCCAAGTTGAGATGAGTCTCGGCTCAACTCGAATTTCAACAGCCATAAACGGCTATAATTTTCCACCACTATAAATACAACCCTCATTCAACTTCTCTATTCACACCAAAATTAATCTTCTCTACATATTTTTTCCACAAAAACTCATTTTATAATTCATATTATGCTTCTCTAAATATTTTTTTCAAAACTACCATGTCTCAATCTCAAAATATTAGTCGAACAAGAAATAGAAAACCACCCAGGAATACGTATAGTCAACCTCTATCGACTCAACAAGAAGGTTCGGATGAAGAGAAACAATCTGAATCTACTTTCCAATCGAGAATCAGCCACGACTCAAGGTCATGTATCTTCAAGAAAAGAGCGAGACGTTGCGCATCAAAAACCAAGAGGTGGTTGGTATGAAGTTAACAAAGTTTATGAAGATCTTATTCCTGGTGCTAAATTATTGTCAATAGATTTCCTCGGAGGAACTTGTACGATATAAAATTGGTGTCTATGTTGTTGGAATGTTGGTGGTATACTACACAGACTTTCATTTTATAGACTTCGAAATATGTATGTCATATATTTTGATTTATAGTTTTTATGCAATCAATACGATTCATATATGAAATTAACAATTTTAATGTTTTTAAAGTAATAGCCCCATTAGATTTGTATATCCGACTTGGGATACCTTACGGTCTGGAAGATAATGTTTCATTTGATCAAGAAAGTTGGTTGACAAAAAACCGATATAGAGATGAACTTATGTTGTACTCTAATGTAACAAAAATAAACAAGCATAGGGAACTAAGAGGTGGCGGAATTGCTAATGCCGGTTTAAAGGCATTTATAGTCAATAAATTATATGGTGATATTGATCCAGAAAATCCAGACCCTGCCAACGATACACAAATTTCCAAGGTTTTTATTTTGTGGTTAATTGGTGTGTGTTTTTTCCCCAACTCAAAAAGTTGTGTTAAAGTAGGATGGCTAGAGGAGTTACAAGATATGGAAAATGTTGCCAGTTATGATTGGGGGTTCGCTATATTAGATGAGTTGTACATTAGTCTAGATATCGCATGCTTGAGTGGGTCAAGCATCGAAGGTGTATGGGGCCTCCTTGAGGTAAATATGATAATAAATTCCTTTGGATTTAAATAAGTTTACAAATATTTAGCAAGTTAAACTAATCATATGTTATTTACTTCAGCTTTGCTGGTATACATATGCCAATATTGGTCTACCAAGACTTCATAACTACACCAGAAAGTTTTTCCCAATTGTAGTAAAGTATGATGCTGATAACTGGGAAAATATTCAAAACACCAATGAGCGATATAATATCCATATGTGGAGAATCCAAATGGAGCTTAGGACCAAATGTAGTGTTATTTGGAACCCATATGAGGCTTATAAAGAGTTAAGTAGTGATGTAGCCCAACGGATCAGAGAGTTTTCACTCCAGTGTATGTTGTTCTTCAGTCAACTCAGGAATATTTGTGTTTATTATTCTTGGGAGAGATGTGCCAGACAGTTAGTTGGTGCAGTTGGTATCCCAAATAATCCTCCACGATAAGCCGACATTCTTGGATCGGATTACACAAGACTGCAGAAAAAGGGATGGAAAAGGTATGACAGAATATTCGCCTCTTGTGACGAAAGCTAATACGACAATTGGTTCAAATCGATTACAGAGACGGTAATTGGTACAGAAGTTACAAAAATTTATGGTTTGGATATGGCTGCAATAGGAAAACAATTATCGGTCGTGGATGTTCCAATAATACTCCCACCATTGCTTCCAACTTTAACCATTTATCCTTCGGCTGGAGCTTCCTCTTCATCATCCCTTTCAAAAAGACCTTCTGGACCTTGTTATTCATCAGTTAAGTCAGATTTACCATATTTGAGTTGGGAGGTAGAGACTTATATATAATCTCCAAGGAGAGCGTCATATAATTCCAATTGTCTCGCAAGGTATGGACCGTTGTAATTCTTATACAAGAACATCGGCCAGTTATGATCAATTGGTATAACGATTGAATCAAATGGAGTTAAGAAATCGGAAACTAGACGTCTGTACAACCAACACTTGCGGGCAATGGAGGAATCCATAAGCTTCATCCTTCAGTCCCCGTTCCTCCCAACTTTATGGAACAACACCATATTACCAAGAAAGAGTGCTAGAAACACAAGTACATGGGAAAGTATCTCCATATCGTCCATTGCAACAATCAGTATCTCGTCTCGCCATTCAAAAAAATCCTCAAGATTATCAAATTGATAGAACATTAAACTTCGATGGCTCTCCAGCTGAAGAAACATGTCCATAGATTGGAGGAGAGCAAGATGTAGGATATGATGTGCAGGATCTCAAGCTACAGGACCAAATCAAGGATTTGCGACTTTGATGCAGGGGGTACGTATTACAGGGGTTGGAATGGACGAGAGTAGTTATAATTATTATCTTTTATTTAATATTTGTAATTGAAATTGAAATTGAAATTAAGAAATTAACTATTAATGTAATTAGAACTAATCTATAAAAAAAGGAAACTAGTAATAAATTTTATTTCACATTCAATTAAAATTTATAACACGTCTTTCTGGAGTAGTATGTCTACTTTTGAACATCCCATTTGTGGTATCAAAAAATCCTTCAGTATTGTGTAATGAGCTTCATAAACAAATTTTTTTTTTTCAACTTCTCCATTCTTCTCGAGCTCGTAATACAACTTCAACATTGATTTCACCCCTTAATTTTAATTAAATATAATTTGATTTCAAAAGGAATAAACAAGCTTAATAATTTGATTGGATTAACTAAAATTATATTAAAATACTAATCTCTATTACATTAATTTACTAAACCACGCTCTTTTACAAGATATAACTAGGGAAGTAAAAACTTAAATAAATAAACACTTCAACAAAAATTCTGAATAATTTTGGGCTTCCTGTTTATCTTCATTTAACATATCTTCCATTTGATGCGCTCTTGAGAAGATTTTCCTTGGTTTTTGTGAGCAGTACTACGTTTAACTTTCAATTTTTATTTTCCTTCAATTTTCTTGCCTTGAACTCTTCTTTTTCTTATAGCTGCAGATTTGACTTGTTTAACATCTAAAACTTGAAGACCTCTTTGCTTTTTTATCATTCTCTATTTTCTCATAACCATCACATATCTTACTAATAACATCTTCGAGTATGGCTCCCGAAAAATCAAGTTGGGTTACAATTTTTGCCTTTTATTTATTTATTTTTTCTGCAGAAGTTGAGATCAAGAATTTGAGACAGAAAGATTAAGATTGAAGTGGAAGTATAAGAATTTCTGAGTGGAGAAGGTGTGATTTTGGAGTTGAAATTGTTTGAATTTATAGGATTTCTAAGTTCAGTTATTCGGTAAGAACTCTGTATGTAAACTTAGCTAAAAGTATACTACGTGACTCTAAAATATGTGAAAGTTGGAGGTTCATGCAATTATTTATAAAAAAAATCGAAAAAAATTACTTTACTAAAGTGAAAACTCTAACTAAAGGACTAAAAACTCTATATACAAAATATGTAAATACTCCCCCACGCTTAAACTTTACATTGTCCTCAATGTAATTGACTCCTCCAATGTAAAATCAAGATGGGAAATCCTTATATGATATGAAAATTAATAAAAGTTTAAAATAAAAGAGAAAGAAATACAAAACCAATGGGTTACCTTCCATTCATCGTTTAGTTTAACGTTGCAGCCTGACCTTCTTGTTAGCGTCCATACACCAACAATATGAAAATATAGGGATCTACCCTAAAAAAAATTTACAGTTCTAATAACAGCTTCACAAAAAACGTTAGCATAAGATATTAATACTGAAACTGCTACTTTATGGAAGTTTTCCCCACACTTAGTCTTTTCTACACTTGGAAGTGTATAAAGAACATAAAATGAAGGAACTTCTACGGGCTCTTCTCGGTGAACCTGCACAGTGCTAGAATCAAACACATCTAGTGGTGGATAATTATAAGAAAAATAATTCTTTAGAATTTTGGTAGCACATATACCCAATCATAAGTGAGGTAGATACTTAAAAATTGGTTTAACAACTCTTTGGGGAACTATTTCGATTGGGGAAGGAGGATCAAAAGATATAAAACTATGCAAAGGGTTAGACAAACCTTTCACGATCTCTTGTATTACGGGGTCCTCATCATTCATAAAGAAATCCAAAGAACTATTTACCTCATGTATATCGTGGTCCTCTATCAAACTCTTTAAGAGCCATTGTTCATCAGATTCTTCTTCAACTGTAATCTCAGCATATTATAATCCTTGGCAAGCTCATTTAGGTCTTCCAGGAAATCAATCAATTTGGTTTCAGTCTCAATCATTGTCTTTTGAACACTCTCGTCACCGGAAACAGGATCATTATCCAGAAAATTTTCCCCGGTAGTACATTACACCATTTATAACAATAGATAGGTTATACCCAATCTCCTCCTTTTGAATAAGAAAATGATTGTTATTATGATACGGAGTTGGAATAACTTTATCATTGTTACGGAATTTCGAAAGGTTGTTTATCTTCGGAATCGTCATCGGAATTTTCGTCAACCTCATAATCTTCATTATCCCAACCGCGTTGGAATTCCATATGTATGACCCTATTAATTCCTAAATATTTTCCTCTATTGATCCATCTTCTTCCAATTAATCATGTTGTTTAGAGAGTTTCCTGATGTTAATACGTTTTCCATCATTATTCATAATAGAGTCTCTAAACCATATCTCTTCCCTTTAAATGAGTGAAGTATCATTAACATGAGCAATATGAGTGGGTCTACATGTACTATCATAAATTTTGAGTTCCAAACTCTCTGACATCTGCACATTCCTAGAAAACAACTGACTAAAAGTATAAATACCCACCCTTGAGTAATCTTGTGCACCGTACGTGTTATTTCTGAAGGGAAACATGATGACTCACAAACAAAAGTGATACTTGCAACCTTTTTCAGAATTTACCTCCCGTTTTTGACGAGCTGGTAACACCTTCAACTAGTTGTTAACACCACGAAAACCTAAAAAACTGAAAAACACTCTAGAAAAAATGTGAAAAATTCTAAACTACTAAACAAACTAAGACAAATAACAAATCAATTAGTGACTGCTCCCCGGCAGCGGTGCCAAAATTTGATGCGTATCGTAAGTGCAACAAATTAATCAATATATTTTCACTAATTAACTAGTAATATAGCAGTAGTAAGGATCATTCCCACGAAGAGTTGTGTAATTGAGATGCTATTTAGATTAGCAAAACTATAATAAAAGTAAATAATAGGTAGTTTGGTTTGATCAAATTATCTAAAAAGATAAAAATAATAATAAGAAGAGATGATTAAGGAGTCATTCGTTGTTACCAAATGTTAACTCGAGTAGTGTACTTCTCTATATTTCGCTGGAATCATTCATCACCAACCATAGAATACCAGCTAGATCAGTGTTACCCCAAAACTCCTTTTATCGCTGATACGGAAGTTCTCGACTACCAGATTCTATTCGTCTGAACCACCAAGTAGTAGACCACTCAAGGTGTAACCCAATCGAACACTTTAAGCTTTGTGAATTTAGGTTGATCCCAGTACTTGAACACTTAGATCAAGGTCCACTTGCTGGTGTTGTCTTCACTCATAGTTGCTTCACAAAATCTCTCTGCAAGGTCTCACATTTTCTACTAGCATTAGAATGATTAGTAGATTAATTTAACTATACACTTGAACAATCTAGAAATCAATCATAAACTTTAGATATAATGAAAACAAACGATAAGATGATTAAAACTCCAAATAACTTGTATAACTAATAAAGCTTCATGCCTAGAACATTGAATTCATCCTTAATCAACAAAAGGTCTAGTTACTCATATTACAAGGAAGAAGAAGATGAAGAAGAATGGTGGTTTCCCCCTAAAGGAGCAAACCCTAGGTTTTTGATGTAGAATTGTAGTATGAGATGTAGAGTATATATTGTTTGAGCCATAGATGCCTGCTTTTATAGTCTTCAATGCTTGGCCCTGAAGTACCATCTCTTTCTAGGGTTTAA
The DNA here is from genome assembly GCA_023531435.1 of Papaver californicum. NCBI lineage: Eukaryota > Viridiplantae > Streptophyta > Magnoliopsida > Ranunculales > Papaveraceae > Papaver > Papaver californicum. Next base: position 1,393,757 of record JAJJMC010030282.1, read on the forward strand.
AATCCTTCTGGGACCATGTTTTTCTAGTTTTAGAAGCCCAAATGTGTGTCAAACTACCCCAGTTACGGTTGGATTTGAGTCCAATGAACCCAACCGTAATTATTTTTGGATACTTTTTATATTTCACCATTTTGGTCATAAGTCCCTCATACGATGTCCTATTGACCTCATTCTTTCTGGGTTGGATTCTTTTCTTCATCCTCTACAAGATGGTAATGACTAAATATTCATATCTCTTTATAAATGGTGATTTTTTGACAAGGGTCAGAATCGTAAAATCACCCTTCTGCCTAGTTGCAGGGACATCGAAGTATCAGCACATACTTATGCGCTACTTCTGACTTCATATCAAGACATAAAATATTGTATTCCTCCTTATATTCCGTAGGCGAATTGAGGATATAGTCTCTACAAAAGGATACAAGCATTTTATATTGATCGTGTAGTCTAGAATCTCTACATAATAAGTCTCAAGCTCCTAGATGGGTTGCCCACTAGTATAGCGAAACTAGAGTCTTATTTAAACAACTACAAATATTCTAAACTTGCCTCACACCCTCCTCAATACTCACAATATTTATGCCATATCGAACTAGTCTCAAGTCGCACAAAATTTCACACCTGAATTTCTTGAACTGGTTATTTTATTCTTCTCTAAACAACTACAAAAATTCTAAACTTGCCTCGAAGCCTGCTTAATACTCACAACATTTATGTCTTATCGAACTAGTCTCAAGTCGCATAAAATTCCACAGCTGAATTCCTTGAACTGGCCTTGAGTGTGCATCGATGTTTTGGTAACATCTATCAAATTCGAGAATAGCTAATGCTTAAATCAAAAAATATACTCTAGCTTAAGGCTTCGTTCGCATGAAACTCTGCTCAAATATGCTACTTTAACACTTAGCTTAAAAATAAGCCACAAACTCAAAATTCGAGAATAACTAATGCTTAAACCTGAAAACCTATTTCTTCACGTGCAAACTTCCTTATTAGATAAGGAATCAATCTCCTAGCCCAAAACAAACTCAAAACTCATTTTAATCTCCACCAATCATCACCGACATCAACATCATAAACTCTCCATTTTTCCGACAAGAAACTCTCCAAAAAAGTGTTTCAACCTCATTTTATTGTTGCGTCATGTTGGGATATCAATACTCGTTTCAATCCCAAAAAATAGGAAATCAAATAACTCAGAAACAATCTCTTGCACAAAGAAATAATTTCCCGTCATTTTTGAGTTTTGAATTTAAAGAAAGGGTGCCGTTAACAATTTGGTGGGTGCCTTTAACAAATTCTCTGGGCGCCTTTAGTAATTTATTTGGGTGCCTGTATCACTTTTTCAGGGTGCCTTTAGTAACTTTTTGAGCTAATTTTACCATAAAAGTTTATTTCCCAAAAATACCTACAAAGACATAAAAAACCATAATAAGTACAAAATCGAGCACTTGTAATATAGAGAATTGAGCACAATTTAGACATAAAAATGTGTCTATCAAATACCCCCAAACTTACTATTTGCTAGTCCTCGAGCAAATCTAATCTAGAAATAAAATCCTAACTCACTTTTGCAGGAATCGCGACTACATTTAGCATATGTAATAAGCCTTTAAACCCCTAGGTGTCCCTAGTGGACGAGTTTTGTCTCGTGAGGGTTTACAAGAGGTATACCCACAAAACCTTTACTCCAAACCCTAGCTACTTGTGAACGATTGAAGGTAAACACTAAACAAGCTATTTAGTTGGCATACTAAATTCTTCGACTATGGGTAATTGTTGTACACGAGTTTTTACTCAAGCATACTAAAATTTATATATAAGAAAACAAAGCACTACTCAGGAAGTTGTTCAACCACGATACTCAGAATCTATCAAAATACAATCACATGAAAAGATTTAGAAGATGGATATAAACAAAATGAAGTTTCCGCATGTTGACTAAATTGAACGGTGTTTCCAAAATCTATCTGAAGGTCAGTACCAGGATGAATCCTAATGGATTGAGATACGCTCCCACTGGTTTTAATCCTTATACTAATATCGACCTAGCTGGTATATACAAAGGTCCAACGATTTATTGAAAATAAAACAATTATAAATGTACTGACAACGTGATTGGATCAAATTGAATCCAAGCGCATGGCCCTTATCAGTATTTTACATGATAGTTCTCATGGATCCTGCGTTCCACACTTGCTTAGGCGACTGAGACAGTGAGAACACACACGTATTGCTATCAAAGTGCCAATACTCGATTTATTTATTATTATTTTTAAGATAAAAATATGATAATGGGGCTTGATCTCAAACACTCTACTTCATCCTGGCGGCGATAACAATTTGATACTGGTGCCCCACCAAATCACTTAGAGAAACACAAAAATTACAAAAATAAAAACAGAAGGTGATATGGTCGAGATAGACTCTGAAATATGGTGACAACTATCATGTTATTTCTAACAGCTGAACTGTCCATCACATGCCGACATGGGAGTCCCAAAAAATTGACATGTTAGGACAAACACACTTTTCTTCGTGCAATTTTCCCAACCTAAATTGTTTCACTTCATAGATGATCTTAACAATTGCACAATCCGACACCTTATAAGTAATTCCCTTGAGCCAAGGATCGTCCAAATATTTGACGTGTTTTCTACATCGGCTTCTTTCAAACTTCTCCTTAACTATATCGATATCATGAAGGAAATAATCGTGCATGGCTTGGAATACCGTAACAAATCCACCGTCACAATTATGGAGCTTCTTCTTTAATCAGTTGTGAGATGACTCCGCTATACTTGTAGCTTGGTTGTCAAAATGTTTATATTGGTCTGTGAACGCCGCTACAAACTTCTCTTTATGCGGAATCAACCGATGGTCCAACAAATATTTCACAACACTTGGATAACTTTTACAATGCGCCACTAACATACGAGCATTTTCTTCATAATCTTCCTCGGTGATAGACCATGTCAAGGATTCCCACTCCCTTCGGAAACTAGCCCATTTTAATTCCATCAACTTGTCATCATCCTCAAAATTTTCTTTGGCCTTTTCTTGTTGATCTACCGGTAGTTTCCTTATTCTTTCCGTTTCGCTTTTCTTTGCTGGCCGAATAATGGGATAGCACTTAGTTTTATTATTATTCCACAAGTCGAACGTGCAAAGAAGGTTATGAGCATCCGGGAAAACCCTTTCTATCACGTTCATCAATGTTTTTTCCATGTCGGTAATAATCACCTTAGGAGTATACCCTGAGAATAACTTCACTTGTTTTAATGCCCACGCGTAACTTTCTTCGATCTCGTCTATCAAGAAGCAAAATGCAACACTAAAAGGGGACTTGGTAGAAGTTTATCAAACAAAGTTCAAGAACGAGAGCTCATACTTGTTTTTTTTTTTACGTGCGATCCATTAGAAGCACTTGATGGGAGCATCATGCCAACTTCATAAACTCCGGATTAGCCAATAAAAGATGTTTTTTTGTTTATCCTCATCTTTTTCATGGAAAACCGTGTAATTATGCTTCTCCCTTAATTACATTAATTGTTGATTTGGTCTATTTCTTCCTATTTCTCACTTTTTAATTTTGCTTTTTCTTTGTAGATGGTCTCCAAATTAAAAACATTATATGGGTTTCTATGCTTTAAGTGACCGAGGATATCAATAGGTTTTATACGTTTTTGGGTCATGGAATCTATGATCACCTTTTCTTCCTCAGTCAGTTGTGCTGCATAAGAATGTGTTAGTAAACTCTCTGGTATTAGGTGGTTACGACGACCCCATACAACTTTCTTCAAAATACACTTATTTTTGATGTTGAGCTCAAATTAAAACTTGAAAGGGCATCCGATATTTCCTACAAGCATGATACCCTTATTCGCATGAATTTTAGGCTTTCCACTACACTCGCAAACCATTTGGAAGCAGCGTTCACTCACTTGATTGTTGCAAACTATCATACATATCTTTAATTTTCATGTTCTCTAGCCCACTGCTTTGCATCGTCTTTGTTTTTCCATGTTTACATGGTCCAAGAACACAAAGTTATAAAAAAATAAACTTAGCAATATGGTCCAAAGGAATGAACAAATAGTGATCGGTAGTATCTTCAGTTAGAATATCGTTTCATGTAGGCTGATCATCCATTGAGTGAGGTACAAGTAACCGATGGACCAAAAATATCATAGCATTAGTCTATAGAATACACAAAAATATAAATTACAGTTTGTTAAAAAACATCGGACCCAACCGTAAAATCCGAAAACCAACATACATAAATATTTACAGTTCGTAATAAACCAACAGACTTAACCGTAAAAAGACCTACGGTTGTTTTTTTTTAACCCAACCGAAAAAACCAAAAGAAAAATATAGAAACATTTACGGCTGGAACTAAACAAACAAACCTAACCGTAAGTAGACCTACGGTTGGTTAATTTTTTAAATAACCAATCGTAACTACTGCGATAAATAACATTAAATAAACCCATGCACATAATAAGTTACAATTGGGTTCAAAATACCAAAAACCCAACTGTAAATGCGTTACGATTGGGTTTTTCAAAATTTTACCCAGTTACGTTTAGGAATTCATCTTAACCTAACCATAAATCTGTCTTACGGTTGGTTAGAAGAGGAAAACCCAACCATAAACCGGTCTAAAAGGATAAAAAAAATTAATCTTTTTACGTAGTTTAACCAATTTTGAGAAATAAAAAGGACATGTGAGCTAAGTTAGAGGTATACCTAACTACTCAGCCATTGATTGTTCACTTTGTCGGTTTATTTCTTCATTTGGTTGAGAATCACCATTAGCACTTTGGGTTAAAACCTCTTTACCATCTAAGAGATTAGCCATCCTCAGATCTCCACCAGTAGGTATGTAAATTTTGGTTTTTATATCCATCCACCTCAAATTTGTCATTAGAATCACTCATTTTGGTTGAGTGAATCAAAATTTAGGTTTTTTAATTCTCTCTTTTTTCTTCTACTTTTTCTTGCCACCAAAATAATACACTTAAATCTGATTTGGTTTCACTAACTATAAAAGTAATTTATTAATATAATTTATTAGCTAATTAAATAATTAACACTAATTAAACAGGGACAGTTTAGACATTATGAAAATATTTGGGATATGGGGTTTTTGATTTTACTAACTGGTGTCCATATTTTGTCCACTAAAAAATATCAACTTTTAGCCACGGACTTCTTGCCACGGACTTCTTGCCACGGGTTTGTGTAAGTTGTGGCTATTAATCACCTATTGCCACAATAAATCACTCATCTGCCACAACTTCAATATCTATTTTCTACGGATGACAGTCGACTCATGTTTTCTATGTTATATCTATGTTAAAGGCTCTCTAGTCACAACATAGTAAGTTGTGGGAATTGGTGGGTTTTTGCTAAAACCAATTAAAAGGAAACTTCCCAATTATAATGCCAAAATTCTCGCTAAATGTAACTTTGGCCCACGTTGTAAATTGAAAATTAAAAATTAACCTACCCACCTCCCACTAGGGCTGCACAAAAAATCGAAAAACCGGCAAAACCGCACCGAACCGAGCAAAAAAAAAACACGAACCAAACCAAACCGAACATCTAATGGTGATGCACGGTTTTGAAACAAAAACGGTTAATCTTGGTTCGGTTTTGATCTACCCTAGAACTGAACCATAAAAACCAAAAAAACCGATTAATAATAGCCATTGGATTCAGATGGTTTTTAGCCGTTGATCTCTAACCCTAGTATATAAAATGAAAAAATCTAGGTTTGTTTCACTTCTCTCCCTGCGCCTCTCTCTTCTTCCCCTCTTCTCTGCATACCTCCCTCTTCTCTTCTTCTCCTCCATCAAAAATCTAGGTATATCATTTGATGGATCATCTTCTAATATTCATGATGAGAACATCAAAACACATCAAGGTATCTGTCAAAATGCAATTTTCATTAATTCAAGTTCTAGTAAAACTCAAATTGGTTATGTTTCTTCCCAACAAGGTCAGAAAGGAATAAACCAAGATTCTGCTATGCTTCAGCAGGTATACAATACACATATTTCTGTCCGGTTTGGATTTAAGTGTCGTTTCTTGAAGGATTTATGAACTGTTTATGAACTGTGGAGTGTTTGATGGACATGGAAAGAAAGGTCAAGTCGCGAGTAGACTGGTTCGAAGTTGGTTTCCTGGTTTGTTATTAAACCAGAAGAAAGCAATTTCTTCACTTGATTTGGTTTTTAATAAGGATTGTGTTGAGGAATGAAGGAAAGTTTGTGTTGGTGCTTACAAAGAAATGGATCAAGAACTTAAACTTCAAGAAAACTTGGATTGTTCTTGCAGTGGAACTACTTCTATTACCGCCATCAAACAAGTAATTAACTGTAACTTTTGTTTGAGAATCATAAATTTTTAGATGATTTTATGTTCTTGGACTAATTATAGAGTTCATGGAACAGGGTGAAGATCTTATTATTGCTAATCTTGGTTATTCGAGGGAGGTATTAGGTACTCGTTCTGATAATGGTGAAATGATGGTTGTTCAAAATCTGCATTGATTGATTATTACAGGTTGGCAACCATACAACTATTTCACTGGCGAGATGCTGTTTAAAATTTTTGCTGAGCCTGGACCTATCTTGGTGCTGCAGATTAAAGGACTCTGCTTTAGGACTAATTGTGGAAAGTTGTTCAAATTTGAAAATTCTCAAATTGTTTGGATGCACACAGGTGTATATTAATCATTTTCAGAGCACTTTGTCAATAATTTTCTCTATGTTTTTTGGTTGTTATCATTTTGGTTTTCTGTAGTCAGGAATATGTTGATGAACACCTACTTCGAGTTCCTTTAAGGAATTTGCTCATTTTGTGGATATGATACAACTGTAGAATTTCAGATGCAGCAGATGCCCCTTGTAGAATGGAGAGTTTTAATTGTGTTGGAGCTGTGGGTTTATGTGGTTGGTGATGTATATGTGAAGCTACAGGAAATGGGTGCTGGAAGATTTTTTTTTTCCTGTTGATGTGAATGTTAGCTTTAATAGGAAGGCAATTAGCAATAACTTTGATTAGATGTTCTAACATTGTGCAAGGCAATTAGCAATAACTTTCATGTTTTCTCCTCCTCTTTCTGTTAACTACTTAGCTTACAACACCTTGTCCATTTAGATTCTGCATATTTGTAATTGTCTTTAATTTTATTGATCCATCTATTTAAATCTATTTAAATTTTTACATTTATAAAAATTTGAAATCCTAACTAGTTAAAACCGAAACCGAACCGAAAAAACCGAAACCGAGACGGTTTAAAACTGAACCGAACCAAAAAAATTAATGGTGACATTCGGTTTTCAAAACCGAAAAACCGAGACTCTCGGTTTTGGTAATGGTTAGGGAAAAAACCGAACCGAACCGAACCATGTGCAGCCCTACCTCCCATTACTCTCGACCGAACCCTACCAGTCTATAGCTTTCTCTTATTTCCCTTGGAAGAAAAAACCTTAAATCTAAGGGTCAGTGTTTCATCTTATAATCTTCATTTCCAGCCGAACTAGAAAATCATTAGATTGTATTCATTGGGAAAAAATGGGTTTGATCCCCACCTTGTTCTCCTTTATTTGGATCCTCACTTTTAAAATAATTTCTATAGGGTTTTTTTTATTTTTAATCTTAAATTGTATACATGGTATATTTGGTTCATTATGGAATAGTTTACGATTATGTTATTTTTTATGCCTTCACTTTTCCTTTAATCGAAACATTCGATTTCCAGGCGTTATGAAGAAAGGGGGTAAGTTAGGTTTTGATATTTTGACTATCTTATTTCTTTTATTTATCAAATCTATCTTATCTAATGTTCGTTCTTCCTCGACGCTTAGTGAGTTCGACCGGAATTTTTTTTGGAAGTTTAACAATTGTGTAATTCCTAAAATTAATCATGTTATTTTGTTGGAAATTACTACATAATGAGTTAGCAGTTAAACAAGATATTGGAAGATTTAATGTGAATATTAATTTAGTTATAATCTGTCTAAACAAGTGGAGGAGTCTTGTATGTATATGTTCTTTAATTGCCCGTGGGCTAGGACTGTATTTAACAATACACCAAAGGAGTTCCTTAACAGTCCTTAAGTTGAAGATATTAAACATATTTTCATAGAGTGGATGGATGATTCAGAAAAAGATAAGTTTCCTATGGGGCTATGCCTATTATGGAACATATGGAAAATGAGAAACAATGTAATCTTTGAAGATACTTCTTTCACGGTGGGTCAAATTCTTAAAAAAAACTTTTATGGATTTCAATATTTGTACCCATGAAGCTTCTGCTTCAGATGGTCAGTAATCTCTTTCAATGATGGTCAGTAATCTCTTTCAATTCTCATTCAAAACTGGGAGCCTCATTCTTTTGATTTCATAAAGATAAATGTGGATGTTGCCTTTGTTCGAAACCAAGGTGCAACAGGGGCTATTGCTCGAAATAATGCAGGTCTATATGTGGGCTATGGTATGTGTACTTTTGATATTACTTCTCCTTTTATTTCAGAAACAAAAGCAGTTATGTTAGGATTAGAATTGGCGCAAAGGTTAAGTGTTGCTAAGATCATTATTGAAGGAGATGTTTCAAATGTCACTAAAGCTATTCTGGGTAATTCAGATGATATTCCATGGAGAAACAACTCCCTTGTGAGACAGATTAAAGTCATTGTTGTAACTTTCAAAGAAGTTAGATTTGTTTCTATTCCTAAACATGTAAATAGTCTAGCTGACATATTATGTCAATTTGTAATGCATGAACATGTAAACTGATGGTGGGATTATTTTTCCCATCCAATATGTATTTCTTCAAACCTCAAATCAAATGAGGTAGTTTATAATAAAGCTTTGGGGCTCTCTGTAGCCCTTCTTCCCTTCAAGAAAATAAATAAACAATATTTTATTTATGATCAAATATCTCTGTATATTTATTCTCCCGAATTTACTTTTCTTACCCATGACTTAATCACATTATTAAAATGCAACGTTCGCTGTTGGTTGAAGATTCAACTCAAAAACTGGTTGACGATATTATGTTATATTCGATTGAAGTAGAAATGTAAGAAAAACATCAATTATTGGAACTCTAATAGCAGTAAGCACTAAGAACCTTTATTTGATTTTGATGTAATATTTTCATCTTATGTTTTTTAGAGTGCTCTTTAGTGATATCATCATGTCACCCACGAAATGGGTTTTCAAATGCTCTACATGTAGTATCTGAGCTATCTTTGTCTTTTCCCTTTTGCATGTTTTGGAGTACATATCTACAAAAAATGTTTTGAAGCGCTTATGCCTTTTTGTTGGCACTAAATGGGGTACGAAGCCAAGGGATCACGAGCTTATTAATTTGATGGAAAGGTACAATTTTATATTTTTTTCTAATAATAATAATAATGGTTAATTTATAAGCCTTTTTTATTTCTTTTCCCCATCCCCATGGCCCCTAAGATTTAATTGAGAATAGAAGTTGACTAGTGACTATCCAGGCATAATTATCACCACATGTTTAGTTTTAGAACTTTAATCCTAGTTATGTTAGATGCGGTGTCAAATGTGGTACATGAATGCTCGTTGGACATTGTATAGGATCAATAAGTGAACTACAAGTCATTGTAAATATTGGAGTTTTTAACATACTGATATGGGTATAATTTATACACATTTAACGTTTAATTTATATTTGCTAATACTTGAATTTCTATTAATAATATATTTTTTATTATTTTATATTGGTATGCGTAAAATCCGAATTTATGAAGAAATAAGACTAAATGGGCTAAATGACTAATACTTGAATTGCTATTAGTAATATATTTTTAATTATTTTATAGTGGTATGCGTAAAATTTTAATAACGAAGAAATAGGGCTAAACCAGCTAAATGAATAATGGAATTCACCAGCCTAATCGCACTGCTGACTTATGGAGTTAGTATGACGCCAAAAGAAAGGAATAGAAAGAAGACATGGACTGAGTGGTGTTGGATTGTCTGCTAGTAAACATGGAAAGTAAAAGAGAAGTGGGGTCGAGAAGAGGGCGTAACAGAGTAGTGGAGATGGCTTGGCTTCGATGGAGGATTTTTACTAGTTCTTTTAAAAGTCTGACAACTGAAAAAAAGAGTGGTTAGGAGCACGTCAATGAGAAGAGAGAGCGAAACGGTGGACGTGGCTGGAGATTGAGGAAGTAAAGTTGGTAGAGCCTGTACTCGGGCTTAAGAAAACGTGAAGGAAAGAAGTGTCTGGTGTTATTTCAATTCAAGGAAAGAAGTGGAGAACATGGGGTGTGAGATTAAACTAGTGACACGTAGCGTCAACGTATTGGGTCATAGAAAAGAAAGCATCTACTAGGTTTTGGAGTCAGGTTATTTGGTTTCTCTGGAGGCGGGACTTCCGATCTGACCAGAGAAGAGAGGGGATTGGAGGCGTAACAATAAAGAGGAGTTTCTGGACAAATTGGAAAGGGGGTCGACGTCTGGTTCAGGGAGAGAGATTTGGCTGCGGAGAAAAATTTCTTTGGGGATTGATGGGTGTTGGCTGGTTTTGGCGGAAAGAAGAAGCCGTTGGATCTTAATTCGGTTTAATCTTTTCCTCTCTACTCTTTTTAATTTATTTTAGTGGGTTTTGAAAAATCTATTCTCATGTCTTGCTAAACTTTGTAACTAGGGTTTATGTGTGAAACCACTTAGAGTATTAGATCACTTTGAATTGAATTATTTGGTATAGACTATTATGATTTGAATATGATTAATTCTTGTTATTGTTTACTGATTTAACGATAAAATTAGTTGTTGCCTCACCGGTTCTGTGCAATACAGTAACCTTTGCGTATAAATAATAGGATCGTAAATATATTTGTCTACTTATTTGATAGTTCATGCTTGGGTTAAATCCTTTGATGGAGTATGCTTAGAATAGCCAGGTATTATTTGTTAATCTATAATTAGTTTCATATAATTTTCTCGCTAACACAAATTGATGGTGCATGCTTGGGTTTAGTCTTTTGATGTGCCATGCTTAGGGTGTCCCAGTGATATTTGCGACTCTAATATATATAATTAGTGATGTCGATAGAACGAACAATAGATAAATATTCAAGAGTTATGTTTCATTTAAGTAATTGAATAGAAATAGTGGTGGATACTAAGAACCCTAATTACCGATTCTCCCAATTGAATTTACTTTATTGAGTTTAGTTTAAATTGTTAATTTCATTTGCACTATTAAAAATCCAAAAATATTGTTTTTGTTTAGTTGATTAAGAATATTGATTGCAGTAGTTTCCCACTCCATGTGGGTTCGACCCGTACTTGTCGTTGTCTTCATTTTAGACACCGTGCGATTGCGGTTATTATATATATTTGCTTCTCTGAATCCTATCAATTTTTGGAGCCACTGCCGGGGAGCGGTTGTGAAATATTGTAATTAGTATTTTTGATTTTATAATCATAGTTTAGGTTTTTATTTTATTTATTTTTGATTATGTACATTTTTATTTTTATAGTATTTTTAGTTCTTTTTGACTAGTTTTGTGTCTTAGAATTTTATTTCAGGTACCTTTGGGGTTGCTCCTGGCCTTCTAGCTCAACAAAATTCGTCTGCTGCAAAATACTCACGAGGTTTTTTTTTTTTTTTTGCCTGTGAGTTATATATTGAACGATTTGGAAAGGTTGGACGCTCATTACCCTAAATTGTGAATGTTGATACGAGGTATTAGTATTGCTTTTCGAAGTGGAAAAATACTTAGTTGAGTTCTTTGAACTCTTCCGTTCCAAAATACAAGGGTAAGAGCAATTTCTTCTTTTCCTATGTGGTGTGGTTTATGGAATGAATGAATTGGTGATTGCTTGTTTGTTTACTTCCTGAATTTGCACCAATTTTATTTAGTATAAATTTTTGTTTTTATTTTCTTTGTATATATGGAGTCTGTTTGCATGATTGATTCTCTAGTTAATAATACTTTTAGTACCAATAGTGTTAAGGATCCGTTAGAGGCTTGATTGGCCCATTTTGGAGTCTACTATGATGAGGATAGGCATTTTAAAAAAGTTAATGCGTTGTTAGATTCTGCACCCGTTTTGGATTATGGAAAATGACAACGTAACCTGGTGATGGTGTATGTGTTAATTCCGAGGAAACTTTATTTAATTTTAACGACTTAGAGGTTGATTCTAGACCCCTAGACTTCCAAAAGTTACCTAATTTTGGGTTAGAATTGTGTGCTTCAAAAGTTTTGTTGGATTACTGATGTGTTTTAGAATAGTGGTAAAAAGTGTTCGTTTCTCGAACTTGTGAAGGTAATGATTTTAGAAACTAATTGACTTAATCTAATTAAATAAAATACAGGAAAATAAACTAAAGATGATTTTTAGAAAATATGGAGAAAACCAGGAATCAGGAATCAGTTATTTCCAACAATTTATGTGATTTATCATGCAATTCTTTTAAATAAATTAAGCTCAAATATTGCCAAAATAGGTTTTTATGTAAACAAGCAGAGGTAAATCACAAGCATGGGACATCAGAGGTTGTCAACCCAGCATGACCCATCAAACAAAAACACCACTACTGAATGAAAACCGTTTTTCTATTTCAAAACTATGCAATTTTAACAAGTAAAGAATTGTAAATAATTAATTAAAAATAGACTTACCACATAAAATTGAGAGAAAAACCTCCTCCATCATCCCAGTAAATAAACTTAGCTCATGGTGGAGAAAACTTGCTCAAAAGATCTCTTCATTGCTCAAAATATTGATTACAAGGTTGAATAATGGTGCAACAGCTGAACAGAAACGTTTATAAGTGTAACCAGAGATGGTTCAGCTGTCACAGAAAGTTCTAAGCAACAAAGGTAAGGAAAGAATAGGCAACAGAACAGTTTGAATCAGCAACAGATGTAGATGTTGCTGAGTCGTCTTCCCCGGTGATGACTGAATGAAGAACACGCCAGCCGGTGCAGCAGCAGTTGAACGGCGATGATCGCACGGTGACGGAGAGTGCCGGAGTTTCTGTTTTTGATTTCTAGGGCTGCCTCCGTGCTTCTAAGCTCTTCTCTTCATATATATAGGCTTTGGGAACCCTTGGGAGTGTCCCAAACCTAGTAGAACTCGGTGAAATCCCAAGATTTTCGATTCCCAATCAAAACAGGAACCCATCTATTTTTCTGGCCAAAACTCGGATTTTGGGGCAAATTCTCCGGCGTAATCCTCTATTGTTTCACGTGTTTAGTCTTGTATCATTCTCTTCTAGCTTGTGGGGTACTTGGAATCGCAAAACAACTCGAAAATCTCGTGGATTTTGAGTGTACAGGACTGTCCAGGAACTTCCGATGAGTCCCGATCCGGCTCGGCTGAGTTGACTCGCTGGGTTGTCTCGGCCGATTCTAGGGTGCCCCTTATCCATTTCTGGGGTGCCAATAACACTTGGCCTTGGGTGCCTTTATCACTTTTTGAGCCAATTTTTCCACAAATCTTTATTCTTCTAATGTACCTACAAAAGCATAAAAACACGTAATAAGTGCAAAATCGAATACTAACTTAATAGAAACTAAGGTGCAATTTAGACACTAAAATGTGTTTATCAAATACTTTGCATCCAAATACCCATAGAACTTGCTTGTTCCTGACACTGTGTATGAACCAATTAATACTTCCCCAATCCCAATATTATCCCCATATTATGTTCTTTACGCATTTCAGGTGTAGTAAAAACTTGGTTTTGGGGTAATCCTCTACTTTTGATAGTTTCAGTGTCTCTGTGTTTCCATAACATAAGTGTGAAGCTGTTAGTTGTATATATTGTATTTTGGATTGATCACCATATTTTAAGGTTGTTAATTTATGGAGATCCTTTCTGTACATATCCAGTAAGTAGATTTTTATTTTCTTGTTTTTATTTTCTTTTTAGACATTTTCTTTTTATTTTTATTTTATTTTCAGTGTTCTTTGTTATTACTATCGTTTTAGATGTGTTACAGAGAATTATGATTTTCTTGCATCAATCAGGTGAAATCTTCTAATCATTTCTCTTTGATTTATATTTGTCTCTCTTATTATTTACATTTACTGCATACTATTCTATGTTGCACGGTTTGAAACATTGAGGAAATTGTTAAATTTAGGTTTGGGGGTGGAATTTCCGAAAATTGATGCCAATAAGAACTCCAAAATTTAGAAACTTGTGAACTATTCAGGACAAGACTAACCATTCTAAGTATATGGAAACATAGCTATTTTCTATAGGAATTGGTGTGCCTAGCTAAATGGTTTATTCATAGAAGAATGTACTCAGGTGTTAGAAATAACATGATAATCATTGAACAAGCATATCTCGGAATCATCATAACCATATCACCTTCTGTTTTTATTTTTGTAATTTTGTGTTTCTCTAAGTGATTTGGTGGGGCACTAGTATCGACTTGTTATCGTCGTTGGGATGAAGTAGAGTGATTGAGATCAAGTCCCATTATTATATTTTAAAAAAATGAATGATGAAAAAAAAAGTGAGTAATTATTTTATTTTCAATAAATCGTACGCTGGTGCCCTTGTATATACCAGCTGAGTCGATATTAGTATAAGGATTAAGACCAGTGGAAGCGTATCTCAATCATTAGGATACATCCTGACGGCGACCTTCAGACAGATATGGGAAACACCGTTCACCTTAGTCAACATATGCACCATTCATCACTTCCATATCCATCTTCTAATCTATCCTTGTGTTTGAATTTGATTGATTCTGAGCAATGTGAATGTTTACAATTTTATCCAGTTTTGGATGTTCAATGATTATTTGAGTAGAGTTTTGTATTTTTATATGAATTTTAGTACGTTGAGTGCATACTCGTGTACATCAATTGGATTCATACAGGGTAATGATTCTTGTAGCCGAAGAATTTAGTATGCCAACTAAATAGTATGTTTAGTGTCTATCCTCAATCGTTCACAGGTAACTAGAAGTTGGAGTAAAAGGTTTTGTGGGTACATCTCTTGTAAACCCTCACGAGACAAAACTCGTCCACTAGGGACACTTATGTGTTTAAAAGGCTTATTACGTATGCTAAATGTAGTTGCGATTCCTGCGAAAGTGAGTTAAGATTTTATTTTATTTTTAAAGTAGTTTTGTTCGAGGATTAGCAAAATATAGATTTTGGGGTATTTGATATGGGTTTAATTTATACACATTTACCGCTTAATTTATATTTGCTAATACTTGAATTTCTATTAGTAATATATTTTTAATTATTTTTATAGTGGTATGCGTAAAAATTCGAAGTTGCGAAAAAATAGGGTTAAACGGACTAAATAACTAATGGAATACACCAGCCTAATCAACTGCTGACTTATGGAGTTAGTATGGCACCGAGATTAAGTGGTCGAGAGTGAAAGAACATGAATTTTTCCTTTCGTATTAATGACACTCTCTTATTGTTTGGTTGATTTTCTTAGTGAAATTTTAACCCTTTACACTATGGGTTGAGACCATTGATTAATTATTTGAAAAACCTCATTCCTTTGACGTTTTTTTTGCTGTTTCATTTGGTACTCCATTCACACTTTCTCATTTGATTGGAAATGATGGTCTCATTTAATTTCTGTGTGGTTTTCTTTTAGCTTGAGTTTAATTGCTTGCTACCTTGGAATTCTAGTACAAACTTACTCAAACAGGAAGGAGTGGGTTGCCAGCTTAAAGGTCCACTAGTCATACAAATTTCAGGTCTTGGATTTGTTTGCCACGTTAGTTTACTGTAAATCCTCTTGAGCATTATGATTAGCTTGAACTGTTGAATTTCCGGATTTGCGAAATGCCAGATATTTAATGTTTATGCAGACTTGTGGTTAGCACTTTTTTGTTTGGATACATGTTTGTCGACAGAATTTGTATGGTTGGCGGAAGG
Source organism: Papaver californicum (assembly GCA_023531435.1). Lineage (NCBI taxonomy): Eukaryota > Viridiplantae > Streptophyta > Magnoliopsida > Ranunculales > Papaveraceae > Papaver > Papaver californicum. The sequence continues at coordinate 1,409,693 of JAJJMC010030282.1, forward strand.
TGTTATGTTCTTTATATTTTTCTTACAGAAGTAACTTAAGAGTGTGGTTACCGAATTTCATATCAACTATCATTTCAATGTATTTTGATTGCTAGTTAGTCTTCCATGTGTGACATTTCAGCCCCTTTAAGAATCTTTCACCTTTTGTGAATGTCCAATGAAATGCTTGCTTTTCATTTCTTTTTTTCTTTCTGTGAGTTGTATATTTCTGTGCTATATCAGATCTTGTTATAGTTCTTAGGGTTAACTCACATCATATGTATCTCTTATGATTGTTGCTTGTTTAGAAAAGAACTTTCTTATAAGGATAGTTGCCCAAAATGTGGTCTGGGAAGGTAAGCACACTGTTTCATCTTCTTAAAATGATCTCCTATATGAAATGATTTGTTACTTAATTAGACATTAGAGTTTGAGAGGAATGGCTCTCAGCTCTCAAGGCTTTTTATTTGCTTCTTTTGGCTTCGCAATTAGTTCAGTAGCTTTAACTTTTTGTCCATTTTAGTTTCCTGTTAGAGCAAATTCCTTAATGTATACAGTATACTGGACCAAAATCCTCAAACTATAAGTTTCAGGGATGACCCTAGCAGTAGCAGGAAGAGTTTTCTCCTTGATGATGGGTCATCGTTATCCTTGTTCTTGCAGTCTGAGGTGCATTAATGTTCCTATGGTGATGGCACTAAAGAATGTTACAAAGTTATAACTACTATTGTTTAAATCTGCCTATTCAAGAAGAGCCAAAACAGTAGCTTATGAGTAGCTGGAGGTGGCGAGTTTGGTGACCTTGCCTCAGTTGATATGCATACAGGTACATGTAGTAGTTATTTTTCTCGATTCATACCGCGTGGTTTGTATGCCTGACATTGTAATTTTGCAGGAAAGTTAGGTAAAGGTGCTGTGATATCTAATCTAATGTAGCAATCCCTTTTGGAAAAGTTAGAAGTGTTGTTCTTATTTTGCTTGTAACTTTATGGGGAAGTCAACTTTGGTTTATAACATTTCTAAAATGTGCATATGCAGGGAGTCAACCCATGGATTGAAGTGGATGGAGGAGTACAGGCGAATCTGAGCCTCCTCGTTTTAATTAAGAGATATTTGAAGAGTCATGTAATTATATGAGGGGCTAAAATTTTTATTATTTCAAATTTAAAGCTGCATTTTCTTCCTTTAACTACACGTTTACCATATTTTGCATCCTTTCTAAGTTGAGCTTCCTAGTACTTCTTTGTTTTGTTTTGCAGGTCTTTCCCAAACCCGCCCTTATCAAACCCCCTTCCCTACCTTATCTTCTAACTTTAAGATTTTCTTAGTTACCTCCTATTAACTCTTTTACTCTTTCTTGTTTTTGCCTTGTGCTGTTTCAGGTAGTTGTTAATAGGAGGTAACTAAGAAAGGATGAAAACTAAGAATACATGTTGTATCCTCAGATTTTTTCTTAGTTACCTCCTACTCACTGCTTTGCTGTTGATCTTTATCTTTGCTTGCTGAAAACGAGTGAAGTTGTCATCCATTGTTCACGCCAATACAACATGAAAACTTTCAGATTTCCGAGCCAATCCTCCATTCAAGGCTAAAGAGGAACGTTGAGAAGTCTTATTAAAATCTTTTACAACTTTAGTCCCTCATCTCAGTTATGTTTTTTTTTTGTCTGAATATCATGAATTATGATTATGTAATTTGACTTAGTAGTTTATTTGTAATTGAATTTTCTATATGTATTTGATTTTCTTTAATTAATAAATGAAACCTCTTTAAAAAAAAATCCTACTTGCACTTTTGGTGAATGATTTTAGTATAAAAATCAACTCCAAAAGATCTGCAAAACTATAATATGCTAAATGTATATAAAAATCTTTTTATTAAGAAGTGACTTTTTGCCACGACCAGCAAGAACAACAAATCTTGGCAAGCATTTGTATTGTATAGTGACGGCTAGCAAATGACCAGGTGCCAATTGCTACACTAAACACCATGGCTGAGATGGTGGCTAATTATATTAGCCACAGGTATGTTTGTTACATCTAGGATATCGTGGATAATTTTCCACGGATTATTAACCAGTATTCACAGACTTTAGACGTAGCTAAAGGTGATAATTTTTGTAGTGGTCTTACATTAAAATCCCTTTTATTGGATTTGTAATCCCCTATATGAGGTTTCTAAAATTAAGTCCTATGTTCATGATTGTTGACCCAGGCATTAAAACATAACAAAAACCCTTTAAAGCTTTCGCGGATCTCATTGTACACATGAATACTCAGGATGCTAAGCTGATCAAACATGTCCTCTTGCATCTTTTTACTTGTATCCATGACCATAATCTGTCTCTTGAGAGAGAATAGAAAAATCTAGTTGATTTAAATTCTAAGAATGCTGATTATGAAATACTTGGTTGAGATCTTAAAAAATTGAGAGAAAAACTTGTTACATCTAAAGTAAGTAATGATTCTCAATGAATAATGAGTCTTGAAGACAAAGTGCCATTCTTTCTCGAGAAAAACTGTTGGAGAAAGATCTAGATGTTGCTCTTGAAAAGATCAAAAGGTTGGAAAAAGTAAAGGATTTGAATAAGTCTAAGGATAACTCGAACAAATTAACCTCAATGTTAAGAATAAGTAGAAATCATCGTGATACACGAGGATCGGGCCATGAAGGAATATATTCTCCTAGTTTTAGCAAAGAGGTAAAGGTTTTTAATGTTAAAATGTACAACCAAACTCTTCAAGGGTGGTCATCAAAGAAAGAGCTTCCACTGATGTCAACGGAAGAACACTTTCAAACAATGATGGGAATAACAAATTTCATCAAGCTCTAATGCATGTGGATCTACAACAAAGTAACATGACGCTCCATATTCCTTATGTTGCTAAGCATTGTTTTTATTATGAAAAAAGTGGATGCAGTTTTCGTAAGATTCAAGATGATATTGCTTTTGTCTTAAACGAAGTGGCTAAGACTGATCCCCTTAATAACTCAAGTCATTATTGTCCGAAGTTTAGGAAAAATAAATATAATAATGATAGTTCAAGATTTTCTTATCAACGCTCAACAAAGTTCTCTCATAATCATTCTAATGATAGAAATAGAAATAACTTTGTAAAACCAAAGACAAGATCTGATGTTTCAAATTGGAGAAAGGTTGATTCACAAGTTAACCAAAAGGGTGGTCGTCCTAACAGTCTCTCAACAAATTCTGCAAGGAAGTTGAGAGAAAATGATACTCCATTCGTTCCAGATTAGTTGAAGGTTTAAGTGTTTTCACGCAGATTAAGAAAAATCAGAGAGACTAGATTTTTTCCAAATAAATCCCTTAATAATAATTCTTAAAAATTTTAAATCTCCTAGTTTTTTGTTACTTGTTTCTAGTGGTTTGATTTCAATGCAATGACAAATTAGGAAAAACATGAGTAAAATATGAAAACCTTCATCTAATTTGGGACTTGGAAAAGCCCATTTCCGTTTATCTAAAATAGGACGAAGGGAGTATAAAAAAGGATTAGTTGTTTCGAAGGCCATTTACAAATGGATATCGTAGGCCTCCATAAAAACAACCAATGAGAGATCAGAAGTATGACGCAAGAATGGCACTCAAGTGATAAATTTTGGTGACATCGATAACGAGAGTCTCATTGAAAAAATCAAGAAATACCTCATCTCATGTTTTATAGAATTATCTTGTAACAAAGCATGTCATGATACTGACTCTCTTCATCACAAGTCAAGTTATATGTTGAAAACGAGCCAAAAATCACTGAATCCGGACATTGTATGAAAAAGTCATGCTCAAAACAATTTATGTGGCTAATTCGATCTTGGGATCGGTCCCGGAACCGATCTTAAATCCACACAAAGAGAGTGTAAAACTTCTTTCCTCATAACTTCTTCATGGAGCTCGTAACGACCTTATTTTTTTCCCGTTGGCTTAGTTATTTTATTTTATATATGATATGATAATGGTGATTTAAATATTTGACTCTTTATTTATTCTTGGTGTATTGCATTTGAGTTTGTGCGTTAAACCGTAGTATTTCAATCTCATATATTGGCTTAACCACTAACACATCTGGCCTTTAGCCATTTTAACATTTAAACGATTAAAATTCAAAATCTAACATTATCTTTCAAAAAGAAGTCTTCGTATGGTCTATAAAAACTACCGTAGAGACTTTGGTGTTTATTATCTTCTAATCAGGTAGAGTTGTCATGTGGTTGATAAATAATACCTTGACGACTTCGGTACTTATTCTATACTGGTTATTATTTAGAGAGAGTTTGATAAACCATGAAGATTCTAGCGGATTTTCAGAAAAGAATTTGCTATAATATCGTCATGGTCTATAAATTAGACAATGACGACTTCAGGTCTTATTCTATATTGGTATGTTAGATTCGTCAACTTGTAGAATCTGGACCATGACGGATCCACTAGGATTTATTAATTATGTTGACTTGGACTAATACATGGGTCTCTCGACCGCTAGGTTGGTTTGAAAAACCTATCTGTTGGGTCTTTAATTTTAATTTGTATAAAAGGGCTCTCGACTCACTAAATAATTTGTCCCAAACCCAAATTTTCTAGATTCAAATTGTTTCTCATTTATTCCTCATCCGAAAAAATAAAAGCAAGGTTACTCGCTGCACTGCTGCAGAAGAGGTTTCCATTGTTAGAAAGTGGGTGTCGATCACAAAGCATGGTTTCTTCCTCATCTGAGTAAGTATTTTAATAAGTTATTCATCAAATCATATTTAAATAATATATACTAACTTATTGTTAATTTATTTTTTCAGAGAACTCTGGTTCTTGCCCGATATGGCTTATCCATAGTAAAAACTTTAAGCATGATGAATGCTATCAAGTCTTAAAATACAATCACTTGTATTTCAACCTAGATTAACTATTTAAATGTATTGTTAATGTTATGGTCTATTTTAGGTCTTTTCACTTTCAAAATGTAATGCTACGAAATATGGTAATGCCTCTTTTAATGAAATGCTATTACAAAATCCAAAATCAAACCATTCCCAAAAGAAATCATCGTGGTATATAAATAATACCATGACAACTTTAGGGATTAATCTTTAGTGGTCAGTGATATACACATTTTTGTGACTAAGCTGTGCTCGATTATCTATTTTGATAGTGTTCGATTTTGTATTTATTATGGGTTTTTATGTCTTTGTAGGTATTTTCGAGAAATAAATATTTGTGGAAAAATCGACCAAAAAGTGATAAAGGCACCAAGGAAAATTACTAAAGGAACCCAGCAAAAGTGATAAAGGCATCTACCAGTTGGATTGGGGGCACCACCCTTCTTGATTCAAAAATTCTGAAATGGTGGGAAATGTTCTTCACGTAAGAGAGAACTTCTGGATTAGTTGGCAACCGAATTTTATGGGATAACAACGTGTTCTTGTTATCTCACAATGATTAAACAGTCAACATATATCATAACACGTCATTTCGGAGTATTGTTGCCACAAAAAAAAGGTTGGAAGTTGATGTTACTGTCAGGAAATCTTATTCACCCTGGATTCGGATAAAACAGGATTTGGAGTTTGATTTGCATTGTTTTTACATCCTTATCGACTTAGGAAGGTTAGTTAGGGTTTATGAATACTACAAATAGCAAAGAGATTGAAGGAAAATATCATCCAGAGACCACCGAAAAAATTCAGGAGAAAAAAAAGAAATTATGCTAGTGTGAAGAACAAGAAGAACATAAGGCAGGAGAAAAGAGTCGCAGTTTCTGTGGCGTATTCCTTCAAATTTCTGAAGCGGCCAGAGTCCGTTCTTTATTGCTTATGTTTTATCTTCTCTTCAGCCACACACTCTGTAATGCTTATAAGCGTATCAGTTCTCCTGTGTTACTTTTATTTCATCATTGTAAATACTTTTTGAGCTATGAAAAACTATTTTAAGAGTGTTTCCAACATGATGAGCTAATCACCATCACTGAGGCGACGGAGGAAGCTATTTTTCCAATAATAAAATGGTAATTCTTATGTTATTTATTTTCTGCAATTCTTTTACTATTATTTGCTTTGAATTAAATTTGGAAAAAATGGTTTTTATCAAGTGGTTGTGTTTTCTTTTGATGGGTCATGCTGAGTTTTAAACTTTTGATGTCTCATACTTTTGATTTACAACTATTATTTTGAAAATATAACTTTGGTATTATTTTGAATAAATTGAATACAGGAGTTGCAAGATTTTTATCACTTGAAAAATTTGCTAATGGTGGAATCCTTAGTCCCAGTTTTTCCCACAAATTTGAAATCAACTTTATTTTAATCTTCTTTATTTTTAGTATTAAAATTAGGTTTAAAAATCAAATCTTTATAAGTCTGAGAATCGAATCTTTTACCACTATTTCAAAAACTACATCAATTTTTGGCGTCCCCGACCCGGACTTGTCTTTAGGTTTAGAGTTTTAGATTTATTCTTAAGTTTTTATTTTTAAGTATTATTTTTAATTTGTTCTATGTTACATTTCTTTGGGTATTTATCTTTTTGCTACAGGTTTTGGATTTGGATTGAAAGGAAATAGAGCCAAAGACTTTGGTGATTAAAGACTTAGAGTTAAAGTTAAAGCTTAAAGAACTGAAAAGAAGATAAAGAACTTTATTTTTAATTAGATTTTTATTTTTTAGATTTTATTTGTCTAGAAAATTGTATTACGAAATTTTTATTACTTCTGTAATTTTTCTTTTATTTTTGGACACTTTTTGGACTTTATTTTGGGACTTTGGACATTATTATTATTTTTAAACCCTACGGAAGGGTAATTTAAATATAAACTCCAACAGGGAAAGACGACAATTATGGTATTGTCTCGGCCCCTCGGGTTTGTACACTGACACAGGAGTCGGTGGCCCAAGTCGACTACAACCGATTCATCCCCCGTCTGGTACGGGAGGTAAGACTCGATCAACCCACGAATCCCCTACAAGTGGGTTTACTGTATTCCTTCGTATGCATATATGTTGAGGAATTGAATACGGACTTACTTTTCTAGTAAAGGGCAAGAACTGGCATACAAGATAAGGACTCGGATTTTATCACCGTTTCCTTCTTGCCCGCTTTAGGAACACGTTACCAAACACGAACCTAAACCTTAAAATTTTCACTAGAAAGAGACCGATAGGGTAGCGAGCTTATAGGAAACTCGTTCAAAAGGATTGTATTGGTTACTTTATTAGCCTAACTCAAAGTTCAGGTTGATTATTTTAAGTTGATTAGAGCCGCCTTGTAACCCAGGGAAAAGTTTCCAAAGAGACAGGGTTATCAAAGCTCCTTAGAGCTTATCCTGTTTCTCTTCGACTTAATCTAATTCGGATCGTTCTAAGAGGTTTGCTAAAACTGTAACTAATTACCTTTCGAAAGAATAGAAGCTGGTCTAGAAACAATCTAAGTGGAGCCATCATGCTTTTTGTTGAGTCAGCCTTGCTTGTGATTGTTTAGAATTCCCTTCCAATTAGGATTTATTTTTTCTAGTTTTTTTAGTGTATGCCAAGACCGCTCGAAGTCATCACTGAGCGAGCTTGGAAAAGAGACACTCTAGGTCGTTTGATTAGTGAAAAACCTAGTAGTTCTGTCCCTTGAAATGAGAACCTCGAAGACTCTTCTTTTGAGGGAACTGTTTTTGGAAATTTCAATTTTGAGAAATTGACATTGTGTGAAGAAGTTACTTCTAGACCTTTGATAGCGCCAGCAATGACAACTTTAAAAGCTTTGCTGAACCCGACTAGGAATTCTCGTCCATCATGTATCAAGTTAGATGAAACTGAAGCAAACTATGAGTTGAAACCTGGGACCATACAGATGCTCCCAATCTTATTAGGGAAAGAAAATGAAAACCCCTATTTCCATGTTAGGGATTTTGAGGAAATATGTAGTACCATCAGGATTAGGACATAGATGATGAATCATTGAAACTTAGACTGTTTCCTTTTTGACTAAGAGACAAAGAAAAATCTTGGCTATATAGTTTGATTTCCGAGTCAATTGAAACCTATGAATAACTTACATCTGCCTTTTTCCAGAAGTTTTTCACTAGGCACAAAACATCATCTATTGAGCAACAGATTTGCACATTTGCTCAACAAGAAGGAGAATCTTTATATAGGTATTTAGAAAGGTTCAATGACTTATTATCACAATGTCCTCATCATGGTTTAGAAAAAGTAAGGCTAGTTCAGATCCTCTACGAGGGTTTAAATTATTCGACAACAACCATGGTTGAGTCTTTATGTACAAGTGGGTTTGTAAATAAATCTGTTGATGGTGCGATGACATTTTTGAATGAAATCGCCAAAAAAACTCAGCAGTGGGAAAACATTAGGGAGCCCCAGAAAAAAATTATTCTAAGTAGAGGAAATGCCAATAGGGTAGAAGGATCTTCCGAATCATATGCCAAAATAACAGCTATATCAAAAAGGTTAGAAGCTTTAGAATTGAGTCAATCTAGTTGTGGAGTTGAGCCCAAATCATTTTGGAAAGGACAGACTGTAGAAGAGCAAGCCCATGCCCTTTATAATAACACTAGATTTGATAATCATCAGAAGTTTGACCCTTATTCAGAAACCTATAACCCTGGTTGGAGAAACCATCCTAACCTTTCTTGGTCTAAGGGCCAGAGTCAAGGTCAGCCTAGTAATTCTAAGGTTCCCCCAGGTTTTGGTTATACTAAGAATCCTTCAAGACCAGCATAATTTCATAATCCGATACATAAGACGATCATGAGTTTAGCAGAGTCTGTCGCTTTATTAACTCTGAACACTAAAGATTTTTAGCATTTTGTCAACCAAAGTTTACGAGAAAATAAAAAGATCGTTCAGGATAACAGTCAGGCTATTTCCAATTTAGAGACCCTGGTTGGTCAAATCGCTGAGTCTTCGAGAGAAATAGAAAAAGGCAAGTTCCGTATTCAACCATATCCTAATCCTATAGGAGTTCATGAAGTATCTTCTGGTGAGAAATCATCAAATCATGTGAATGCAATTAGAACCCTTAGGAATGGTAAAGTGGTAGATAACAAGGTAACCATGCCTGATAGTGAACATACTGTAGTTCACCCTGCTGAGCCAGTAACTGAAGAGACTGACGAAGTCTCTAAAGAGCCTGATATAGCTCCTCATCAGCCAAAATTTGTTCCCCAGAGCCCCGTTCCCACAACTATTAGCACCAACAAAGAAGGAATCCAATTTTAACGACATATTGGAGGTTTTTAAGCAATTCACGATCAACCTTCCATTATTAGATACAATTAGGAAGATTCCTACTTATGCCAAGTTCTTTAAGGATATGTGTACACGAAAGCAAAAGCTTAGTGTACAAAAGAAATCCTTTTTAGCTAGTCATGTGAGTTCAATTATCCAGAACAATAAAAATCCTAAGTACAAATACCCAGGTTCCCAAACCATTTCTTGCACAATAGGTAACTACCGTGTTGAGAAAGCATTACTTTACTTAGGAGCCAATGTGAACTTACTACCGTACCATGTGTACCTCCAGTTAGGACTTGGTGATTTAAAACCTACTCAAATAACCCTGCAGTTAGCTGATAGGTCTGTGAAAATTCCTCGTGGTGTCATAGAGGATGTTCTTATTGAGGTCGATAAGTTTATTTATCCAGTATATTTTGTTGTCCTTGATACCCAACATGTCCTGATCCAGAGAATCATATACCTTTGATATTAGTTCGCCCGTTTTTAGCTACATCTAATGCAATCGTTAACTGTGGAAATGGTATTATGAACTTATCTTTTGGTAATATGACTATTGAGATGAATATTTTCAATATTATTAAGCAATCACCCGAGCTAGATGACACGTGCATTGAAGAGGTGAACATGATAGGAACATTAGTTCAAGATTCATTACCAAACACTTTATTAGAAGATCCATTAGAGAAATACATATCCCACTTTGGGTTTGATTTTGATGATGATAGTGTGATTAATGAGGTGAATGCTTTGTTAGATTCAACCCCTTTGATAGACACTAGTAATGGATAGAAACCTAAGTTCAAACCACTACCAGTTTCTATGTCTAATTCCTTCTCTAGAAGAACCTCCTAAGTTGGACCTTAAACAACTACCAGATACCCCGAAGTATGTGTATTTAGGCCCATCTGAGACTTTGCATGTGATTGTAGCATCCGACTTGGATAGTAACCAGGAAAGTAGGCTAGTGACCGTGCTTCAAGACAATAAGGAAGCTTTAGGGTGGACTATAACAGACATTAAGGGTATAAGTCATACTGTTTGTATGCATCAGATTCATTTAGATGATAATACAAACCGTCTAGGGAGATGCAACGTCGACTTAACCCTAACATAAAAGAAGTAGTTCGAACTGAGGTGCTTAATTGTTATATACGGGTATTATTTACCCTATTTTAGACAGTAAGTGGGTCAGCCCCGTTCAGGTTGTTCCCAAGAAATCAGGTATCATTGTAGTCCATAATGATAACAATGAGTTAATCCCAACCCGAGTGACCATGGGGTGGCGTGTTTGTATTGACTATAGAAAACTGAACAAGGTCACAATGAAGGACCACTTTCCCCTTCCTTTCATCGACCAAATGCTTGAGAGATTAGCTGGACATAACCACAATTGCTTGCTAGATGGTTTTTCTGGTTATAATCAGATTGTTATTGCCCCAGAAGACCAAGAGAAAACTACTTTTAGTTGTCCCTTTGGTACCTTTGTGTATAGACGCATGCCTTTCGGGTTGTGTAGTGCACCCGCTATTTTTCAGCGTTGTATGATGAGCATATTTTCTGACATGGTAGAACGGTTTTTAGAGGTTTTTATGGATGATTTTTCAGTATTTGGGTCATCTTTTGATGAGTGATTGCATCATTTGACATTAGTGTTGACTAGATGTAAGGAAAAGAGTTAAGTGCTTAATTGGGAAAAATGCCATTTCATGGTTCGATCAGGAATTATTTTAGAGCATATCGTATCTTCTAAGGGTATAAAGGTACACAAAGCCAAAGTTGACCTTATTAAGACTTTACAGGTCCCCAAAACTGTACGAGATGTTAGGTCATTCTTAGGGCATGCAGGTTTTTATCGTCGATTCATTAAGGATTTTAGCTTGATTTCTAGAACGTATTTGCAATTTGCTTGCAAAAGATGTTAAGTTTGTCTTTGATGATGCTTGTTTAGAGGCTTTTGAGAAGCTTAAGACCTTATTCACTACCGCTCCCGTAGTCCAGGCACATAACTGGAACCTACCCTTTGACATAATATGTGATGCTTCAGATTACGCTATTGGTGTTGTGTTAGGTCAGCGAGAAAACAAATTATTTCATGTGATTTACTATGCTAGCAAAACCCTGAATGATGCCCAACTGAACTACACCACCACAGAGAAGGAACTGTTAGCCATTGTTTTTGCCTTAGAAAAGTTTAGATCCTATCTTTTAGGTCCTAAGGTTATAGTCTTTACTGATCATGCTGCTTTGAAGTACCTTCTGTCTAAGAAGGATACTAAACCTAGATTGATTAGATGGATCCTTTTGTTACAAGAATTCTCGCTAGAAATTAGAGACAAAAAAGGTGCAGAAAATATAATAGATGACCACTTGTCTAGACTTGTTTTTGATTCCCCTGATGATTCTCCTCCTGTGAGAGATAGTTTTCCTGATGAACAACTATTCTTCGTTTCCCAATCACCTTGGTTTGCGAATATAGTGAATTATGTTGTTACTGGTCGAATGACTCAACACTGGGGTAAACAAGATCGTTCTAGTTTTTTAGCCGAGGTAAAACATTTCTTTTGGATGATCCTTACTTGTTTAAGTATTGTCCAGACCAGATTATTAGGAGATGTATACTTGAGAGTGACCAGTCCAGTATTTTTTCGTTTTGTCATGATTGTGCTTGTGGGGGTCACTTTAGTGCTAAGAAGACTGCTGCTAAGATATTTCAGTGTGGATTCTATTGGTCGTTATTGTTTAAAGACTCCCACAGTTACTACGCTGCTTGTGAGCGTTGTCAGAAGTTAGGAACCATTTCCCGTAGAAATATGATGCCTTTGAACCCTATTTTAGTCATTGAGGTCTTTGATGTGTGGGGCATTGATTTTATGGGTCCTTTTCCTGATTCCTTTGGTTATTTTTACATCCTTGTCGTCGTAGACTATATATCTAAGTGGGTAGATGCGGTTTCATGTAAAACAAACGACCACAAGGTTGTGGTCCAGTTTTTGAATGATAACATATTTGCACGTTTTGGTACACCGTGAGCTATAATTAGTGATGGAGGCCACACCTTTGTAATCGACCGTTTAAGCTCTTGATGAAGAAATATGGTATTACCAAAAAAGTAGCTACCCAATATCACCCACACACTAGTGGTCAAGTAGAGGTTTCCTATAGGGAGATAAAACGTATTCTAGAGAAAACAGTTAATCCTAATAAGAAAGACTGGTCTTTGAGGCTTATTGATGCGTTATGGGCTTATCGTACTGCGTTTAAGACCCCCATTGGAATGTCACCTTATTTTCTAGTTTTTGGAAAGGCATGTCACCTTCCAGTCGAGTTAGAACATAGAGCATATTGAGCTATAAAGCAGTTAAAATTTTCACTTGACAAAGCAGGAGCTCACAGGAAGCTCCAGCTCAATGAGTTGGAAGAGATTCGGAAAGATGCATATGATAGTGCTAGGGAGTAAAAGAACAAAATGAAACTTTTGCATGACAGAAATATTTTAAGAAAGTCATTTTCTCCAGGTCAAAAATTTATTATGTATGATACTCGTTTGCATCTATTCCCCGGGAAGTTACGTTATCGGTGGACCGGTCCTTTTGTTGTTCGCTGTCTTTCCTCATGGTGCTATTGAGATTGAGACTCAGGATGGTAGAAATCCTTTCAAGGTTAATGGTCAGAGATTGAAACCATTTTTAGAGCCTTTTCCTAAAGGTGATGTTGAGGTGGTCCCTCTGGAGGACCCTTCTTACTCTGATTGACCATCAGGGTTGTTTTTATACATTAGTAGATTTTTGTAGGTTTTTAGGTTTTTATCTTTTTATTTTATTCTCCATAGAAGGATTTCTACGCTTCACCCAGGTATTATCTTTCTGACTTACCTCTTTATTCCTCTTTTTACTTATCTATTGGTACTGCTCTTTATTTTGAAACATTGAGAAACTTTTTAGTGCAATAATAAAACTCCAAAATTTATAAGCTTTTGAAAAATTCAGGATGGCACTAACCATTCTAGGTAGATGGAAACTTAGCTTTTTTTTTCTATAGGAATTGGTGTGCAGTTTAATGGTCTATTCATAAAAGGACAGAGTTCAGGTGTTAGAAATAACATGATAGTTGTCACCATATCTCGGAGTCTATCTCAACCATATCACCTTATGTTTTTATTTTTGCAATTTGTGTTTCTGTAAGTGATTTAGTGGGGCTCAGTATCGAATTGTTATTGCCGCCAGGATGGAGTAGAGTCTTTGAGATCAAACCCCATTATTTTATTTTATTTAAAAAAAATCGAGTATTGACACTTTGATAGCAGTATGTGTATTCTCCCTGTTTTCGTCGCCTAAGCAGGCGTGGAACCCAGGATCCATGTGAACTACCATGTAAGATGTTGATAAGGACCATGCGCTTGGATTCAATTTTATCCAATCATGTTGTCACTATATTTATAACTGTTTTATTTTCAACAAATCGATCGATTGAGACCCATGTATATACCAGTTTTAAATCGATATTAGTGGGAGCGTATCTCAATCCATTAGGATTCATCATGGCACTGACCTTCAGACAGATATGGGAAACACCGTTCATCTTAGTCAACAAGCGCAAACTTCATTTTGTCTATTTCCATCTTCTAAATCTTTTCATATGATTGTACTTTGATAGATTCTGAGTATTGTGGTTGAACAACTATTAAAGTAGAACTTTATTTTCTTATATATGAATTTTAGTATGCTGAGTGCAAACTCGTGTACATCAATTGGACTCATATAGGGTAATGATTCCCGTGGCCGAAGAATTTAGTATGCCAACTAAATAACTTTTTTAGTGTTTACCCTCAATCGTTCACAGGTAGCTAGGGTTTGGAGTAAAGGTTTTGTGGGTATAACTCTTGTAAACCCTTACGAGACAAAACTTGTCCACTAGGGACACCTTGGGGTTTAAAGGCTTATTACATATGCTAAATGTAGTCGCGATTCCTGCGAAAGTGAGTTAGGATTTTATTTTCTAGATTAGATTTGCTCGAGGACTAGCAAATAGTAAGTTTGGGGTATTTGATATACACATTTTTGTGTCTAAATTATGCTCGATTATCTATTTTGATAGTGTTCGATTTTGTACTTATTATGGGTTTTTATGTCTTTGTAGGTATTTTTAAGAAATAAATATTTGTGGAAAAATCGGCTCAAAAAGTAATAAAGGCACCCAGGAAAATTACAAAAGGCACCCAACAAAAGTGATAAAGGCACCCACCAGTTGGATTGGGGGCACCCCCCTTATTGATTCAAAAATCCGCAAATGGCGGGAAATGTTCTTTACGTAAGAGAGAACTTTTGGATTAGTTGGCAACCGAATTTTATGGGATAACAACGTGTTCTTGGTATCTCAAAATGATTAAACAGTCAACTTATATCATAACACGTCATTTCTGAGTAGTGTTGCCGTAAAAAAATGGTTGGAAGTTTGATGTTATTGCCGGGAAACCTTATCGACTTAGGAAGGTTAGTTAGGGTTTATGAATACTATGAATAGCAAAGAGATTGAAGGAAAATATCATCCAGAGACCACTGAAAAAATTCAGGAGAAAAAAAAGAAATTCTGCTAGTGTGAAGAACAGGAAGAACATAAGGCAGAAGAAAAGAGTCGCAGTTTCAGTTGCGTATTCCTTCAAATTTCTGAAGCGGCCAGAGTCCGTTCTTTATTGCTTTTGTTTTATTTTCTCTTCAGCCACACATTCTGTAACGCTTATAAGCGTATCAGTTCTCCTGTGTTACTTTTATTTCATCATTGTAAACACTTTTTGAGCTATGAAGAACTATTTTGAGAGTGTTTCCAACATGATTAGCTAATCACCATCACTGGGGCGACGAAAGAAGCTATTTTTCCAATAATAAAATGGTAATTCTTATTTTATTTATTTTTTGTAATTCTTTTACTATTATTTGCTTTGAATTAAATTTGGAAAAAATGGTTTTTATCAAGTGGTTGTGTTTTCTTTTGATGGGTCATGCTGAGTTTTAAACTTTTGATGTCTCATACTTTTGATTTACAACTATTATTTTGAAAATCTAACTTTGGCATTATTTTGAATAAATTGAATACACGAGTTGCAAGATTTTTATCACTTAAAAAATTGGCTAATTGTGGAATCCTTAGTCCCAGTTCTTCACACAAATTTGAAATCAACTTTATTTTAATCTTCTTTATTTTTAGTATTAAAAATTAGGTTTAAAAATTAAATCTTTACAAGTCTGAAAATCGAATATTTTACCACTATTTCAAAAACTACATCAGTCAGTTAGAGTCGATATAGTCGATAAATACAAACCATAACGATTCTAACGTATTTTCATACAAATAATTTGGTTAAAGAGTCGTCATGGCATATAAATAAAACCTTGACGACCCTTAGTGATATAACTAGTTAAGGCGTTGGGGTAATATTTTCGACCATGACGACTTATCATAGCCTGGCAAAATTTCATAAAAAGTGATCATGGTACAAAATATAAACCCTGACGACTTTTAAGAATCGTCATGATTCTAAGCTCCCGACCATGACGACTTTTATCATTTGACTTTGAATTCTTATGATGACTCGACGAATTTAACCAACAAATTGACCATTCGTAGACTAGTAGTAGTTTACCTGAGTATTTTGAACATTTGGTTCTTGATTTGTACCCTCATTTTCGGTTTTATATATTAATTGATCAATACAATATATCCAATCCATCTGAGAATCATTATAGTGAATCGACACAATCATCTTTGTTGTTTGAATCATTTCCCATATCAATTGTAAGACTAGAATCACTCATTTCTATAAGCCCTAATTTTTCACCTTTTCCTTCCAAAAGCCTCTTCTTTTTCTTCTTCTTCTTCTTTATTTCAAAAGAAGAAAATTCTCTAAATTTTAATCATACTATAATCTATAGTTAGTTTATCTAATCTAATTTTACTTAATTAACAAAACTAATCAATGCATTATGACTAATAAATAAGGCTATTTTTATCACTGATGAAAATATTTGGTTAAGGGGTTTTAGAATTTACTTCAAAATAACTCCTATTATATCTTATTTGAGAGCTCCTTTTTAATTCGTACATCCCTTAATTAAACGAGTTTTCATCAGTTGTTTATGGTATTTGTAACGCCCCACCTCATAATTCTAGGTCGGTCGCCCTAAAATAGAAGTGTGGCATACTCATGGAAGACTTTACACACTCAAACCTTCAAGCCAACAAATGGAGATCCGGCTATCGTGTGGGTTTCTTGAAGATGATAGGTTTTTAAAAATAAACAAAGCATCTTATAGAAACAAACTAGAGTTATAAAAGATCCGGTAAAAAAAAAGTCTTTAAAACAAAAATGTATCTTCGACACGCAGGTCGGTTATTTAAGTTAAATGATAAGAATTTTACTTAAAATGAAAAAGTCTAGAATTAAAGACAAACTATAAAACATTTGATTGTTTAAGCACCTTGAAGACAAAGATGATGTAGATTTCCGGAACAAAAAGTCGTTCTACTAGTTAGGTTGCTCCGCGGCCACCGTTCCCTGAAAAATAATAATAAGTTGGGTCAGACCCCAACTTAAAGTAGGTTCTCGCACCCTTATGCCCTTTACAAACAAACTAGCAACCAAGGTCCATGAAATGACTTCATAAGGTGAAAAATAGTTTATAGGAGTATCTCTTTGAAAGTAGTAAGGTCGACGACCTAACCAGAAGTATAAAACTTTATAGAATCCAGGAAAAACATAAATGCACACAAAACAGTTGTATATAAAAGAAACGGAAAGCAGGTTTCCCACCCACAAAACTAATCGACTTCCCCTCTCTATAATTTCATTCTCTAACTGTACGACGACACATATCATCCCTTGCGTAGTCTACTTAATTTCCTACAGTGCGTAAAAAGATAAGTGTTGTCGACCCCATTCAAGATAATAGATCCATATATTCTAGGCGACCCCTCGGTCATCGCCATAATAAACTATGGGAATCGAGCCAACTACGGACAACGAACAGCAAAGGTCATTATTTATCTTCATTGCATTTTGTGTCAACTGCACACATATAATCATACATGAAATCACCAATAATTACATACATCAAATACCACCGCACACAGCCCTCTTCTAAGACTTAATCCCGTCAATAAAAAGAACAAAGTAACACTACCAGACCTCTAGTCTTATAGGTGTTCCATTTTAGCTTACGTCACAAGTTAATTAATAACTTGGTAGTCTGCATATCACACAAGTAATACATAACAAGGTTAACAACTACACATCGTAACATAAAAATGAAACACCTAAATAGTTCTGGAACCTGTCAACACCACTACCATACTTAGAACTTTTCATTTCACACGTTAGTCCACTGCCATCTCTGCCACTGAACAGGCTAAAAACATGCACCACTCATGGCTACCATATTTGACTGTTTTATAAAGACCCAAAATAGCTAGGTATTGTCTTGCACAAGCTGTTTCACGACACCACTTTTACAACAGGAAACAAGGTAGTTATATTTTCTATATATCTTCCTAACCATGGCTAGTCCTAAATCATAGCTAAGCGTTTTAAACATTTTATAAATAAGATTTGCATTACCAAAACAGACTAATGGAAAGCTATCACCTGCACCTACCTATAGAAAGACAAAACTAGTCTTAGTATGTCAGAAGCATTATAAGTCTAGTCAAACGTTAATATGTATATTAATCGATCATCAAAACACCATTGTACTATTAACTTATAAAAGGACAAAGTTCTCATATATCTAATCTTCCCCTAGATATCCACTAATGCCCTAACACTAATAGATCGATCAAAATCAACCTATATACTCGAACATAGCTAGCATTCAACTTTTAAAAAATAGATATTGTACAAAAAATGAGATATTAGAAGAATCCACGAGAAAATAAGTATGAAGAAAAAACCTACTTACAGTTAACAAACCAACCATAATGGAAATAAGGATTAGAGAACCTACTTGTTTCGACGCTGCGAAGATTTCCTTATGAACTTCAATTATGTTTTTCCTAACTTTGCCTCACTTCTTCTCCTAACTTCCCTTTTTTTTTCTTCCACCGAACAAAACCCTAACCTCCCAAAACTCTTAACTAGACTTCCTATAATTACTCGGATTGCCCGCCCCCCCCCCACGTAGTCCTAAACTACCTCACGGCTTGTGGGAGTCACTAGCCCATAGATAACTAAACTAAGCCTAATACTAGAGAGCATGCAGTTCTAGAATAAGGGGTTTTACAATCTCCCCCCCTAAAAAGAAAAGTTTTTCGTCCTCGAAATGAAATTGTACTAAACAGATTGTTGAAAAAATTAGGGTAACGAGTCACCATGTCCTCCTCACGTTCCCAGGTAACTTCCTTGTCATTGTGATGGTGCCACTGAACCTTAACCATAGGAATGGTCTTCCTTCGAAGGACATGCTCTCGGCGATCAATGATTCTATACGGCTTTTCTTCATAAGATACATCCTTTTGTAATTCCAGATCCTGATAGTCTATTACTGAGTGTTGATCTGCGTCCCGCACATTCTTTCGAAGCATAGATACGTGAAAAACATTATGAACCCCAACTAGCACTTCTGGTAGAGCGAGACGATAAACCACCTTCCCAATCCTTTCCACAATAGGAAATGGTCCTATAAAATGAGGAGCAATTTTTCCCTTTTTACCAAAACGTAACACACCCTTCATGGGGGATACTTTGAGAAGTACTAGGTCTCCAACATCATATTCCCGATCCTGACATTTCTTGTCCGCATAAATCTTTTGTCTACTCTGTGCTGCACGCAACCTTTCTCTAATCAGTGCAATCTTTTCGGACGTTTCACGAATAATTTCTGGACCCGTGAGTTTGGAATCTCCAACTTCTGTCCAACATAAAGGTGAACGACATGGTCTTCCATACAACGCCTCAAACGAAGCCATGCCAATGCTAGAATGGTAGATATTGTTGTATGCAAACTCCACTAAGGGTAAGTAATTCATCTAACTACCTCCAAGATCGAAAAAATTGTGCACCTTAACATATCCTCAAGTACCTGATTCACACGTTCAGTTTGTCCATCCGTTTGAGGATGAAAAGTTGTGCTAAAGTTCAATGAAGACCCCAAAGATGTCTGAAAGCTCCCCAGAACCGTGATGTAAAAGATGAATCTCTGTCAGAAACGATAGATACTGGGACACCATGAAGCTTAACTATCTCACCCATGTACAACTGAGTTAACTTGTCACCAGAATCATTTGTCTTGACCGGTAAGAAATGTGCGGATTTCGTCAATCTGTCTACTATCACCCAGATTGCGTCGTTACCCTTACTCGATCGCGGTAACCCAGTAATAAAATCCATGGATATGTTTTCCCACTTCCACTCCAGAATAGGTAAGGGATGCAACTTACCGGCTGGGTTTTGGTGTTCGATCTTTACTTGTGGACAAGTCAGACACTTTCGGGCGTGGTCTGCTACATCAGCTTCATCCCAGACCACTAATATTGCCGCTTCAAATCCTTATACATCTTATTACCACCAGGATGTATAGTATACTTGCTTCGGTGTGCTTCATCTAAAACTGTTCGCTTCAAATCCTTAACATCTGGTACGTACAATCTTTCACGATACCTCAACCCACCTTCTTGGCCAACAGTAAAGCTCTTATCCGTTATTTCCTGTATTTTTTCTAGTTGACTCTTACACCACTCATCCTCATCTTGAGCTTCCATAATACGGCGCAATAGAGATGGACCGATAACCATACTACCAAAGAAAAAGTCTTGACCTTTAGTCATACCCATGTCGAAATCAAAACAAGCAACCTCTTCTAATATACTCCATTGTTGTACCATCAACGAAGCTACTTTTCCTATTGGCTGTCGGCTCAGAGCGTCAGCCACCATGTTAGCTTTCCCTGGATGATATTCCAACTTGAAGTTGTAATCTTTTATTAACTCCATCCATCTCCTCTGACGCATATTCAACTCTTTCTGAGAGAATAGGTACTTGAGACTCTTCTGGTCAGAAAAGAGCTCAAACTTCTCACCATACAAATAGTATCTCCAAATCTTAAGCGCAAACACCACAGCGGCCAACTCAAGATCATGTGTAGGGTAGTTTCACTCATGAGGTCTCAACTGTCACGAAGCGTAGGCAACTACCCTGTCATTCTGCATCAACACACATCCCAACCCCTGAATCGAAGAATCAGTAAAAATTACCTTCTTCACTCCACTCTCCGGAATGATCAAAACCGGTGCAGAAGTCAGCTTTCTTTTAAGTTCACAAAATGCCCGCTCACATTCAACACTCCTCTTGAAAGGAACATCTTCTCTTCGTCAAGTTCGTCAAGGGACAAGCCAGAACCGGAAATCCCTGAATAAACCTACGGTAATAACCAGCCAACCCCAAAAAGCTACGGATCTCAGTCACTGTTCTACGTTGCTTCCAGTCTAATACAGCATGAACCTTAAAGGGATCAACGGATATGCAGAACCTGATACTACGTGACCCAAAAATTTCACTTCTTTCTTCCAGAACTCACACTTCTCAAACTTGGCATTCAACTGATGCACTTTCAAAGTCTTAAGTACCTGATGAAGATGATTTTCGTGATCTTCGGAAGTCTTAGAGTAAATCAGTATGTCATCTATGAACACAATCACGAAACTATCTAGAAATTCATGAAACACACGGTTCATCAAATCCATGAATACCGCCGGTGCATTTTTCAACCCAAAAGGCATCACCAAAAATTCAAACGAGCCATAACGAGTCACGAAAGATGTCTTGTGAATATCACTTTCACGAACTCTTACTTGATGATACCCAGACCTCAAACCAATCTTGGAAAACCACTTTGCACCATTTAGTTGATCAAAAAAATCGTCTATCCTTGGTAAGGATACTTGTTCTTTACTGTAACCTCATTTAACTTTCGATAGTCAATACACATTATCAACAACCCGTCCTTCTTCGCCACAAACAACACTGGTGCACCCCATGGAGAAATGCTTCGTCTAATGAAGCCTTGACCTAGCAAGTCCTCCACTTGTTTCTTCAGTTCGCTCATCTCTACATGTGTCATACGGTATGGAGCTTTGGCTATAGATGCAATGCCTGGTTCCAGCTCAATGCAAAAGTCTACCTCCCTCTTTGATGGCAAACCAGGTATATCCCCAAACACCTCTGGATACAAACATACCACTTCAATAGACTCCAAAGGTGTAGTCTCTGATGATGACCCCTCTAGTAAAGCACTACACAACCTACTGGTCTGTTGTGAACTCCCCATCAAGTCGGACACGACAATCTCTCCCTCCTCAGGAATAATAAAAGTGACTGTCTTAGCATAACAGTCTAACCTAACATGATGAGCCGCAAGCCAGTCCATGCCTAAGACCACATTGTACACATCTAAATTCATAACAAAAAGGTCTGCAGCAAAATCTATAGTGCCCATACGAATAATGCACGACCTAAACATGTAATCGATAGATGCTGAACCACCCATCGGTGATGAAACAACATAAGAACACTTCTCTAACACAACATGCAACGTTTTCACAAACATAACAGATATAAAAGAATGGGTAGCTCCAGTATCCA
Source organism: Papaver californicum (assembly GCA_023531435.1). NCBI lineage: Eukaryota > Viridiplantae > Streptophyta > Magnoliopsida > Ranunculales > Papaveraceae > Papaver > Papaver californicum. The sequence goes on from JAJJMC010030282.1 coordinate 1,431,543, forward strand.
ACAATACTCTATCATGAAGAGTGTGAATAAAGAAGGTACCTTCCAGCATTACCACCGGTCCCTCACCATTCCGAGGCATGACAGCATTCAACCGAGGATGAGGCCCTTGTCCTTGTGGCTGGTTCTGTCCTTGACGTCGTTCATTTTTCGCTAGAGTTTTGCCCTTTTTTGGACAATCACGAGCCTTGTGTCCTTGTTCTTGGCAGTGATAACATGGTCCCCTAAATACGTATCCCTTTGTTCTCATTGGTTGAGGGATTCGGACTATGGCACCAGTATTACTATTCCCCTCGTTTGTTCGTGGTTTCTTCCAAACCTGATTTCCTTGGTGGAAATGACGTTTCTGTCTACTAGCATTCCCATCCTTATTTTCCCGTTTTTCCGTACCCCTAGTATCCACTCTGCTAGTTTTCTTCTTCTTTGCCTCTTGAATCCTCAAGCAGTGTGCCCTAGCACAATTCACAACCTTGGCATACGTATCAAAACTAGGGTTTGCAATGATATGACGAGCAATCCCACCGTTCAACCTACTCAAAAACCTCGCAATTCGATCTGCTTCTGTAGGGATAAGGTGTGCAGCAAATAATGAAAGTCGGTCAAACTCACACTCATACTCCACAACCGTCTGACCTCTCTCTGTCGTAGGCTCTCGAATTGTATGATCATCTCCTGACGCTCGACGGGAGGAAAATAATGCTCAAGGAAAAACTGTTTGAAAACTACCCACTCGCACTTTATAGGATCAACTGTCCTACTCATGGACTCCCACCAGGTTGCTGCATTTTCTTCCAGTTGGAACGCAACCATTCTCTGCTTAAATGCTCATGAGCAGTCAAATTGAGATAGTATCTTGTCCATTCTGTTGCACTATTGTTGTGCTTCGATTGCACCTCCCTTTCCACTGAATGTAGGTGGTTTTATCTTCAGAAAATCCTGATAATACTGAAACCAAGACTTCCCATTTTGGTGTCTCTCACTGGGGAGTGGTTCATTCCTTGCTGCAGTCTCTACATTCTCCCTGCCTTCACGTGGTCCAAGCCTCTGATCTAACGTTGTTGTAATCGCATTATTCATCATCATCTAGAGATTCTCTAGAGTTATAACCTGAGGTTCGGCTTCACCTCCGTCAACCCGAATCTTCCTGGAACTACCAGAGGACCTAGTCCTACTACCGGACCTCCTATCATCCCTAAAACTATGGTTTCCCCCATAATGAGGATACTCAACACTCTCCCCAACTGAAATCTCAGTTAGGTTCTCATCTTGACCATGGCCTCGGCCACGACCTCGCCCAGTAGCACCTCTAAGTCTACCGCAACCTCGAGTCCCATTATTCTTATCTCCATCCATTCTTTTAAGGACAAAGAAAACAAGGAACAATCAACACACAGTTTCATCAAAAAGAAAAAAAATCACTGTGCTCTTAGAAATAACTTGTGCCTGTGTGAAACAAAAAGGCCCTACACCCGCTCCCAAGGATTTTCCGTAACCAATTGCTCTGATACCACTTTGTAACGCCCCACCTCATAATTCTAGGTCGGTGATAAGCACGTAATTCATACATTTTTACCACTTAATCTATATTTGTCAGTACTTGAATTTGTATTAATAATATATTTTTATTGTTTTATTAGATGGTTGACATAAAATCCGAAGTTATAAGTTAAACATTGCTATATTTGGTGGACATAAATTCACAAAGAAATATTGTTCTTTTAAAGTCTGATCGGTGGCTTCTAAGAGAAAGTAGAGGCTGTTGACAATTCACGTGAGGTGTACAGGAGACGTTGGAGGTTGAGAAGTGATGGCTGGTAGAGCTGTACGGTTAGAGAGAAAATGTGAGCTAGGAGAGGTAGGCTGTGTCACGTGGAAGACAAGAGAGATTAGAGAAGCACATACTCTAGT